>JASPKZ010003438.1:0-600000 GCA_030220185.1 Diploptera punctata
TGTTATGGTATTTGTACCCTTTTGGCAAGTCTCAGCTATTCATTGCACAAACTATTCCGATGGTGAGGTATCCACTGGAAGGCATTAATTGTTTTGGTGTTGAGGATTTCAGAAGTTTACGGCATTCCAAGATGGTTTCATTTTCTGGTTTTTGTTGAGTTATTGCTTGTATTGCGGGCTTATATTCTTCCAAATAACAGTTTTGTAAACATTTTTTGTTCGGGATATGAGTTTGTGGAGTCTACTTCTATGCCTTACTTCACCTCGAGGCTGTTTGTTTGTGCCTATGCACATATTGACTAAACAGATGCGAGTAGATTCCTGCGCCAGTTTTTTCACTCTTGTTTTGGAGCATCCGTGAAGACTCTTAGCCACTCTGGTTCTGGGAACTTGATTTATAGTGTTTCTCTGGTCCTTTGTTGGCTTTGAGGTTTGATCATTTTTCTTTATATTTCGTCTATTGAGAGCTGCATTGTACGTTTGTACTAATGGGCTTGGTATTTGGTGTTTTTCAGTTTGGCATCTAATTGTGTTTTTGGAAAGTTACTAGTTTGTGGAGAAAGAAGTGTGTGATTAAGATCGTGTGTTTGCTTTGATGTTGGATTGCTTTGTTAGCGTGTAATTTGTGTGCTGATGCAGGTTCTTTTCTATCTCATTTGAATGAGGGGTTGCCCTGTGAAACATCTCATAGTTGCAGTTTTGTTGTTTTACTGCTCCGTGACAACCTTAGCATTCGATTCTGGATTTTTCTCGTTTATTCTTTGTGGTGTCTTTTGCTTTACTATGTTTTTTCTGCTCCATAGGTTATATTGTTTCATGTAGTTTTTATATGTTTTGTTTAGGGTGTCCAATGAGCTCCCCATTTCTTCCCAGCTAATCTCTTCAGTAGAGAGTTTTTGTTGCCTTTTTCTCGATCTTGTTGCATTCTTCTCAGTTAGTTTGTTATCTAGATGGACTCCTAAGTATTTAGTGCATGGATTTGGTTATCGTGCTATTGTGATTGGTTTGTTGAAGGATTCACTTGTGTGTCTAGTGAGAAGTACTGGTAAAATGTTTTTGACATGCTGATTTCCATGTTGTTATTTTTGCACAGTGTTGTAGCCTTTTTCTGGCATTGTCCATATACATCGCAGCTGTTCTTTGTGGTTCTGGCTTAATTGTTTGCCTCGTCCATATGACTAAGTCTCTGCAATAGTGCACATTTGATGTGCTGATTAGTTTTGATTTCCTTGGAGGTCATTGATGTAACTATTGAAGAGGGTGGTGCTTGAGACAGCGCCTTGTGGCAGTCCTGTTTTGGTTTGGCCGTAATTTTGATTGGAGGTTGTTATACTTGGAAGCTCATCCATCTTTGTGTTACAAAGGATTAACCCAGTGTACATATGACCTGTTATTCCATTTTTATAGCTTCCAAATAAGGTTGGTGCGCCACACTTTGTCATAGGCTGCTTGTATGTCTACACTACTGCTAGGACACTCTCTCTTCTGTTGAAGGCATCCTTGATCTCCGGGTGAATTTAACCAATTGGTGACTTGTTGTGAAAGTTTTGGTCTAAAACCTGCCTGTTTCTGGAGTCAGAAGATGTTGTGTTTCCAGATACCAATTTAATCTAGCCATAACCATTCTTTTCCATTATCTTGGCTAGTACGGATGTTAAAGATATTGGGCGGTAGCTATTTATGTCTTCTGCTGGTTTATTTGGTTTTTGAATTATTGTAATCAAATGGTAAAGAGAAAATTTATGTCTGAACTGGGAATCGAACCCCCGAACCTTCAGCTTTCCGTGCTGATGCTCTAACCATTGAGCTAATCCAGCTTCCCTCCCATCCAAGCATAAATCCTTCCTTTACCTTACTGTCTTGGTCCCACATTCAAATGCTATGAATCATCATTCACAATACACAATGAATGGCTTCTACCTGAAAAATTGTTTCTTTACCATTGATTAGAATAATTTAGTAGTGTACTTAATATACTTATTTCAATCATAGTAACAGCTTTAGCTTCTTAATATTAATTAATAAATAATGCTATAGCTATGTGGAGTCCCTTCATGTCTTCTTCAGGTAGAAGCCATTCATTGTGTATTTGTGAATGATTAATTTTATTTTGAATAGGTATTACAATGGCTTTTTTCCATTCTTTGGTATGCTGTACTGTTGTTGCCAAACATTGTTGTAGAAGTCGAGTAATCTTTTTTCAATGAAGGACCCAGATGTGTTATAAATTATGGAAATATTCTGTCTGGTCCGCTTGTTTTCGTGTTTTGGTCTTCTTTATTGCCTCTTCCAGCTCTTGTATAGAGAACTTTTTAGTAAATATGTCATGTGGTTTCGTGTGATTGTTTAGGTTGCTCTTGGCAATTTTGGTTTTGATTGCTTTTTGGTTGTCCTTTGCATATTTGTTGAGTTTGTGTTCATTGGCATAGTGGTGGTTAAATTTATTTGCAATTGTAATAGGCTTATTTTCTATTTTTATTGGGGGTTTTGTTTCGGTTAGCATTATTATTGTTAACTTTTTTGATAAAAGTGTATACTGATCTACCTTTTGGTGCAAACCCTGCTTTGCTTATAAAGTTGTGGAAGCTAGTTCTTTTTTGCTTAATAATTTCTCTTTTGAGAATGGCACTTTGTTTTCTCCAGTGTTGCACGTCTTGTGGATTTTTTGTTCTTTCAGCTGTTTTTCTTAATCTGTTTCTTTCTATTTTTATTGCCTGAAGTTGTGTTTTCCAAAAGGGTTTGTATCTTTTAATCCTCCCCCTTGGTATGTTAGTCTTTGCTCGGTGTAGTAGTATATATTGTTTATGTTTCTTAGTTCATCTTTAGGTTTTTGTTTTGATTTTTGATTGTTTGGTGTCTGCTTCTGTTTCTATTGTGTACTTATTCCAATTTGCTTTTTTGAAGTTCCATGTGATTCTGGTTTGTGGGTGCAAAGGTGTGTGTCCATTTGATCTTTGTGATGACTGCTCTATGCTCCGTCCCCATATCCTCTACTGTGCGAGTTGCAACATTTCAAAGATTTGATGAAATAATGGATGGGTCAGGATTTTGTTCCATGTCCATTAAATGGAGGTATGTTGGTGGATCTTGTTGTTTGTATAGTATTTCTACAGTGTTGGATGCTAGAAATTCTTCTACGGCTTTACCTGATGCGTTTTTGTAAGTATAGCCCCAATTTGGGGAAGCTGCATTGAAGTCTCCCACTATTACAGTGTTATTACGTGTGAGGTCTAATATATCTAGATTCAAATGTTTGTTATTAGGAGGACTGTATATTCCATAGATGTTAGTGTGGTAATTCTGTTTCCATACTTCAATTTCTATGATTTCAGATGTATCATACTCATTCATTTGCTTGATAATTACAAAATTTGTGGTGAGGGTTGTTTTACTCCCTACTAGGATTCCACTGGCTATTTGTCTGGATTTATATAAGATATGTTGGTTGTATCCAGGTGTGTTGATAAATTGTTCATTTTGTGGGCTAATATTAGCTTCATTAATTATAAAAATATCTATGTCTTGGATTACTGCTTCACTCATCAATTCTGATACTTTTGCAGTAGATAATCCTCCTGCATTCCACTGGAGGATGTTGAGTGTAGTTCTTTTTTTTTGCTCTAATAAGAGCAGTTTTTGTTTTGTACTGGTGCTTCTTGCGCCTATAATTGTTGTTCATTTTGCAGCAAAATATCAAAATCTGCTCCCAGGGGACACCGCGTGGAGGCGAACAATCTTGTCCCCCACAATCAATTTATAATTTACAAAAAAATAGGAGCCAAATTTAATATGGAAATATCAATTAACAAAACTAAAATTATGGCATTTCATGGGAAGGACTCCATACAAAGTAAAATCTGTCTTACTTACTTACTTACTCACTCACTGGCACTATCGAACCCGTAGGTTCATGGCCGCACGGACATACGCTCTCCATACATCCCTATCCTCAGCTAATGCTTTCCAATCATTCCCTGTATAATCTACTTTCCTCAAATCATAATTAATGTTATTTTCCCACCTCATTCTTGGTCTACCAACTGGGCGTCTTCCCTCTGGCTTTCCTACAAGAAGCTTCCATGCAAGTCTTTCATTCCCCATACGGGCAACATGTCCTGCCCATCACAGTCTACAAGACTTAACTGTTCTTATTATATCTGGCTTCCTATAAAGACCATGTAGTTCATTGTTATGTAGTCTCCTCCATTCACCTGTCTCTTCATCTCTCTTTGGTCCAAAAATGTTCCTAAGTACTTTATTCTCAAATACTTTTAATCTCCTTTCCTCCCTTAAAGTATGAGTCCATGTTTCGCATCCATATAATATAACTGGTAGAATAATAGTTTTATATATTTTCAGTTTAATGTTTTTTGAAAGGAGTTGGGACATCAAGAGTCTCTGCAATGCATAATAGCACGCATTTCCAGAATTGAGCCTATGTTTAATTTCTTTGTGCATCTCATTCCTATTTGTGATTATTGTTCGTAGGTATTTGAATTCAGCCACTTCCTCAAAATTTCCCTCCTTTGTCATTAGCTGTCCAGTTCCATTATATAATAAGTTTCTATGTGTGACCATATATTTAGTTTTATTGATATTTACTTCCAATCCTAATTTCTTAGTGTTACTCAACAGTGTGTGCATATTGTCCTTTAGTATCTCCTCGCTATCGGCCAGTAGTACTACATCATCAGCATAAACTAACAGCTTATTAATACCATTGAGTTGTAAGCCTTCCTCATTCTCCAAAGATTTAATGGCATGCTCTAGTACAAAATTAAATAAAGTCTAACTAACTTTTTAGGAATTCCGAACTCCAGCAGGATACTATATAACTTCTCCCTTTTAATTGAATCATATGCTTTTTTGAAGTCTACATACAGTTGATGTACAGTACCATTATATTCCCATTTCTTATCTAAAATCTGTCTTATACTAAAAATCTGATCTGTTGTAGACCTGTTTCTTCTAAATGCACATTGATGATCTCCTAGAATGTCATCAATATAGGGAGTAAGTCCGCTTACTAATATATTTGTTAGAATTTCGTACGAAGTTGAAAGTAATGAGATGCCCCTGTAGTTGTTGCAGTCAGTTTTATCTCCTTTCTTATAAATTGGTACGATAATTGATTCCTTCCATTCATCTGGAAGAGCTTCTTTTTCCCAAATCATACTAAGCAACCAGCGTATCTTGTCCATCAATTTTTCTCCCCCTGATTTTATCAGTTCTGCTGGGATCTCAACTGAACCTGATGCTTTATACATCTTCAATTTTTCAATCGCCATTTCAACCTCTAATGCACTTGGCTCTGCGACTAGCATTTCTGCTGTCTGTAAATTATCCTCCTCAATGTCCTGTTCTGTATGTACATTTAATAGCTGATTAAAGTAACTTTCCATCTATTTAATATACTCCTGGAATCTGCAATCATATCCCCATTTTCATTCCGAATTATGTTTGTTCTAGCCTAAAATCCTTTCTTCTCTATACTAATTCCCTGATATAATTCTCTAATGTTCCTATTTTTTTGCATTCATTTCAAGATCATTGATCTTCACTCTCAAATATTCCCTCTTTTTACTCTTTAGTAACTTGGTGGTTTCCCGTCTAATAGTACCCAATTGCTCTAAATTTACCTCATTTGGCTCATGTAACCATTTCATTTTTGCTAGCTTTCTTTTCTTTACAATGTCGGCACATTCCTCATCAAACCATTTCTTGTTTTGCCTCTTTTTTAAACAACCAATGCTTTCTGATACTGACAATTTAATAGTATCTCTTATAGCCTCCCATTCTTTATTTATATCAGTTTCTTCTTCGTTTGCCACATTGTCATCTGAAGATTCCAGTACTTCAAATCTATTAGCAATTTTGATTTGGTATTCTTGCCGCATTCCATCATTTTTCAAGTTTTTTAATTCAAATTTTACAGAATCATATCTTTAGCGTTTGTTCCTCTCTAAGCGATAGCCGTTGTCTGATTTTCACTCTGACCAGATGATGATCCGAATTGCAGTCTGTCCCTCTAACTGATCTAACATCGATGATGCTACTGTGCCAGCGTTTATCCACTAATACATGATCTATCTGGTTCCGAGTTTCTCCATCTGGGGACGTCCAGGTGTATTTATGAATATCCTTATGCTGAAATGTTGTACTCTTAACAATGAGATTCTTTGATGTGGCAAATGTGACTAATCTAACCCCGTTGTCGTTACTATCTTCATGGAGACTGAATTTGCCTATTGTTGGTTTGAATATATCTTCCCGCCCCACTTTTGCATTGAAATCTCCTAAGATAATTTTCATATGATATCGTGAAAGGCTATCAAATAAGCATTCTAATTCTTCATAGAACTCATCCTTGATCTTGTCATCTTTATCTTCTGTGGGGGCATGTACATTTACAATTATAAAATCATGTTGTTTACCCTTTGGAATTATGTATGATATCCTATCACTAACAAACTTAATATCTCGGATAGCGGATAGGATCCTCCTTCTGACTAAAAATCCTGTTCCAAATGCAGGGCTTTCTGCGCCACCGTAGTATAATGCAAAGCTTCCTGATTCCTGACTACCTTCTCCTGGCCACCTAACTTCCTGTAAAGCGACTATATCCAAGGGTGATTTATCTAATTCCCGCGTTAATATCTCTAGTGCCCCGCTATTGTATAAAGTCCTAACATTCCATGTTCCTAGGAACATGTCCCTGTGTTTGAGCCTTTGGCATGGGTTCCCTGAAGTAGTCCCCGCCCGGAGATCCGAATGGGGGACTATTTGACCTCCGGAAAATTTTACCCCAGTTGAACCCATGTCCGCATTTCTTGACGGTTGTATTTTTACGGTGAAAGATCGTCACTCTTTCGCCCAAGGTACTTTTTTCGTCTGGCTTATCACCTTCGACCAGTCCGGCATTGGTAACCCTATCGGCAGCAATGCTACCGCCGGCATAGCTCTCAGGATCATTTAAGCACGCAAGCCACTCCACCACGACAAGGTAAAGATACCATGGAGGGAAGTAAAATCTGTCTCCAGAATAAAATTTTAGAGAGATCTAATCAATTTAAATATCTTGGATATTATCTCTCTATCTGGGATGAAAAGGATATCCCTGAAAAAATTACTAGTTATAATTAAAGTTTAGGAATTATTAATCAAGTTATGAAACCATCCCTTGTACAAAAAAACACGAGATTACGTTTATATAACACTTAGGCTAGACCATTGTTGACCTATGGTAGTGAAGCATGGACACTAAAAAGACAACATGAAAGCAGAATAACGGCTTGTGAAATGAGATTCATGCGCAGAACAGCGGGTTACACCAGATGGGATCGGAAAAGGAACACCAATATCTTAAAAGAATTGAAGACTATGCCAATTTTGGAATATATTAAACAGTACCAACTTTATTAAGTTATGTAGATAGGAAATAACACTATGAGGTTCTTTAATATTGTTTATTTTTTATCATTTCACTCACCTCATACTTCATAAAGTATGAGGTGAGTGAAATGATAAAAAATAAACAGTACCAACTTAATTGGAAACACCATCTTGATTAATTGGAAACACCATCTTGAAAGAATGAGTTCAAATCGGATCCCCAAAGCTGTTTATAATTATATACCAAGAGGACGAAGATCACTGGGCCGTCCTATGAAACGCTGGAGGGAAAATTTTCTATAGGATCGTAACAGGCCTTGGCTTAATACTTGGAAGGAAGAAGAAGAAGAACTCGCTTTAATATTTGAGGTCATGAAGCATGGCATGAAGAACCAATAGATTTACTGAGAGACTTCATGCTTCAGTTTCTTTTACATGTTTTATATATAACTGTGTACAAAAACAGTCTGTGATTATAAAAAGCGTGTAGCATCACTGTCAGTAATCCAATTTATACAAAACTGGTGTCATTAGAAAGAAAAATTCAATTATTTTACAAAAAAAAAATCTAATTAAAACTCCATGGTGTGACAGGTCTAGATGGTCCTTGCCAACTGCAGACCTTATATCTACATAGAGGTGGAGGATTATCCAGCCAAGAGGGTGACATGTCAGGTTCCCCAGTTGTTTATAGCTGTTTTTTCTCAACCTGGAGCCACTACTTACTGTAGCTAGCCAAATTACTTATGATACTATATAGGTACGGTCCCATACTGGCTGAAATTTTAAGAGAAAATTTCTTTCCCCCTTGGGAATTTGAACCAGTGCAACTCCTTTAACTCTACACCAAGCCTTAAACGGCTCAGTTATGGTGCTGGACTACCTCCCTCAAGTACATTCAATGCATGTTCCAAGTGTCAGGCGATATTCACACTCTTGCCTCACATGCTCCAATATATATTCATGGGGACTTATTAAGGTAGAATTTTTATCACTCACCTCATATTGTTCTTCTTATTTGACTATAAACTAGTTTCGGAACATAGTTTCTGTTCCATCCTCCGTATCGTCACGACCGTTGTTCTGTCGTCTTGAAGAGCTGTCCTTCGCTCCTTCCATTGGCTGACTGAAAATCCTCGAAACCAGGTCATTCTCACCGGGAATTTCAAAGTTCATCAATTTCTTCTTTTTGCTCTTTTGAATGTAGATCTTTTCCCAAACAGTAAGTTATTTTGGTTTTCTTATTTAACTCATGCCCCAAATGGGAGTCAATGACCAATCACGTTACAATGATTTTTGATTTACAACCAATCACAGTCGTGTTTCGCCTAGAATTTACCAACTAAAGTTTATCATAATAAAGAAAGCACCTCCTTTTTAACATTCTGAATAGGTCATAGCATTATTTTGCAGTGACTGACTCACTAAGAAATACGGCTACCAGATTGTATATATATATATATATATATATATACAGGGTGGACCGCTCGAATGGACCTAATTTCAATTGCTTGTTACTGGCAAACGGTTGAAGATAGAAACTTAAAACAACGTTCATAGTACAGAAAAACTCACCAAGTTTCGAATCCTGTCGGTAGATGGCACAAAGATACGTTTCTCGTTCTTAGATTTAATTGTTTGTGAAAATGGCGACTCCGCAGATGAAAGCGCAAGCTGTTTTGTGGTATGCGGAGTTTAAATCAATCATTAGAGTTCAAAGGGAGTTCCGGCGTGTGTTTATGCTCCAACTGCTAGAAGCATAAAGAAGTGGCGTGATACATTATTAGCTACAGGATCTGTGTTGAAGAAGCATGGTGGTGGTCGCAGAGCATCCGATGAAATGGTAGCAAATGTTCAAGCCGCATTTGAGCGAAGCCCCCGGAAGTCATTAAGAAGAGCTTCGCGGGAACTTCAAATACCAAAATCGACATTACAACGGATTGTCCACAAACGCCTCAAACTGCACGCATATAAAGTGCAGTTAGTGCAACGTCTGGAGCCGAATGACATGCCGAAACGAGTGGAATTCGCCAATACGATGCTGGACCGTCTCGGCGCTGATCCTGACTTCATGACCAAGATTTTCTTCTCGGACGAAGCCACTTTCCATTTGTCAGGCAAGGTAAACTGGCATAATGTGCGGATCTGGGGATCGGAGAATCCTCACGCTATTCAAGAGCATGTTCGTGATAGTCCGAAGATGAATGTTTGGTGCAGTTTGTCACATAATAAGGTCATTGGACCGTTTTTCTTCGCCGAGAAAACTGTTCGTGGTACCACATATCTTGACATGCTGGAGCAGTTCTTCTTTCCACAAATTGAACAACTGCAGCCTAACATCGTTTTCCAGCAAGATGGTGCTCCTCCCCACTGGTCCAATGAAGTTCGTACGACTTTGGACAACATTTTCCCTGGCCGTTGGATTGGTAGGGGAGGACCAATCGCGTGGCCCCCGAGATCTCCCGATTTAACACCACTGGATTTCTTTCTCTGGGCTATGTCAAAGATAAAGTTTACACCACCCCAGTCAAAGACCTTCGTGATCTTCGTGAGCGCATCATAGAGGCTATTGAGAACATTCCAGAAGACATACTCCAACGTACTTGGCAAGAAATTGTTCATCGCTTTGATATCGTCACAGTGACTGCTGGGGCTCATATAGAGATGTGGTGATCTGGATATCAAAACTTGGTGAGTTTTTCTGTAATATGAACGTTGTTTTAAGTTTCTATCTTCAACCGTTTGCCAGTAACAAGCAATTGAAATTAGGTCCATTCGAGCGGTCCACCCTGTATATATATTGAACACAAAACACATCAGTTTCAAGCTATTTGTGGTACAATAAATAGAACATTGAATAATAAAGCCCATAAACAAACAAAATTCAAATTTTATAAAACAATGGCTGTCCCTGTCCTTTTGTATGGGAGTGAATCTTGGATTACCACTACCAAACAAGAAAGTAAAATCCAAGCAGCCGAGATGAAATTTTTAAGAAGAGTAAAAGGCTGCACTAGAATGGACCAGATAAGAAACGAGGATATCCGTGAAGAACTACAGATCTACTCCATAAAAGAAAAGATATTTAACAAGATACAGTGGAAAGAACATATAGAAAGAATGAAAGAAGTAGATTACCAAATAAAATCCTCCATTATTTTCCAAGAGGAAGAAGAGATGTCGGACGTCCTCGGAAGAGATGGTCTTAGATCTATTAGTGAAGACGGAACAGGCAACTCTTGCCTAAACCAGGAAATGAAGAAGAAGAAAAAGATTATGTTTTTATTATTAATTTAACATTTCTCACTGAAAGATAAATTATATTTGAAGAGAAAATTTTTACCTAGACCGAGACTCGAACCCGGAACCTTTGGCTTTGCCGGGTCAAATGCTCTACCAACTGAGCTACCGAGACGAGTTGCGATCTAGATGCAAATTTTTCTCTTATATACGTTGTAATTTCCTCTCACCAAATGCTTTTGAAACCATTGCTACTATCTTTGCAAATGGCAGCTTCTTAGTTAAGAAGACATTTATTGGGAATTTAACATTACTTTATAAAGCTAGTAAGGCTTCTAATGATGTTTTTATTATTAATTTAACATTTCTCAATGAATGATAAATTATATTTGAAGAGAAAAAATGTTACCTAGACCGAGACTCGAACCCGGGACCTTTGACTTGCCGGGCCAAATGCTCTACTGACTGAGCTACCGAGGCGAGTTGCGATCTAGACGCAAATTTTTCTCTTCAAATATAATTTATCTTTCATTGAGAAATGTTAAATTAATAATAAAAACATCATTAGAAGCCTTACTAGCTTTATAAAGTAATGTTAAATTCCCAATAAATGTCTTCTTAACTAAGAAGCAGCCATTTGCAAAGATAGAAGCAATGGTTTCAAAAGCATTTGGTGAGAGGGAATTACAACGTATATAAGAGAAAAATTTGCGTCTAGATCGCAACTCGCCTCGGTAGCTCAGTTGGTAGAGCATTTGGCCCGGCAAGCCAAAGGTCCCAGGTTCGAGTCTTGGTCTAGGCGAAAATTTTTCTTTTCAAATATAAGAAGAAGATTGTATATATAGTGCATGAATGTCAACACATACCGCATATGGGAGTTAATATAAAAACATTTGTAGCAATTAATTATACCATCAAAAAAAGAACCACTGTTTGCACTTTCTTGAATGTGTTTTTTCCCAGAAAAATATAATTGTCATATTTACATCATAGGACATCAGAAATGAATTAATATACAGTTTAATATATTTAAATTAATATTGGGAAGTAAACATTATGAGGTTATATCATTAATAGTGAGTGGAGAACATTTTTAATCGACTCATGAGTGGAAGCCATGACTGAAGAAGGACATGATTTTGTCTGAAACCGTCAGTATCAAACAAGTTTGAAAATGTATGAGGTGAGTTGATTGAAAATGTTCTCCACTCACTATTAATACAGTTTGATGTGTCTCATTTTTTCTCCACCAGAGTGCATTCTTACAATATTGCGTTCCTTTGGCAATAAATAATATGATCTGGTTGCAGTGACGAACAAAATAAGCAAATGAAGCATACCAATCATTTCTCATTTGTTTTCAAACATCGCCATTTACATTAAATATATAAATATTTTAAAATAACTATGTAATTTGTTAACATGTCTGAAGAAGGTACATTGTACCAAAACACTGAATTATATAATAAATATGAAAATCAAATAAAACTATGTTTTATTTTTATTTAATTAAAATAACTATATTAAAGTAATGATTTGTGAATATTTTATTCGTTAAATAGTCCTAAGAAATACCACTCTTGATTTCCAAATTATCTAGATAAATTCACTCATGGCATTATTTATGATAAACTGGATGGCAACAGTTTCAGTGGATATCTCCATCATTTTGAGCCAGAAATTGACTGTTGGAAATCTTGTATACTACATTGTTTCCCTCTGGTGGTGGATGGGAAGACAAAACCTCACAATTAAACTGTTTTCTCTGGGAACTTTAAAATTCATTATTTTGTCTCTGTTTTTCCAGTTGTAGATTTTTTCCCCATTCTATGAGTTCTGTTAGTTTTTGCAGTTGTTTAAATAGTTTTGACTTTTTTGTGATTTTGTATTTTATTTTGTCATATAGATGGGACCAATTAGAAGAAGGAATCAAGGAACAGCAAAAGCGACAAGATGCAGTGGAGCAGAAACCTTACAGCAGACACTTGCCTGGCTTGATGCTATGGAGAAAACATTGCAGCATGACCCAGCAAGAGATTCGCTCTAAACTGCTCAAACATAAGGTAATTATTGCATTCCATACGTTATTATTCAATTATTTGACATGTACCATGTTAGTCACCAGTCTATGAGACTCTACACTTCAATCAATCAATTTCAGGCTTCTCCAAATGGAAGTTGGTTTTCTGTCTTATTCACAAAGATCATCTACAACTCCCTATTGTCCACTTCTTCCAAGTGGCTTTCTTGTCTTCTCTTCTTGTAAGCCCATGTTTCCCTTAAAAGAGATTTAGGTGCTCTCCCCTACAGGGAAGAATTTCAACCATATTAATTTAGTTACACTTGTTTTCGTATAGATGTCATTTTGAGTGGTCCGTGGTCAGCATTCCGCCTCATACTGACATCTAGTAAACCAAGGTAGTACTAGGACGGGAAAATTCAGTAAATTTTGCTTAGAGGCCTTTTCATTCAGGCTTAAGGATTTTTACGACCCTGAAAATCTTCAGACTCGGGACCCACAGCTTAAAGTCCCTCCCAGAGGACTTGCTCCTTGGATTTATCCATCCTAAAAAAATTCATCGACCCCGGCCAGGTTTGAACCTGCGACCCTCGGGACCAGAGGCAAGGAGCATAACCACTAGTCCACTAATAATATCTTGATACACCTGGTCTTTCCAATATACCTTAGATCTATCCAGTGGTCTTTTACCTCTTATAGCTATTTTCTTTAGTCTTATGTTGTTGTATCCAAGCCATCTATGTCATCTACTCTTCACTATTGCTGTCATATTCAGATCTAAATTTTCTCTTTTTTTTCTTATTCTCTATCCTTCATTTTCTTTAATAGCACCAAAAAAATTGCGTAAAATTTTATTTACAAAAGTGATGAAAGCTCTTTCTGATTCTCTTATGAGAATCCAAGTTTCAGCTGCATACAACAATTGTGGTAAATTTATTGTTTTGAAGCCGTTGAGCTTTCTTGCTCTATTTAAGAGCTTCGAGCTTAAAACTTTATTTAGATTATGGTAACTTTTATTGACACTGGATAAGCAGAGTACAGTTTCTTTTTCAAGCAAATTTTTTCATTAAACTTGTTTCCAAAATATTTTAATCGTCCAACTTTTTCAAATTTTCAGTTATCTATTTTCAAATAATTCTTGTTATTAAAATGTCTTGAAATATACATGTATTTGGTTTTAGTGCATTTGTATTAGGAAAAATGCTTGTCACTTAAATTGTGTTGCTTGGTGTTTGGCAATGCAGCAATTAGCTCTTTGCACTCTAGTATTTTTCTATGTTGGATCCAGGGGGTAACACTTTGCAAACTTGATGATGTTCTTCAGTCATTTCTTCTTGATTGTTGCATTAGGACAATTTGGATTGGTTAAATTTCTATTTTATTTAAATTATTTGTTACATTGTCATGTTCTGTGGTAAGTCTACAGTTTTTCATGGCATTTCAGGAACAATTTCTGGTTTATATTTGAAGAGAAAAATTATTGCCTAGACCGAGACTCGAAGCAGGGACCTTTGGCTTGCTGGGCCAAATGCTCTACCAACTGAGCTACCGAGGCAAGTTGCAATGTAGACGCAAATTTTTCTCTTATATACGTTGTAATTCCCTCGGCCAAATGCTTGAAACCTTTGCTTCTATCTTTGCAAATGGCGGCTTCTTAGTTAAGAAGACATTTATTGGGAATTTAACACTACTTTATAAAGCCAGTAGGGCTTCTATTGATGTTTTTATTATTGATTTAACACTTCTCACTGAAGGATAAATTATATTTGAAGAGAAAAATTTTTGCCTAGACCGAGACTTGAACCCGGGATCTTTGGCTTGCCAGGCCAAATGCTCTACCAACTGAGCTACCAAGTCGAGTTGCGATCTAGATGCAAATTTTTCTCTTATATATGTTGTAATTCCCTCGTGCCAAATGCTTGAAATCTTTGCTTCTATCTTTGCAAATTTGGCGCTAGGGAATTACAACGTATATAAGAGAAATATTTGCATCTAGATCGCAGCTCGCCTCGGTAGCTCAGTTGGTAGAGTAATAGGCCCAGCAAGCCAAAGGTCCCGGGTTCAAGTCTGAGTCTAGGCAAAAATTTTACCAACAGGTTTCGGGTTTGTCAATGGGTAATCCGCTTTCACCATTTTTAGCTGATTTGTTCATGAGTTACTTGGAGTGTCAAATCACTAAAGCATACCCATGGATGTTTAAGACTTGGTACAGATATGTGGATGATATTTTTGCAATAATAAATTCTAAAGATATTGAAGATGCTCTTAAATTATTAAACCTTCACGATGAATCAGTAAAGTTTACCGTCGAATTAGAAAAAGAAAACAAAATTCCTTTTTTGGATTTATGTATAATTAGGAATGATCAAACACTGAAAATTGAATTTGATATATTTAGAAAAGGAACTCATACAGATAATTACATTAAATCATCAGGCTTCAATCACATTGCTCATAAGCATGCAATATTCAATAGCTTAATTTACAGATTGACAAATGTACCATTAAACGAAGAAAATTTCAATAAAGAGTTTAAACATATCTTAAACACTGCTAGATTAAATGGTTTTGATAAAGAATTAATTATAAATAAGTTGAAGAAATTCAAACACAATAAAAGACTTAATGAATATACTACTTTACAAAATTGCAAAGAAAAGAAAAAATACAAGAAAATTACTTACCATCCTGAAATGCATAGGAAATTTCAAAAAATTTTTGACAAATACAACATTTTTTTGGCACCAATAAATAAATTTAGTCTGGGTAATCTTCTAAGTACCAATAAAAAAGTCAAAGTTCCAGACAGTAAGAAATCTGGAATTTATCAAATAAATTGTGAAGATTGCAATAAAGTTTATATAGGAAAAACAAAAAGGAATTTGGAAATTCGGACAAAAGAACATTTCAGAAATATTAAAAATTGTGAAATTGAAAAATCTGCAATTGCTGCACATAGTTTATTAGAACATCATAAAATTGGAAGAGAAGCTAAACTTTTAAAACAAGTAGAGAAACCTTTGGAATTGACAGTTTGGGAAAAATATACATTCAGAAAAACAAAAATAGATCAATGAATTTTGATATCCCTAACGAAATTACATTGATTTCAAAGTTCATAAATTCAACCATAGATAGCAGCACTGAAGATGGCGACAATAGAATAGTTGACGGCCGAAGAATTTCAACAGTCGGAGTTATGGCTGACGATGAACATGATTATGTTTGAAATCGCGATATCATGGAAGCATGAATCCTATGAGGTGAGTTATTTAAACAATATGTTCTCCGATGATTTTTAAAAATTTTTCTCTTCAAATGTAATTTATCCTTCAGTGAGAAGTGTTAAATCAATAATAAAAACATCAGTTTCTGCTTTGTTAATGATGGTATTCCATTTTCTGTCTTTAGCTTTATTGTGTAGATCTTGCATATGTGTTTACTTACTTACTCACTGGCACTATCGAACCCGTAGGTTCATGGCCGCGCGGACATAAGCTCTCCATACATCCCTATCCTGAGCTAATGTTTTCGAATCATTCCCTGGATAATCTACTTCCCTCAAATCATAGTTAATGTTGTTCTCCCACCTCATTCTTGGTCTACCAACTGGGCGTTTTCCTTCTGGCTTTCCTACAAGAAGTTTCCATGCACGTCTTTCATTCCCCATACGCGCAACATGTCCTGCCCATCGCAGTCTACAAGACTTAACTGTTCTTATTATATCTGGCTTCCTATAAAGACCATGTAGTTCATTGTTATGTAGTCTTCTCCATTCACCTGTCTGTTCATCTCTCTTTGGTCCAAAAATTTTCCTAAGAACTTTATTCTCAAATACTTGTAATCTCCTTTCTTCCCTTAAAGTAAGAGTCCATGTTTCGCACCCATATAATATAACTGGTAGAATAATAGTTTTATATATTTTCAGTTTAACGTTTTTTGAAAGGAGTTGGGACATCAAAAGGATCTGCAATGCATAATAGCACGCATTTCCAGAATTGAGCCTATGTTTAATTTCTTTGTGCATCTCATTCCTATTTGTGATTATTGTTCCTAGGTATTTGAATTCAGCCACTTCCTCAAAATTTTCCTCCTTTGTCATTAGCTGTCCAGTTCCATTATATAATAAATTTCTATGTGTGACCATATATTTAGTTTTATTGATATTTACTTCCAGTCCTAATTTCTTAGTGTTACTCAACAGTGTGTGCATATTGTCTTTTAGTATCTCCTCGCTATCGGCCAGTAGTACTACATCATCAGCATAAACTAACAGCTTATTAATACCATTCAGTTGTAAGCCTTCCTCATTCTCTAAAGATTTAATGGCATGCTCTAGTACAAAATTAAATAGTAGAGGAGATAGTGCATCTCCTTGCTTCAACCCATTCTGGATTTCAAAAGTGTTTGAAAACTGTTTGCCTACACGCACCCTACTCTTTGAGCTATTTAGACACATTTGTATAATGTTTGTATTATTAATTTAACATTTCTCAATGAAAGATAAATTATATTTGAGGAGAAAAATTTTCGCCTAGACCGAGACTCGAACCCGGGATCTTTGGCTTGCCGGGCCAAATGCTCTACCAACTGAGCTACCGAGGCGAGTTACGATCTAGATGCAAATTTTTCTCTTATATACGTTGTAATTCCCTATCACCAAATGCTTTTGAAACCATTGCTTCTATCTTTGCAAATGGTGGCTTCTTTGTTAAGAAGACATTTATTGGGAATTTAACATTACTTTATAAAGCTAGTAAGGCTTCTAATGATGTTTTTATTATTAATTTAACATTTCTCAATGAAAGATAAATTATATTTGAAGAGAAATGTTAAATTAATAATAAAAAACATCATTAGAAGCCTTACTAGCTTTATAAAGTAATGTTAAATTCTCAATAAATGTCTTCTTAACAAAGAAGCCACCATTTGCAAAGATAGAAACAATGGTTTCAAAAGCATTTGGTGATAGAGAATTACAACGTATATAAGAGAAAAATTTGCGTCTAGATTGTAACTCGCCTAGGTAGCTCAGTTGGCCCAGCAAGCCAAAGGTCCCCGGGTTCAAGTCTCGGTCTAGGCGAAAATTTTTTCTGTCAAATATAACATTTGTATAAGTCTAACTAACTTTTTAGGAATTCCAAACTCCAGCAGGATACTATATAACTTCTCCCTCTTAATTGAATCATGTGCTTTTTTGAAGTCTACATATAGTTGATGTACAGTACCATTATATTCCCATTTCTTTTCTAAAATCTGTCTTATACTAAAAATCTGATCTGTTGTAGACCTGTTTCTTCTAAATGCACATTGATGATCTCCTAGAATGTCATCAGTATAGGGAGTAAGTCTGCTTACTAATATATTTGTTAGAATGTGTTTGTTTATATTTATTTTTAATTATTCTTTTTAAGATGTTGAAGGTAAATTTTTATTAATAAATTAATGAGTCATTTTAACATCTTACCTCATATTTCATGTTTTTTCAAACACGGTAACTATAGTTTTCAAATAATCTTGTCATTCATTTTCAACCGCCATTATGACTACCGGATATTCGTTGGAATCTCCCTCTCTAACGTTGCCATCTGGTGTTGATTTGACGAACTTCGAGATATCGTTGCCATCTGGTGTTGATTCGATGAACTTCGAGATGAGGTCACGTTCATCCGGAATGTCGAAATTCATAGATTTAAATTTGTTCTTCTGTATAAATATTTTCTCCCAAACTGTCAAATCCAAAGGTTTTTCCAAATGTTTTAGAAGTTTAGCTTCTTTTTCAATTCTATGACCTTCCAACAAACTATGTGCTGCAATAGCTGATTTTTCAATTTCACCATTTTTAATATTTCTAAAGAAAAATGGCTTATTTCCTTGAAACTAAAAAGAGAAATAATTAATGAATATTTGATTCTTACAAAACTTTGTATCGACAACAATTTTTTTACCTTCAATGAAAAATTTTATAAACAAATCTCAGGTCTGGCTATGGGAAACCCACTTTCACCATTTTTGGCAAATTTATTTATGGGTTATTTAGAATGTCATATCACCAATGCTTATCCCTGGATGTTCAAATGTTGGTATAGATATGTGGATGATATTTTCTCTGTGATAAATTCTAAATATATTGAAGATACATTAAAATTACTCAACCTCCAGGATGAATCTGTGAAATTTACTATGGAATTAGAAAATAATAACCAAATCCCATTTTTGGACCTCTACATAAGAAGGAATGAACAACAACAAAGAATTGAATTCAATATATACAGAAAAGATACTCATATTGACAATTACATAAAGTCTTCAGGTTTCAATCATATTGCGCATAAGCATGCAATTTTCAACAGTTTGATACATAGATTATTGAATGTTCCACTAAATGAAGAGGATTTTAAGAAAGAATACAATCACATTTGGACATAGCTAATTTAAATGGTTTTGGAAAGGAAATAATTATAACTAAATTGAAGAAATTCAAACAACAAAAAAGATTAAAAGAATACACTACCCTGCAATCTGATTCAAAGAAAGGAAAACAATTTAAGAAAATCACTTATCATCCTGGAATACATAACAAATTTCAAAAAATTTTCAAGAAATTCAATATTACATTGGCACCGATAAATAAATTTAGCCTTGGTAACTTATTAATAACCAATAAGAAAATGAACACTCCAGATAGTAAAAAATCTGGAATTTATCAAATTGATTGTCGAGATTGCAATAAAGTATACATAGGAAAAACAAAAAGAAATTTGGACACTCGCACAAAGGAACACTTTAGAAATATTAAAAATGGTGATATTGAAAAATCAGCTATTGCAGCACATAGTTTGTTGGAAGGTCATAGAATCGAAAAAGAAGCTAAACTTCTAAAACATTTGGAAAAACCTTTGGATTTGACAGTTTGGGAGAAAATATTTATACAGAAGAACAAATTTAAATCTATGAATTTCGACATTCCAGATGAACGTGACCTCATCTCGAAGTTCATCGAATCAACACCAGATGGCAACGATATCTCGAAGTTCGTCAAATCAACACCAGATGGCAACGTTAGAGAGGGAGATTCCAACGAATATCCGGTAGTCATAATGGCGGTTGAAAATGAATGACAAGATCATTTGAAAACTATAGTTACCGTGTTTGAAAAAACATGAAATATGAGGTAAGATGTTAAAATGACTCATTAATTTATTAATTAAGAACCTCATAATGTGTTTCCCAATTTTAACTTTGAATGAGTAAATTTTTATGTTTTATTTTTTATACTTTTAATGCCACCAGGTTATCTTATGACCTACCTGACATTCTCTCCTGGCGTTGTCAGATTTGTTACCCACTTCCTGAGGTTGGGGCATTTGGGAGGTTATGTTACCTTGACAATATGATGGATGTTAATGATAACAAAGCACCAGGAGAATCCTTAATCTAAATTCCAAATCAAGGGTGATCACAGAAATAATTCCCTTTAAGGAAAAATTCCTGTGGTTTCATTGGGAATGAAACCCTCAACCTCATGAACTGTAGTCAGAAGCTCTGACCACAAGGGATAAGTTTGTAATGTAACAGTGGAATAATTAGAGCCTTTCTTTGGAAGAAGATCAGCAATCTCAATTTCACGGTGTGTTGGTACCCAGTGCAATAGTACTTTTTTTTTTTTTGCATGTAGCTTTTGAATTTGTTCCATAAATTGTCGGCTACGTTGGTCTAATGGGTTGTATTCCTAGAGAGTCCCAAAGATCATGGGTTCAAACCCAGCATTGGTCAATGTATTTTTAGGATGGGAAAATCCAAGGGATAAGTCCTCTGGGAGAGATTTTGAGTCGTGGGTCCCGAGTCTGAAGATTTTCAGGCTTGTAAAATAATTGCAAGCCTAAATAAAAAGGCTTCTATAACCAATCTTCATCCATCCAAGTAATACCTTAGTTGAATATTTTAAAACTTGTATCACCTCACCTTATTTTTGTCCTCTTCTTAGACCCATTTCAGAATAATGATTATTATTCCAGCTTCACCATTGTTCTGTCATGGTTATACACTGCTTTTTCCTCCATCTGTTGACAGACTGATGCACCTCCAAATCAAATCACATTCCCCAGGAATTACAAAATATTTCAATTTCTTCTTCTTCTTTTTTTGAATGTGGATTTTTTTCCAAACTGTGAGCTCTTTAACACATTCAGTACCAGGCACTGAGCAGGACATTTAAACCCACAGGCCAGCCATTTAAATACCCCAGCTACCCTTTTCGCGGCACTTCAGAAAATGGACCATTATTCACAAACTATTAGTCCTAGAAAATTCAAATTTTGTACATACCTAAAGGAGATATCCTAGTAGGATTTGATGGTGTGATATCTCGTAAAACAGGCTCCAGGGTGCCACATTTCATTCAATAACACACTGTTGTTTTTCACACACACCCTACATTTTCTTGTTGGATGGCTGTCACTTTTCAGGGGTGGAAATTTAAGTCTGCATTATTGAGTTTTTTGTGAATGGACACAGTGCAGCACTAATGACTTGATTTGCATAAAGATTTGTTTGGTCACATATGTATTTGAAAAACTCTTCATTGAAAAATATACCGTATTGACATATGACATAATATCCATTTCATTTCAATGTTCACCCCTGGGTTCCCTGTGAATGGTAAAAACAGGCGGACAATAACTTGGATGATTGACATCACATGGTATCGGTGTATCAATTTCAGGAAGTGGAAGTTCATCTTCACTTTCACTTTGTGAATCTTCTCATTCAGGAATCAGTTCATCACCTGAATCATCATTATAAAAATATTCACTAATTCTTCTTCAGTGAGATATTTTTCTTTCGCCATGGTTTCACTCACGCACACAAACAACAGCGCGATAACAAGAAAGATATACGACTGCATTGGAGCCTGGAGGCAAGTTTGGGTGAACGAATTCCATGTGTTGTTTGTTTTAAAAATAAAAGGGGATTCACCAAGGTTAAACGTGTCAAACAGGAATAGAAAATGTACATTTACATGCCATCTATGATCTCCAAGACATACTAAGCCAATACAAAATTTAGGCGCCGAATATAAACGTGGTTTTTTTGCACCCGCTCTAAAATGAGTTAACTGACCGACGGCTGCATACACGATAGTCTCTTTAAACGCTTTAACTGGTTTACGGTACCGAATGTGTTAAGTTGCCTATTAGATGTCTCTTTGAGGCCATATGCTAACATATGAATAAGCATAACTAAATTAGCTTGGTTAAGAAACTCCCACTAGGGAGCACCAGTATTCCAATACAGGATATATACATTACTTGTTTAGAATCTGATCCTCTTCACTTGCAGTACTTGATGTGTCATGGATCTGATATGTTTATACACTTCAAGAGGTAATTTCCCATAAACAAGTGAGAGAAGCTGTAACTGAAAAAGCACAAGCTCTCGTTCAGCTGACAAGTAACAAGGCAGCAGGAAGTGAAGTGCAAGATACAGTCAATTCTATCAATAAACGTAATGAACAACCTTCTAGTCACAATAACTCAACTCGAGGAAGCTTTAGACGCCGTCCAGCAGTTCCATGATCTGCATCAAGACTACCAGAAACAAGTTTGGGACAGACTTTCTGGGTATTCTGGTGAGGATAATATTTATTTAACTTTTATTTTCAAAACAAACTATACATTTTCATGTTATTCTAAAAGAATATGCGTATTGAAGTTGTTCTCACAAAAAGATTTTTGAAAAATTTTTACAAATCTTCATCAAAACTCCATTTAATAAACACCAAAAATGACCAGGTAAAAAAAATTATGTTTATATAATCTGGTTTTTTTAAACAAAGCTTGAGCAATCACTAAAGAAAAATAAGGTTGGGTTCATTAACCAGCAAAATCAGATCATTTAGAGTATTTTTTTTGAGAGTTTATTTTATTGTAAATTAATTTGTTTATTTTATTGAAGCAAAATTTTTAAAAAATTGCTCTACCAGCTCCAATTTTAGAGTTTTTGTAACAAAACTCAGTATATATTATTGAAAGAAAATAAAATGATTATTCACTATTCACCATTAGAAGTGGGTGTTTACCTGTGGTCCAACACATTTATGTAACTGCTATCAGAAATTAGTGTTTTGTCAGTTTTATCATTATATTCTATCAAGCAACAAAATCAGATCAACCTCCTTAGTACGTGCTGTTCAGCAAATTCAGAAGAAACTAAGCTATTGAGATAGTTCTCATGAAAAATGTTTTGAAAAAAAAAATTACATATCTCCATATCTACCTGGTAGGCACTGAAAATGACCAGAATAAAAATGTATATATACACTGCTCAAAAAAATTAGGGGATATTGTAGAATAACCTATTAAGACTATGTGTTTAGGAACAGTATTAGATGCAATCACTTTCTATTACTCCAAAAGAATGTAAACAAGAGTTTGAAGTCATTACGTAATCTCTGTACCACACCAGATATCAAAGAGATCCTGATTAGGAATATGGCAAACAAACAAAGCAACATTAACATGGGTGAAAATGTTTCTTTAGTATGGTGTATGGTCTCCTCGAACGGCCAGCACTGCCTCACACCTGTGTGGCATTGATGCAATGAGGTTAGCAATGAGTTCTTGGGGGATACGTGGCCACTCTTCCATAAGAGCAATGTGCAGCTCTGGGGAGGTGCTGGTCTGCCTGCAATGCGCCTGCCTAATGCATCCCACACATGCTCAATCGGATTTAAGTCCGGGGAGGAAGCTGGCCATTGCATACGCTTGATACCCTCCACTTCCAGCATGTCGTCCACCAAGCCAGCTCTGTGGCGTCGTGCATTATCATCCATAAAAAGAAAAGAATCGCCTATGGCACCAGCATAAGG
Source organism: Diploptera punctata (assembly GCA_030220185.1). NCBI lineage: Eukaryota > Metazoa > Arthropoda > Insecta > Blattodea > Blaberidae > Diploptera > Diploptera punctata. The sequence goes on from JASPKZ010003438.1 coordinate 23,523, forward strand.
CATGACAAAAGGTTGGAGAATCTCATCTCTATACCTTACCGCAGTCAAAGTACCACCTTGGATGATGTAGAGGTCCGTATGTCCACCACTACTGACTCCTGCCCATACCATCAATCCACCGCCACCATATGGGGATATTTCACGTACAAAAGCTGGATTGTTTCGTGTCCCTTTTTCTCTCCAGATGAATACATGCCGACTATCACATTCCACGTTGAATCGCGACTCATCAGAAAAAAGAACTGATCTCCATTCAGCATGCCTCCACCCACGATGTTCCTCCGCCCAGTTTCTGTGATCTCTACGGTGTTGTGGAGTTAACCTGGTACACACCATGGGCCTATGGGCATAGAGACCACTTCCATGCAGTCGATTAGGGACAGTTTGAGTTGACACCCTGCATCCTGTTGCCGTTTGAAGTGTATTTCGCAATTGAGTTGCATTCTGCTGTCTATTCCGACGGGCTGTTAACAAGAGGTAACGGTCATCCCTTGCTGTTGTTGCCCTTGGTCGACCTTGTCCGGCTCTTCTGTGAACAGTATGTTCTTTGAAAATGATTCCAAAGTCTGGAAATCACGCTTTGAGACACCCCAATGGCTTGTGCCACCTCTTGTTGTGTCTGTCCAGCTTCAGTCCTTCCTATGGCCCTCCAAGCCATTGGTTCAGGTAAATCACGTTGTCGAGGCATCACTGTCCCTAAGGCAAGTCATTCACTAACTGAAAACTGGACTGGATTTAAAAACAGCAACAAAACATTCACCCCCACACCACCCTTTCACATCAACAGTACAGACACTGCCCTCTGGTGTGGTACAGAGGTTACGTAACAACTTCAAACTCTTGTTTACATTATCTTGGAGTAATAGAAAGTGATTGCATCTAATACTATTCCAAAAAACATAGTCTTAATAGGTTATTCTACAATATCCCCTAATTTTTTTGAGCAGTGTATGTATATGTACATATGGTACCAGTAATGCTCTAATGGCCACAATTTTTGTTTTATTCCAAACCAAACTTGGCATATAGCAGTCAATTAAAAGAAGTAAGGTCGAGTTCATTAATCAGCAAAATGAGGCCAATAGGAGTGGGGGTTAACTGGAAGTGAAAATTTAAAAATTGCTCTAGTGGCTATAATGATTTATTTTCTCAAAGAAACTTAGTATATTAATTAAATAAAAATAAAACTTAGTTTTATTTGATTTTCATATTTATTAAGATATAATTCAGTGACAGCTGTTTCGGTACACTGTACCTTCTTCAGACATGTTAACAAATTATGAATTGTGTTCCAACTGATCTATGCAACAATACAACAATATTTATTTAAATTTTTTAATTTAACAAAGGGGTTTCACTCAAATCAAGTTGAGAATTTAACAGTTTATTACTACTTTTAAATGTATTTATTTCTACAGCCTCCAAAAGGTCCAACTTCTTACCTTTATCACAAACATGTAAAATTTCAAAATTTGGATCAAAACAATGATTAAATTGGAATAAGTGGTTAGCATATTTTGAATATACACCTACAAACCTGTGAAGTATTACCTGTTGGATCCACCATAGAGAAATATTGGAGAGCAAGAACGCTAATGGCTTCGGTGCCAAGGCCCAGCATTTGAAAACAACAACAACATATTTTGAATATTCTAAATTTCTGTTATATGCTCTCATGTGTTCCTTTATCCGAGAGATGAAAGGTCTACCAGTTTGTCCTATATAGTACATTGTCACATGTGCCACACTTCAATTTATGTACACCTGATCATTTTTCTTTTTTATTTTGGTTTTATTCTTTTTTATTATGTTTTGTAAAGTTTTATTAGTTTTAAATGCCACATTAATGTTCAACTTTTTAAAGTGTTTAGATATTTTATTTGAAAGTGGGCCTATGTATGACATTACGACATATTTCTATATGCTTTCTTTGGGTAAAGGGAAAAACTTTGTTAATTGCTTTTTGTAATGAATTTTCTTGATTAAATATTCTATAATTTTAGGGTCGTAGTTATTATTAACAGCCAATTGTTTAATAATATTCAATTCATTATTATATTCCAAGGGTGAAAGAGGGATATTTAAAAGTCTATGAATGTAACTATTAAAGGCTGCCATCTTATGAGTATATGGGTGAAGAGAAGAACTATGGATAGTGGTATCAGTATGAGATGGTTTGTGAAAGATACCAAACTCAAACTTATTATCAATGTGTTTTATTGATAAATCCAAGAAATTTATACTATTATTTGTTTCTAATTCCATTGTGAAATTAATACTTTTGTGAATGTTATTAATAAAATTTAAAAAGGAATTCAATTGTCTTTTGGTTCCTGTGAAGCCTGCTATGACATCATCTACATAACAATACCAAAATAGAACATTTCTAGCTAATACATTCTTATGTATGGTTTGTTCTAAGTCATCCATAAAAATCTCTGCCAAAAGAGGGCTCAACGGATCAACGAAGCTTAGTATATGCTTTTCATATTAGACTAGATAGTTATACTAGAAAAATCAACAAAATCAGACCTTTAGAAGAGAGGGTTTACATAAAACCTGAAAATTAAAAATTGCTCTAGAAGCAGCCAAATTGTTTTCTTGCATTATATATGATATAATTAACAAAATAAATACATACATACATATATATATATATATATATTACATAAACCAACAAAATTGGACCATAAATTCAACTTGCTGATTAATTCATTTCCATTATATGATAATACGACGGCGATTTCAAAAGTTCTGCATAGAGCGCATGTGCGACCATAACAGTGGCCTGATTGAGTTGAAATATGCGTCAGTTGTTAATCAGACTTTAAGCTTGACGGCTGTATATGTGTGTCCTGGTTAGCTTGGTTGTGTCATGAATAATTCAGTTTTAAAATGGAAGAGGAAACTGAGTCAGGTCGGATTACACGATCCTACATCAAAATTGAATCTTATGTGGAAAGAATCCAATTGAAATTCACAATGCTCTGAGGGAGGTGTGCGGAAACAATGTAGTGGATCATAGCACAGTACCACAATGGTCTATTCATCATGGTCTGTGAAGGTCGGATAAGTACTGAGGACAACCCAAGAAGTGGAAGGCCATAAACTGCAACAGATACACTTCTGGGATTATTGTTAATGACATCTTGAGAGAGAATTGACAAAAAAATGTGAGGAAATTGCACATGAAGCCAGAATGTCTGTCACTTCAGTGTACAGAATCATTACTGAAAATTTAAATATGAGAAAAGTTTGTGCTAGATGGGTTCCTCATCATCTGAGTGAAGAGCAGAAGGCAAGTCAACGTTACTGAACAGAGGAGAGCAGTTTCTGAAAAGGATTGTTGCACTAGATGAAACCTGGATACGAGATTTTGAGCCAGAACTGAAGTCTCAATCAACTCAATGAGGTGACCCGAATGATGAGACAGCTCAACAATGAAGGTGTCCTATCTGGAATACGGGATTTGCCAAAATGTTGGGAAACTGCCATAAGGAACAACGGAGATTATATTGAAGGCCTGTAGAGGTATTTTAATTTGATGTTGAATGTGTAGAAATGACCCTCGTATAATAACACAGTTTTAAGCATTAGATAAATAATGCATTTACTATTGTTTATTTTTTATTATTTCACTCACCTCATACTTCATAATTCATAGCAGACCCTGGGTTTCTTCACATATTTTGTGACATTCTCAATGCTGCGTCACGTTCACAACTGACGTCCAACGGCCTTCTATCCTGCAGACTGACCTCCGCGCCATCTGGTGGCCGACCGAAGAATTTCCAAATCAGTCCTCTTTCTTTATAACCGGGTATTTCAAAATTCATAGTTGTATTTTCATTCTTGCATATGTAAATTTTTTCCCAAATTGTGAGTTCCTTCGGTTTTTCCAATTGTTTAAGTAATTTTGTTTTGGTTTCTATTCTATGTTTTTCTGACCAGGCAAGTGCAGCTATTGCAGATTTTTCAGTTTCTCCATTTTTAACATTTCTGAGGTGTTCTTTTAATCTTGTATTTAGATTCCTTTTTGTTTTTCCTATGTATATCTTTTCACAATCTTTACAATTAATTTGATAAATTAATAGGAAAAACAAAAAGGAATCTAAATACAAGATTAAAAGAACACCTCAGAAATGTTAAAAATGGAGAAACCGAAAAATCTGCAATAGCTGCACATGCCTGGTCAGAAAAACATAGAATAGAAACCAAAACAAAATTACTTAAACAATTGGAAAAACCGAAGGAACTCACAATTTGGGAAAAAATTTACATATGCAAGAATGAAAATACAACTATGAATTTTGAAATACCCGGTTATAAAGAAAGAGGACTGATTTGGAAATTCTTCGGTCGGCCACCAGATGGCGCCGAGGTCAGTCTGCAGGATAGAAGGCCATTGGACGTCAGTTGTGAACGTGACGCAGCATTGAGAATGTCACAAAATATGTGAAGAAACCCAGGGTCTGCTATGAATTATGAAGTATGAGGTGAGTGAAATAATAAAAAATAAACAATATTAAAAAACCTCATAGTGTTATTTCCTATCTACATACCTTAATGCATTTACTGATTACAGTGCTTGTCTGGCAAAGGTTGTCTTCCTGAAGGACAAACAAAACTGAAGTCATTGAGTGATGATGTGATGAACAAGCTAAAGAAGCAATGGAGGGAGATCTTGCTAACCTGTATCTATCTTCTTCTTTGTAATTTTTCTTCATTCCTCAAGTCCTCTATTGCTGGGTTGAGTCTTAGAAAAATGCATCCCATATTTCCCTTTCCTTGACTTCATTCCAATATATTCTTGTTTCAGTATCCTTGATAACTTTCTCCTCCCATCTATAGCTCTCTCTTCCATTATATTCTATATTCTTCTGCCTTCCAGTATACATTATTATATCTTATTCTGCTATTTTCTTTTTTCACCCAATACTTTATCCAGTTTCAAGATTTCCCATATTTCTTTTTTCTGAGTTTTGTTTTTCCTAATATACGTCTTAAACATTTTATCTCTACTCCTTCTTCCTCTAGTTTTGTGTCCCCATTCTGTAAGTCATCCCATGTATTCTCCTCTTCCATTCCCTGTATTCTACTTTAATCTTACTTTTTTGTAAGACCATTTTTCATCTCCATAATTTTTTTTTTTCCATGGCCTTACAGGCCTAGAAAGTCCTTGGCCTTAAATCAGCTGCTGGTCTCACATCCATGTGTGTTAATCAGAGATGTGGACTATCATTTGCCAGTATAAGAGTGGCATGTGGTCAGCATGTCAGATCCTCCAGCCATTACATCTGATTTTCTCAACCTGGAGCCACTAGTTATTATAGCCACCCAAATTTCTGATGGGCACCTGTCCCATACTGGATTCCATCAGAAAATGTCTTCCCCCATGAACCATTACAAGTCCCTTAGCTTCATGCCTTAAACTGCTCGGTCATAGCACAAGACATAAAATAAAGCTTATACAGTAAAACTTGTTTAATCCGGATCATGAATAATGTGGAAATCTGTCCAATGTGAACACATTTATTGGTCCAAGTGAAATAATAGTAATTTTACATGTATTAAATTAATATTAAGAAGCTAAAGCTGTTACTATGATTGAAATAAGTATATTAAAGTACTCTACTAAATTATTGTAATCAAATGGTAAAGAGAAAAATTTATGCCTGAACCGGGAATCGAACCCCGAACCTTCAGCTTTCAGTGCTGATGCTCTAACCATTGAGCTAATCCAGGCTTCCTTCCCATCCAAGCATAAATCCTTCCTTTACCTTACTGTCTTGGTCCCACATTCAATTGCAATGAATCATCATTCATGGAGTCCCTTCATGTCTTCTTCAGGTAGAAGCCATTCATTGTATATTTGTGAATGATGATTCATTGCAATTGAATGTGGGACCAAGACAGTAAGGTAAAGGAAGGATTTATGCTTGGATGGGAAGGAAGCCTGGATTAGCTCAATGGTTAGAGCATCAGCACGGAAAGCTGAAGGTTCGGGGTTCGATTCCCGGTTCAGGCATAAATTTTTCTCTTTACCATTTGATTACAATTTTACATGTATTTATTTTGCATAAAACAGAATCTGTCCAACATGGAAATGGAAGGATATTTCTACATAATTCATGAAAAAAAATTTATAAAGCAGAAAGGTATATATATTTATTAACCATCAGCAGTTTTTTTTTTTTACTGAAGGCAGGGGCCAATACGGCTTTTACAAATAGTAATTGAAACCAAATGGACAAATAAATATAAAAAGAAACCTAATTGTCACTGACACTAAAGTTCATTGTTAAAAGCTGTTGTAGTGTTGCACATGCCGATATGTACTTTGATAAATGCCTCCATTTGGTATATTAGTGTTTCAGCTTGTTCGCGTGTCTCTTGTGCTTTGTTCACAGTTTATAATGTCGAGTAAAAGGAAAGAAAAATAATTAGTGTTGCCACTTAAAGTAAAAATAAAAATGCTAGACCATTTATACGCGTGCATCTATATCACGCTGTTTCAATGTTAATGAATCAAGAAATCCGAAGACAAAATAAGGAATTATATCGCACAATTCACAGCTGAATATCAATCTTAATTGAAAGACCTTTTAAAAGCGGCAAAACAGGGAAAAAATGACTAAGTTCTTTAAGTCCTTGCCTAAACCTGACAGTAATAATTAATAGAAATTGTTCAAAATCTCTCATTAATTTTTTTTTATTTTGATAATTTTATTTTATTGTGTAACCTTGGAACGTATCCCCTATGTACACTTGCATATTCGCAGTTTGTGTATCCGCTGTGAATAAGGAGCTTCTACCTCATTGCACACTTGTTCCTGTCTTGCTGCAAATAACAGTTGCTCTGTAAAATCTTAATTTAATTAAGCTCTTTCACAGGTAGTGTTCTGAATTTACGGAATAAAGTTGGTTGAAACATATGCATCATTCTCATTAAGCGAAAAAGTGAAAGTGATTGAAGATAAATCTCCAAACATTTCCGGACCAATGCTCCAAAGTCAAGCTCTAGCTCTTGTTAAATCCCTAAGGGAATTCAAATTTAATTTATCCCTTAGGGAATAACGATCAAGGAATCTTCAGGTTGGCTGGATAGTTTTAAAAAAGACGACATAATGTAGTGTGGAATGAAATTTGTGGGGAATCAAAGAATGTGGACGAAAGTGTAGTTAGTGAGCGAAAACTGAAACTGCATACTTGCATTTTAGGATACGCGCCTAAGAGACATTTTTAACGCTGATGAAATTGTACTGTTTTTTCGCACGTTACCGTCGAAGTCACTCATACATACTATACTTCACTTTTCAACGGCAGCAGAACTACAATTAATCCAAGATACATAAAAAATACATATACAGTACTCTATAATCTAAGTTTATTATTAATAAGTTTTAGTTTTTTTATAACGTGGAATTTTGTGTCCCGCGCCGTAGCCGAGCGGTTAAGGTAGGAAGCCTTGGCACAGAGCTACGGGACTTGCGCTGGTTCGAGTCTCCATGGGGGAAGAAATTTTCTCATGGTATTTCGGCCAGTATGGGACCGGTGCCCACCCAGCATCGTGAGGCAATTGGGTAGCTACAATAAGTAGCGGCTCCAGGTTGAGGAACCAGCTATAACGGCTGGGGGACTCGACATGCTAACCACATGTCACCCCTACACTGGCTGTTGATCATCTACCTCTGTGATTGACAAATGTGGATGTGAAGGGCCAGCAGCCGGCTGGTAAAAGGGCAACCGCTGAAAAGTGGAAAGACCCTCAATCGGAGAATCGGAATTTTGTCCAATGTGGAAAAAAAAAAAAAAAAATTGGCCCCATGTGATTGTGGTTTGAGCAAGTTTTACTGTATATAAATATTTAGACTTATATATCCTTTATTGTTATTCCTTAAATTATATCGAGTCTCATGTTCTTGTAGTCTGAGCTGAGGGTTCCCAGGTTAGATTTGTTTTAAAAAGAACAAAGATAATGCACATGGATGAAAAAAATCTGTGTTCCAATGCCACCCACTGCTTTAGGTGGGTAGAAAATGTGTAGGACTAAATTAGAAATTTTAAAGTAATTGAAAACTGTTAAGTTTAGCTGTAATACAAAAAGTTGCATTTTGATGGATATGTTAGCTCTTTTATAATGAAATAATTATTTTCTGGTGTTTATAGGTTTGATTATGAAAAGTTTGTAGCTGCTCTGAATGATGTACTGGAAGAACGACTTCAACAGTGGTCAGAATATGAAGGATCATTTGATCGCCTTCTCATCTGGCTTTCAGAAGCAGAAACAGCTCTTAAGAATTACGCTCCAAAATCTACTCTAGATGAAAAACAGGAGCAGTAGCAGGTGTGTTTTATAATCTTATAAGCAACTTTCATTATATGCTAATATATGATTCTAGTCATAATTTCATTAATACATATAAAAACTAGAAATTAATAGTACGAGGGCGGATCGGAAAGTAACGCACAATAATTTTTTTTCTGCCTTGGTATTGCAGCTAGAATGTTGAAATTTCACAGAGATATAGTTTGAAGTTTTCACTACAGATGGTATTTTTTTCTCAGGTGCACCTCTTGCGAGAGAAGCTTGAACTATGCAACAAAGATGGCGCGCATGCTACAGTCGTCCACCTGTAAGGAACAAAGAAGTGTTGTTCGATTTTTGTGGGCCAAAGGGCATAAACCCAGTGAAATTCACAGGGACATGCGTGGCGTGTATGGGGATGATTGTATGGACCGTTAGTGCTCGCTGGGTGCCTAAGAACCTGACAGACGACCACAAGGGCCAGCGAATGATGGCAAGCTTGGACCACTTAACGCGGTACACCGCACAAGGACATGACTTTCTGGAAGGAATCGTCACAGGTGATGAGTCGTGGGCGTACCACTACACGCCCGAAACAAAGCAGGCATCAGCAGTGCGCAGATGGCTTCACTCCAACCAAACGGACTTCTACGAACAGGGCATATTATAAATACAATAGGGCCTAAGTACAGATATCATAAAAAATGGCAAAACAGATGAAAGCAGAGGCGATATATACTTATGTTTTATACCGGACGGTAGAGGAAAAATAATCAACGTTGGAAACCCTAATAAAAGCCATAACCGAATTTAGGGAAAAGTTTTAAGAGATAAAAAACAGGAAAAAAATTAATGAAATAGGAAAAGATCTGGAGGTTGCAGAAACAGCTCAGGTCTTGGGAAAAACATATTTTTCAAGCTATTAGGACAGGATTACGAAAATGCTGGAAATATAGCACCTTTTGAATAACGCATTATATAAGGAGACAAACAACTTATATAATCTACACCTGACAAAACCAAATTATTACCCCATATTAAGAAATAATGGCTATGACCGCCACGGGCTCGCGCTGGAAGGGGAAAAATATAGGAATAAATACGCGCGATTTTGAGTCCAAAGATTAGATTGAGGGCAGCTTTTGGAACGATCTTGGACGGACATGATTTCGAACCTCGGGTTGCGTAAGTATATTTGCGATTTATAATTATTAAAGTTCCAGGTTGAGATCAAAGTAACTTGTAATTTGTTTTTAAATATTTGACATTTAACTTTATCTATTTGAATAAAAATCAATTAGAAATATTGAATTAACTTGTTGAACATAACTTTAAATATTTTACATTTAACTTTACATAAAATCAAGTTGAATTAACTTTAGCTTGAAGTAGCTTAGGATAACGATTTTATTATTAATTTAACACTTCTCATAGAAGGATAAATTTTTCTCTTCAAATATAGCTTAGGATAATTTATGATCAGGAGTCGAAGGAAAGACTTCAGCTTTAAAACGAAATACGACACTCATTTATGACTTATCTCATGGTTTAACGTAGCTCTTTAAGTAAATTCGCGTCATGAAACATTAATGTTCCTTAGTATAAAAGATTATAATTTCGAGTGATTTTATGTATAATTATTTCAGTAAGTGTTCATATTTATAACGTTTATGAAATAAAAGTTGATGTTGTGGTTTATGTGTGGTATTTATATCGGTCGAAACATTCCTTCACTAAAATAAAGCTAACCTTGAAAGATCTCTAGATTTGATAACAGCTGACGTGTTCTACAGGCAGACTGAGGACAGCTGAAAAACGATTCTCCAACATCATTGCCCTAATACTTTAACAGCATAGAATACAATATTGGTAAAAAAACTTTACCTTTTGAGCCGACCTCGCTACCTATAACCTTGTCCAAAAGGGTTATAATAGGGCATATTGAAACTGGTAACACAATGGGAAAAATGTGTTGAGAAAGTTGGTGACTATGTCGAAAAGTAGGTAAAAGATATAAGTTCATTTGTGATTTTTTTTTTTTACTATTAAACTTTTTAAAAAAAAATTATTGTGCGTTACTTTCCGTTCCGATCCGTCCCTCACAGGTGGACGACTGTAGCATGCGCGCCATCTTTGTTGCATAGTTCAAGCTTCTCTCGCAAGAGGTGCACCTGAGAAAAAAATACCATCTGTAGTGAAAACTTCAAACTATATTTCTGTGAAATTTCAACATTCTAGCTGCAATACCAAGGTAGAAAAAAATTATTGTGCGTTACTTTCCGGTCTGCCCTCGTATTTTTATCATCTTTTTTTATGCTCCCTAATCAAATTGGAAATTCAATCGCAGCCAATACTGGTTGATTTTAATTATGAAAAATAAAGAGCATATCAATGTATAATTATTATCAATTTACATCTCATCTGTTAATTGGTTTTCTCATCTGAAAATGTTTGAGTCACAAACCAATTGCTGTATCGACTGTTGAATATCTTTTATATTAATTAGGATATTTGGTCTGTGTATTCTTCCCTCTTATGGTTATTTTTGTTGAACATATGTTTCAAGGCTTGTGAGCCCAATCTTCAGCAATTACAGACTGATTTCTCTCAAGTTGTCGACCCTGATTCTTGACCCCTGTTCCCTCTGTCTGTGGTCCAATAAACTTGCTAAATTTCAAAATTCATAATTCTTTCTTTGTTCTTCTGTGTGTAGATTTTTTTTCCACATGGTGAATTCATTTTTGTTTTCTGTTTTAATAATTTTGTGTTTACATCTATTTTGTGTTTTTTTCTGACCAAACATGAGCAGCCACTGCAGATTTTTCTACTTCCCCCTTTTTTTACATTCCTTATGTGTTTTTTGGTTCTGATGGTTAAATTTCTTTTTTGTTTTCCCTATATATGTCTTATCACAGTCTGCACTTTTTATTTCATATATTCCTGATTTTTTACCATCATTAATCTTTACATTTTTGTTGGTTTTTATTAGTTTCTTTAAACTATAATCATTCTTTGGTACTAAACTAATATTAAATTTTCAAAAATCTTTTGAAATGTATTGTGTGCCCAAGGGTGATATGTGAATTTTCTATATTTCTTATCTTTTGGTTTTTATATCTGAAGAGTGCTTTCGTTCCTCAGTTTTTTGTTTTCTGTACTTCTCAATTTTTTTGTGTATCATTTTTTCACCGAAACTATTTTCTTTTGCAACCTCAATAATGTGAATAATGTGTTTTTTTCTGCAACTCGTAATTTTTCCTGTTCATGGGTATATTTACCAATCTATGTACTAGGCTGTTGAAGGCTGCCATTTTGTAATGAAATATGGTTGAAACCTGTTGATTTGATATAATTATCTGTATGTGTTCCTTTTACGTGAATGCTGAATTCTATTTCCTCCTTTTTTTCTAAGAACAAGAAAGATGTTGTATGGGTAAAACATCAAACATTTAAGTGGTTCATGATATTCCAATTTCCTTAGCTGGCTGCATTTTCTAGGACTTAATTCAGTTCTCACAAGAATGTAATTGACTTTTTTTTTAGTTAGAACTCTTTTGGGCCCAATTTGTTCTTACTTAATACTGAACCAGTTTGTTGCCACTCTTACTAATGATTCGACAATAAAAATGTGCTAAATGGGTAATTGAACTACTCACAGATGGCAGGACACCTACTCACATAGAAGTCTGCTAATATCAGGTTTGATATATTTTTAAATTTGAAGAGAAAAATTTTCGCCTAGACCGGGACTCGAACCCGGGACCCTTGGCTTTCCGGGCCAAGTGCTCTACCAACTGAGCTACCGAGGCGAGTTACGATATAGACGCAAATTTTTCTCTTATATACGTTGTAATTCCCTATCGCCAAATGCTTTTGAAACCATTGTTTCTATCTTTGCAAATGGCGGCTTCTTAGTTAAGAAGACATTTATTGGAAATTTAACATTACTTTAAAAGCCAGTAAGGCCTCTAATGATGTTTTTATTATTAATTTAACATTTCTCAATGAAAGATAAATTAAATTTGAAGAGAAAAATTTTCGCCTAGACCGGGACTCGAACCCGGGACCCTTGGCTTTCCGGGCCAAGTGCTCTACCAACTGAGCTACCGAGGCGAGTTACGATATAGACGCAAATTTTTCTCTTATATACGTTGTAATTCCCTATCGCCAAATGCTTTTGAAACCATTGTTTCTATCTTTGCAAATGGCGGCTTCTTAGTTAAGAAGACATTTATTGGAAATTTAACATTACTTTAAAAGCCAGTAAGGCCTCTAATGATGTTTTTATTATTAATTTAACATTTCTCAATGAAAGATAAATTAAATTTGAAGAGAAAAATTTTCGCCTAGACCGGGACTCGAACCCGGGACCCTTGGCTTTCCGGGCCAAGTGCTCTACCAACTGAGCTACCGAGGCGAGTTACGATATAGACGCAAATTTTTCTCTTATATACGTTGTAATTCCCTATCGCCAAATGCTTTTGAAACCATTGTTTCTATCTTTGCAAATGGCGGCTTCTTAGTTAAGAAGACATTTATTGGAAATTTAACATTACTTTAAAAGCCAGTAAGGCCTCTAATGATGTTTTTATTATTAATTTAACATTTCTCAATGAAAGATAAATTAAATTTGAAGAGAAAAATTTTCGCCTAGACCGGGACTCGAACCCGGGACCCTTGGCTTTCCGGGCCAAGTGCTCTACCATTATCTTTCATTGAGAAATGTTAAATTAATAATAAAAACATCATTAGAGGCCTTACTGGCTTTTAAAGTAATGTTAAATTTCCAATAAATGTCTTCTTAACTAAGAAGCCGCCATTTGCAAAGATAGAAACAATGGTTTCAAAAGCATTTGGCGATAGGGAATTACAACGTATATAAGAGAAAAATTTGCGTCTATATCGTAACTCACCTCGGTAGCTCAGTTGGTAGAGCACTTGGCCCGGAAAGCCAAGGGTCCCGGGTTCGAGTCCCGGTCTAGGCGAAAATTTTTCTCTTCAAATTTAATTTATCTTTCATTGAGAAATGTTAAATTAATAATAAAAACATCATTAGAGGCCTTACTGGCTTTTAAAGTAATGTTAAATTTCCAATAAATGTCTTCTTAACTAAGAAGCCGCCATTTGCAAAGATAGAAACAATGGTTTCAAAAGCATTTGGCGATAGGGAATTACAACGTATATAAGAGAAAAATTTGCGTCTATATCGTAACTCGCCTCGGTAGCTCAGTTGGTAGAGCACTTGGCCCGGAAAGCCAAGGGTCCCGGGTTCGAGTCCCGGTCTAGGCGAAAATTTTTCTCTTCAAATTTAATTTATTTTTCATTGAGAAATGTTAAATTAATAATAAAAACATCATTAGAGGCCTTACTGGCTTTTAAAGTAATGTTAAATTTCCAATAAATGTCTTCTTAACTAAGAAGCCGCCATTTGCAAAGATAGAAACAATGGTTTCAAAAGCATTTGGCGATAGGGAATTACAACGTATGTAAGAGAAAAATTTGCGTCTATATCATAACTCGCCTCGGTAGCTCAGTTGGTAGAGCACTTGGCCCAGAAAACCAAGGGTCCCGGGTTCGAGTCCCGGTCTAGGCGAAAATTCTTCTCTTCAAATTTAATTTATCTTTCATTGAGAAATGTTAAATTAATAATAAAAACATCATTGATATATTTTTCCTTCCCTGTCTTGTGCTTAATGCACTAATGTTGTGTAGCACTTTCTTTGCAGCTCTCTGTATATCCATATAAATAGATACAAAGTAATGAATTCAAAAGTTCCCAGAAAAATTGTGCACATCAGAGAATAAGACTATACAATAGTCTCAACAGTCTGTTTCTGGTTGCTAAAACCTGTTCCAGTTGAGAAAAAATATGAGTGAGGTGTCTTACTGATTCATTTTTTTAAATAAATTTATTGTATAGTATTTCTTCTGATAAATTTTAAGAACACTAATTATAATGTCAAAATTAATTTAAAACTTAAAATTACTTTAAAATAATTAATGTAAAATAAGGTAAAAAGTGATTTTATACAAAGTTGACTACAAGGTTTCCATGATTTCTACTGTAGATGTCATTTAAATCTAAATATATTTGTAAAAATAACATTTATGAAATGTTTATAGGTTTGCTACAAATCTAAAAAGTCTTAAAATAAGAAATTAGATAAAATACTCCTGTAACTTATTAAGGTAGAATATTTTTATCACTCACCTCATATTGTTCTTCTTATTTGATTATAAACTAGTTTCGGAACATAGTTTCTGTTCCATCCTCAGTATCGTCACGACCGTTGTTCTGTCGTCTTGAAGAGCTGTCCTTCCCGGTGAGAATGACCTGGTTTCGAGGTTTTTCAGTCAGCCAATGGAAGGAGAGAAGGACAGCTCTTCAAGACGACAGAACAACGGTCGTGACGATACTGAGGATGGAACAGAAACTATGTTCCGAAACTAGTTTATAATCAAATAAGATGAACAATATGAGGTGAGTGATAAAAATATTCTACCTTAATGAATATACCTCATAGTGAGAATTCCTAAAATAAGTACTCCTGTAACTGTTTAAAAATACAATTCGTATTTAAAATATATCAAATATATGCAATTAAATAAAGTGTAAATATAATTTTCAATTTAAAGAAAATACAGACTCAAACCTCACAAAAAATCTGCAACAACATAAATTAGTATTATAATCAATAAATAAATCTGGGTGTATAATTTTTCTCTTCAAATAATATATAATAATTTTACTCAAAATATTGGTCTGGTAAATAAAAAAAAAAAGATTTCCTTTTAAAACTTGAAAGAGTAAGATTTTCTTCTCTAATAATCTTAATGTGTTAATTAAGTTATGTAGATAGGAAATAACACTATGAGGTTTTTTAATATTGTGATTTATCCGCTAGGACCTCATTAAAGTAGTTGACTCCAGAAATAGAGCTGATCATCTTGAGCAAGTAAGCAACATAATGGTATTTGTAATTTATCTTTTGGAGCTTCTCATTTATCATTTCTTTTCTTTTTGTACACCAAATGCCTTAATCATAATCTTGTGCTAATCTAAATGACATGCAATCAAATTTGTTACAGTTTATGATGTTATGTATAAATTTATATACTAAGATTCAATGATAAATAATTTTCTTGAAGATATGCATTTTTTCCTGAACCAGGAATGAATCCAAAACCTCCGGTTTTATGCACTATAAGGGTTACTAGATAAGTTTTGAGACACGATAGTATGCAATAAACTAATCTACCATTTGAAAGTCCAACCCTCATATGTAAAAACCATAGCAGATAGAAACAATTTGTTTCAGTTGTCTCTGAGCTGCACCCTTGTGCATGGAGCCTGAGAGGGAGTATTTTCTTGCTATGATATTATATGATTTCAAGTGAGTCACAAACACTTGAGCAACTCACACAAGCATTTGGGGACCTTGCTCCTTCACTTGCAACAGTTTTCTGCTGATTTCCAGAATTTAAGAGGGGTAGAACATCCCTTAAATATGAAGGGAGAAGTGGGAGGCCAGCAACAGTGGTGACAGAAGAAAATGTCTCTATTGTGGAGACTCTGATTAAGGAAGATCCACGACTGATCTTTAAGGACATCGAGGGGGCCCTAGGGATTAGTTTGCCACCATCCTGCACCAATACTTAAGAGTGAGAAAAATTTCTTCTCGATGGTTGCTACACCACTTGTGAGAAGGGACACTAGAGTGGAATTGTGCAGAGAAATGCTCGCGATATTCAACGATGGGGACTCCCGCTGGATATCAGACATAGTGACAGGTGACGAAACTTGGATCTACCAGTATGACCATGGCGTGGGTCTTCCCAGATGAGTAGCCTCCAACCAGGCCTAGGCGTGTAGGGAAGAAAATGGTGGCCACTTTCTTCTCAACAAATGGTCGTCTGCTTACAGTTGTGCTAGAGGATCAGAGGACAGTTACTACTAAATGGTATACAGAAGTCTGACTATCCAAAGTCTTCTCAAACATCCAGGAGAAGCGGCTAAAGACTGGACTATGGGAATTCTGCTCCACCATGACAATGCGTCTTTGCACACAGCCAATGCAAAACTAAGATATGCCCATACTATTATTACACAATCTATGTCCAACTCAGCTGACATGTGGAAAAATTTAAAATCAATAGGCCTCTGTCAAAATAAACTACAGGTAGAAACAGCTGACCTACCACTAGATGAGTTGAATGACCATTTTACCCGCCTCCCTTCTGACAACACCTCACAACACAAACAACAGACAATAGATGAACTATGTCATATTCCCAACCTACCCGAGACAAATTCTTTTTTTCCTATATCTCACCTGATGACGCCAAAAGAGCAGTATTACGTATTAAATCTAAAGCACAAGGAATAGACAATATAACAATAACTCTCCTGCAAAAAATAATAGACATTATTCTCCCAACAATAACCCACATTTTTAATGCCTCTATAATGACCGGGACCTATCCCAGACTCTGGAAAATGGCTCTAGTTCGTCCTACACCGAAATCAAACACTCCCACAACACTCGATGATTACAGACCAATTAGTATTCTTCCCTGTTTATCTAAAGCACTGGAACACATAATACACTCACAGTTAACAGACTACCTCACCACACACGACTTACTTGATGAACATCAGTCTGGTTTTAGAACAGGACATCACATAAGTACTGCACTACTTGACATTGTAGAGGACATAAGAGACTCAATGGACAAAAGCAAACTCACCGCAATAGTCCTACTCGACTACAGCAAAGCCTTTGACACAGTAGATATAGACTTAATGCTAGCGAGACTAAAGACACTACATCTGTCGGAAAACTGCCTTGATTGGTTTGCATCTTACCTCACTAATCGTCAGCAATCAGTTTCTGTTAATAATCGCATTTCTTCCTGGCGCTTGGTGAGGAAAGGGGTACCTCAAGGCGGCGTCCTCGCTCCTCTTCTCTTCTCGATTTATATTAATGACGTGACCAAGAAACTACAAAACTGCAAGCATCATCTTTACGCCGACGACCTACAGATTTACACACACTTTAGGCCTGACGAAATTAATGAATATATTGGCAAAGTAAACACTGACCTCAGGCATATATCTTTATGGTCCAGACAATATGGGCTGAAACTAAATGTAAACAAAACGCAAGCAATAATTATCGGACATCCCAGGCTATTACACCTCATAAATAATGGCAATATGCCGGCTGTCATATTAGATAATGAACAAATTCCTTATACCGACGTCGTTAAAAACTTGGGATTTTACTTAGATTCTAATTTAAAATGGCATGAGCAAGTAAAACAAACATCTAAAAGGATCTTCTCCATAATGCATTCCTAAAGCGACTTAAACATTTTCTTCCTACAACTCTTAAAAGAATTTTAATCCAAACTTTAGTGATGCCGCATTTTGACTACTGTGACGTTCTACTAACTGACATAAGTGACGGATTATCGGACAAACTGCAGCGTGTCCATAATATGTGTATCAGATTCATATTTAATGTTCGAAAATACGATCACATTTCTCCATTATTCCACGAATTGTCATGGCTACATCTAAAAGAGAGAAGAAAATTGCACTGTCTAAATCTCCTATTTAAGATCCTACATACCTCGATTCCTAATTATTTATCATCCCGTTTCCAGTATCTATCCTCAAACCATAACTTAAACACAAGATCACAGCATAGTCTCTTACTTAATATACCGCAACATAGGACATCACATCACTCCATGTCATATACCATCTCCACTTCTCGCAACTGGAATTCCCTACCACAAGAAATTAGGGGCTGCCGGACATTGGCATCTTTTAAAAGAAATCTAAATTTATATTTGCTCTAAACTCGACTTCATTATTATCCAGTGTAAGATATATATATTAATTGGTGTTTCCCGTATAATGTATCATATTTATATTATTATTATTATCATTATTATTATTATTACTATTATTATTATTATCATTATTATTATTATTACTATTATTATTATTATCGTATCATTATGTTATTTACCTATAAAATGTTGTTTGTACATGACATTTACATTGCTACATTTATTGTATCTTTAACTGTTTATAATTAGTATAGTGTATATCTATATTTGTCAAATATTTATTTGTATTTGTGCTGGTTGAGTGGAAGAGAGGGCCTTATGGCGTTAACTCTGCCAGAATAAATAAAGTATTATTATTATTATTATTATTATTAATGCAACAATTAGGTTTCTGGAAAAGACACCAATGAAATTAATGTCTCATTCAGTCTACAGTCCATACCTGTTCCTGAACATGAAGAACTGCATGCACGAATACCAATTTCTTAGCCCAGAAGATGCTTAGTTTAATGTGTGAGATGGAGTGGCGTGGCTGTGGTTCCAGAGGATACAACAGTGTATAGAATGTGCTGGAGAGTACTTTTAAAAGATTTTATAGGTATGGAAACTCTACTATGGCCCATTGTTGTACATCTCAAAACTTATCTAGTGACCCTCGTACACTGACAATTGTGCTATCCAGGCTTCCCTGTTGAAACACAATTTTTTTTTTCTCTCTCTTAACTTTATAAAAGTATTAACAAGTCAAGTGGTGGTTTTATTTTAAATAATCACCACTCAAAGTGGCAATGAGGAAGTTTCTTTGCAAGTCCAGCCCTAAATGATGTAGCTTGTTGAGGGGGTGAAATGGCATTATTTGTGTTCTGGACTGTTGTAAGGTATTTTTTTACATTTTCCTTCAATTTTCACATTGTTGTGTGTTGTTGGAAACATTTAGTTAAATTTTCTATTATATAGCGTTTGGAATTCATGATGGGAAAAGATAAGCTTTTGATATTGATTTAATTAAAAACATTTCTTATATTATGAAATTAGTGACAGTAATGCAAGTGTTTTTCAAGATATGGCTCCGCTTATAACAAACGTAATAATATAAGTTAAGTTGAGGACATTGTTAGATCAGATCGGGGAATGATGCAGGAACAAGTTCCATTTGGAGTAATAAACGGATTAAAAAAGTCTAGATTTCAATATTATCCTTATCCGGGGATTCAGATACTTGTAGAAAGCCCAAAAGACCCTTTAGAAATTTTTGAACAACATATTACGAGTCACTTGGTAGAGACAATTGAAATAGAAACAAATAGGTACGCAGAATAATTTTAACAACATCAAATTGAAATGTAGAATAACAGAATGGAGGAGCAGAGTAAATACTACCAAAAACATTTAGACATTTCTCTTATATTATTTATCTCGATGCATTTATTGCATATAGAAAATTTGGTGAAACACACAAATTTACAATTTTAAATGAAGTTGATAGAGATTTTACATCATGAATACAAGAAACATGACAGAAAACCAGCTGGAACACCACAAAAAAATTTCCTGATTGTACTAGGATAAAAGCACCCATCATATATAAAGCCACACCCTCTAATGATAATCGAGCTGGAAGTATTTGCTACAAAATAGCTTAGAAAGGGGAGAATAAAAACTGCAAAGTAGCAATGTGTGCAGCTGTGTGTTTAGAGCGATATCGTACAGTAATTGACTATTGAAAACTTAGACATAAACATCACTGTTTCTGTAAATTGAATACCTCATTGCTAAAACTGTAAGTATATGTGTAATACAGTGTTCTTTTTTCTTAATCTTTAACCTTTATTAATTTTAAAAACTTTGTATTTCGTGCATTTTTTTGCATCAGTATTCGTATATACAATATGTACAGTATTCGTATATACAAATGCGGTAAGAATAATACTTTGTCCTATTTTACTGTTGCTAAAATATTTTATTTTAGCTTACTCAGTTTTTTAAATTTACAGAAATTGCTTACAAAACATTGCTTAGTTTACACACACTATATTTAACATAACCATCAAAATGTCTTTCACCCTCTAAAAACACTCCCTTGTAAAATCTGGCAAACTAAGCTGCTTGACTCTTCAAAACAAGATTGAAAGATGCCACATGGTCAAGGTTATTTACAATTCTTTTGTGAATCATTAGTAATCAAAAATTGTCTGGAAGAGTGGAATATAGCACACACATTACTTATGAAGTCTACAGAAACATATAAAGGGAGAAAAAACTGAGATTTTGTAGAAAGAATGGATACTATTTCATTACATTATTGCTAACAAAACATTTATTCTTTACACACTAAAATTCGCTGCATTATATTAAAATTATTACCCTATTGAATGATTTTTATTGCTTCCGATTTGGATAAAAATTGATAGAAATATTGTAATTGAGAGACTGTGAAGTAATAGCTGAACTAAGGAGATTAAACGTCCGAGCCTTAGAAATTAAAGTGCCGCAACACCTGTGACGAGATATTTTGTCATTGCCACCATCATAAAGTCTTCTTGAATTAGAAACAACCCAATTGCATTGTGAATGAAAATTCACACTATCGGAAAAACAGGGTTATATAAGAGAGAGAAAAATTTCTGTTTGAACAGGGAGGCCTGGATAAGAACAATGGTCAGTGTACTGGTACATACAAAACCAGAGATCTTGAGTTCAGGCAGAAAATTTCTGTTCAAGAAAATTGTTACACTTTATTTTGATAATAATGACAATGTCTTTTTTTTAATATCCTAAGTAATTGTCTTTTGGTACTTGAATTAAATAAATAGTTTTCTTTATATTGTTTGTATTGGAACATATTTTGTATTTCAAATTTGTTATTGTGGTTACAGGTAATAAGTAGTTTTTAAGAATTATGATTTAAAGGCATCTGATGTTAGCTTACTGTTAGCACTGGGGGATGTGGAAGGTAGTCTTAATATATTTTTATAATAGTCTACATGAAAATGCAAAAATATTAGTAATGTTGGATAAATAGGATCACAGGAAACTGCAATGGGCAGGATATGTGGCACAAACCAGAAGGAAAATGCCAAGAATGAAGTGGGTAAATAACATTAACCATGATTTGATGGAAGTAGATTATATAGCAGATGATTGGAAAACACTAGCTCGGGATAGGTTTGTATGGAGAGGTTTTGTCCATGCAGCCATAAACCCATGGGTTCAATAATGCCAGTTAGTTAATTAGATACAATTATTTCCAATAGCAGTACTTTTGGCATAAAAAGCTGTTTATATCTGAAAATTCATACTTTTTTTTTTTCCCCAAGTCCAGCAATAAGCTAAACAGTTTTCCTCTTTTGAAATTTTAAAAAATCTAAATATGGGAGAAATTTTGATTATTCTCCTACTAAGGTCTCAGTATTTCAGTTTTATGCCTCTCATCACTGAGATCTTGAGTTCTCATCTTGGTCACTCCTTGTGATGGACAAAACAGAATTTGTGCAGGATTTTCTTGGTGTTTATCTCATATTTCCCTGCCACAATTTTCTTTCCACCATTTCTCCACACTCATCTAATTAATTTTATTTCATTTTATTTTATTTCATCTGCCCCTGTGATGGTACATCAGGCATCCTTGTTATTCAGTGACCTCCAATGTAACAGGGCTTCTTCACATCTCAATCCCTTGACTCAACCCTGTGTTGGACATGAGTTGAGGTTTTCCTTTTTGTTTCAGTTTAGATAGATATTAAAAACCATATCATGTTGGCCAACATAAAAATATATTGTGGCAAGTGGAAATATATGTATGCTACATTTTGTTTATTTATATTTTGTATTTGTGTAGAGAGCAGTTTCACCAAGTCGTTAAAGATTTCATTCTTTTGTATTTTAATCTCAATTGTTCATATTATGTCTCTGCTTCAGTAAACTCCACTTGTAATTTAATTGCATATTTCAATGCTTTGTTCTGTATTTTAATTTTGTGATGTGGATGTTTCATGAATGGTATTAATAAGCTGTTGGTTTATGCTGATGATGTAGTACTACTGGCCGATAGCGAGGAGATACTAAAGGACAACACGCACACACTATTGAGTAACACTAAGAAATTAGGACTGGAAGTAAATATCAATAAAACTAAATATATGGTCACACGTAGAAATACATTATATAATGGAAATGGACAGCTAATGACAAATGAGGGAAATTTTAAGGAATTGGCTGAATTCAAATACCTAGGAACAATAATCACAAATAGGAATGAGATGCACAAAGAAATTAAACATAGGCTCAATTCTGGAAATGCATGCTATTATGCATTGCAGAGACTTTTGATGTCCCAACTCCTTTCAAAAAACGTTAAGCTGAAAATATATAAAACTATTATTCTACCAGTTATATTATATGGGTGCAAAACATGGACTCTTACTTTAAGGGAGGAAAGAAGATTACGAGTATTTGAGAATAAAGTTCTTAGGAAAATTTTTGGACCAAAGAGAGATGAACAGACAGGTGAATGGAGAAGACTACATAACAATGAACTACAACACGGTCTTTATAGGAAGCCAGATATAATAAGAACAGTTAAGTCCCGTAGACTGCGATGGGCAGGACATGTTGCACGTATGGGGAATGAAAGACGTGCATGGAAACTTCTTGTAGAAAAGCCAGAAGGAAAACGCCCAGTTGGTAGACCAAGAATGAGGTGGGAGAACAACATTAACTATGATTTGAGGGAAGTAGATTATACAGGGAATGATTGGAAAGCATTAGCTCAGGATAGGGATGTATGGAGAGCTTATGTCCGTGCGGCCATGAACCTACGGGTTCGATAGTGCCAGTGAGTAAGTAAGTAAGTAAGTAAGGATGTTTCATGAAGGTCTCCCATTCATTATAATAATGCTGGCATTCACTTTGGAAGGAATTATGATAAATCCAAGCCCTGGGGTTGAATGTAAATATTGTGCTTTTCCAAATTATCATCTTGTTCAGTGAAAATGGAGTAAAAAGAACATTGACGATTTTATTATTAATTTAACACTTCTCATTGAAGGATAAATTATATTTGAAGAGAAAAATTTTCGCCTAGACCGGGACTCGAACCCGGCGCCGGGTTCGAGTCCCGGTCTAGGCGAAAATTTTTCTCTTCAAAAATAAAAAGAACATGTTCACAAAAATGACACATTTGGTGAACCAAGTTTGACTGAGCAATTATCCTGGCTCAGTTAAGAATTCTTTTCAGCTTGCTGTTATTTTGTGAGATTGAATATGCAAAGCATTGAATGGTTTAATCAAGATATTAAAAAAATTAGTAGAAGAAAAAAAGAAAGCACGGATGAAATGGTTATCAGATCACTCAACAACATCTCGAAATGAATATATCACTTTAAAACATAAAACAAAGGCGGAAGTGAGAAAATGAGTACTGGGATAATATATGCTCGAATATAGATCATTCGATTGGATATGCTAGATCCAAAGAAGCTTGGAAAAACATTGCAAAATATCAGGAAATCAGAAAGAAAGAAGATAAATATTCAGTTGATATGACCATCAGAATGGATGCAACATTATAAAGGTTTACTTCAAGAAAATAGAAATGAGTTTCAACTTCAAGATACGGATGTAGAATATAAATCTGACACTCCAGAGATAACAGAAGATGAAGTAAAAAGAGCTTTGAAAGAGGCAAAAAATGGGAGAGCACCAGGACCAGGAAATATTCAGACGGAACTCCTAAAACATGGAGGAGATATTTTAGTATATTTTTAACAAAACTTTTTAATAAAATTGAAATTGGAGACGATATCCCAGAAGACTAGAATTTATCGTACATTACTCCTATTTTTAAAAAAGGTGATAAAAAACTGTGTTCCAATTATAGAGGTATAAGCGTTATACCTTCAACAGCTAGGATTTTTAGTAAAATTATAAATTTTAAACTTAAGGAGATAAAAGATAACTTAAGAGAAGAACATGTAGAGTGGAAGATCATGTATTGATAATATTTTCTGTATTAGACAATTACAAGAGAAAATCCTAGCAAAAAAATAAAGAACTATATATGACCTTTATTGATTTAGAGATGGCATATGATAGTGTACCTCGACAATTGTTATGGATGGCAATGAGAAATATGAATATCTGTGATAAATGGATTAATATTGTTACGAGGATCTATAATAATACAAAAGCTAAAGTAAAAATACAGAATAATTTAACAGAGGAATTCACAGTGAATAAAGGCCTTAAGCAGGGATGCAGTTTGTCACCAATTCCTTTTAACATTTATTTAGACCAGGCTCTTAACTTATGGTATAAAAAATGGGTATTCCTATAGGAGGAAAAGTACTGCATTCATTGTTGTTTGCAGATGATCAAATAATTTTTGCAGGGGATGAAGATGATATGAAATATATGATCAATAAATTAATGGAAGAATATAAAAAAATGGGTCCACCGCTGTGGTCTTGAGGTAGTGTGCTGCCTTGTCACGTAGCGGGCCCGGGTTCAATCCCCGGTTGGGGCAGTTTTTCTGGGTGAGGTTTTTATCGGGGTTTTTCCTCACCTGTAAGACAAATGTCAGGAAAACTTTAAGGCCCAAACGGTCCCCGAAATCATATGGCCATCATCATCCTTCACCGGTGTGGAAAGCAACGGGAAGCTACCACACCTACAATTCCCTAGTAAAGCTGCAAGCATAGCATGAAAATGCTATGATTGCAGTGAAGGACCTGCCTTCGGGCAGAATTACTATGGATGGATGGATAAAAAAATGGGGACTGAATATAAATTTACAGAAAACAGAATATATATGTTTGGGAAAGGATGTGGATGACCTCATACTTGAAACAGGGAAAATAAAAAAAATGTGAATTTTTTAAATATCTTTGGTCAATAATTACAAGTTTAGGTACCTGTGAGAGAGATGTACAGACTAAAATTGCAATGGCAAAAATGCAACTAAGACATTATATGGAGTAATTTGGAACAAAAATATTACAACAGAAACTAACATGAAAATGTATAAGAGCATAATACAGAGTATTTTGTCATATGGAAGCGAAACTTGGTCTTTGATGGAATTACAAAAGAATAAAATTAGAACAGTTGAATTTGATTATTTTAGAAGACGCCTCCAAAAAACAAGACAGGATAAAATAAGAAATGAATTCCTTTGGAGAGAAATGAACATCTTTTGTTAAGAGGATTGAAAATCAAATGCTTAAATTATATGGCCATGTACAAAGAATGGAAAATGAAAGATGGCCAAAAAATATATACCAATGGTCCCCCCCTGGAAGAAATAAAGTGGCAGACCAAGATGGAAATGGAAAACCTACGTCAGAACAATAATGGAGGATAGGAATTTGGAAGAGGGAGATTGGAATGATAGAGATAAATGGAAACTGAAGACGGCAAACCTATAAGTGGGGGAAAGCCGAAGAAGAAGAAGAAGAGTATGCTAAGTTACTGATATTGTACTCACTTTAAGCATGAGTAAAATGTAATTTGTTAGAAATATACTTAAACACTTTGATCCACCCAGAGGAAGAAGCAGGTCACTGGAATATAGTATCACATTAATGTAACACTTGGTCCATCACCCACAGAACTATAAGCTATAGCAACAGCAGTCAAGCACATATTACACAATTTCATAAAGCTGCAAAAAAAAGTTATTAATAAAATCAAAATATGCAATAGAAGCCATAAACAACTTTACATTTGAAATAACATCCATCTACAAGTCTTCAAAAGTACAAGAAAAAACATTTAGGGCCGGTTGTACGAACTTCAGGTTAACTCCCAAGATAGTCATCTGACGCTTAAGGCTAGCAGGAGTACAACGTCAATATGCGTTGTACCACCTGCTTTTAACCGCCAGTTGCGTATACCGGTTTTAACTTAACTTTTCAGTTATGTTGGTAATGAATTCCAATTTCCCTCCGTATTATGTTGGCTGAATTGGGTATCCGCGCATCATCTTTCTTATGTTTTCTTATTCCCATAGCAAAAATTCGTCTGCTTTCATTATTTATCCATACTACATCAATGTTTTCAATTCTGATATAATTAATTTTATACTATATTATAGTTTATTTTCAATATTATAAATTAGTGTATATGTACGTAGTTTTAAATAAATTGGGTTAGTTTCCATTTCGTGTTATTCATTTTAATATTATTTTTATTTCTTTGAAGTTTGTTTAATATTATAACAATTCAATGTAATTAGGCCTACACGTAGTAATAGTTTTGTGAAATATATGTACGGTATAATTCACGCACACACCAAAATTTAAAAAGTCTTAAATAAATTGGGTTGGTTTCCATTTTCGTGCTATTCATTTTAATATTATTTTATTTCTTTGAAGTTTGTTTAATATTATAACAATTCAATGTAATTAGGCCTACACGTAGTAATAGTTTTGTGAAATATATGTACGGTATAATACACGCACACACCAAAATTTAAAAAGTAATGCGATGTTTAATTATATGAAATTCAAACTTTCTCATATTTGTTATAAATAGAGAGAGGATTTTATAAAATTTCATGTTTTAAACTATTTGTCAGAGAGCGCTGAGGTTAAGTATCTTTACATTTTATGATATGCAGAATCAAATAAGACCAACAAAAAACTTCATATTTCATAATATTTTAACAAAATGTTCATATTTTAGTTGAAAATTTCATACTCCTCATATTTTTCAACTTTCAAATTCCGATATTTTTTTTCAATAAAAGTTCTAGGAATTCATTAAAATATTTTTGAAATGAATGTATTTGTGTAATTTTTGACAATGTAATGTGGTAGACAAGTGAAAATTTATCAGTATCTTTATAAAGCAAATAATTGGATGATGAGTCACAGAGTGTCAAGTTCGATGGAGTTTTTGTCCCCCAGAACAAGATCATGAGCCTAAATGAATAAGTAGAATAACAATATTGGAATTTTCTGTAGTCAGGTAGCTGTCAGTTCGTTCTTGCTACCTGAGGACAGTCTTTACTCTGTGAACAGATTACAGAATTGAAATGTAAGAAACTTGAAGCAGTGCTTTGTGAAATTAGTAACGTTGATGTAGGTTAGGCCAGCATTTTTCTCACTTACATCAAAGTATCAAATATAGCATGATACGAGTATCCTCCCATAACATCATGTGATGTTGAGCATAATTTTTCATTCTGCAAAACAATTCTGACAGATAGGCTGTATAGTTTACTATCACAAAATATTATTGTTCATAGCACAAGTAGACCAAGACTAGACAACTATGCAAGACCTATTTCATATATACAAAAAAACTAATGTTAAAATAATTCTAACTACATTTCACCATGTTTATAGTTCAATATTAAATGTAACTGTAATTGCAAAGAGAGTTCTGAAACAATCCCTAGATTCAATTATGGACTAATAACTTTTAACATCTTGTCTCTCCAAATATGACATACTGGAATGGTTTACTTGTATTCTAAATCGTCCAATTTAATGTTATTGTTACATTTGCATCTACATGAATTTAATATCTTCATGCAATGTAAAGATAGCAATAACCCAAACTATACCGGTACCTACTCTAACTTTGTCAGTGCTATATTTCATGGAAACTTGTTAGTTTGGGTTGCAATGTTTTGTTTCTTGCATATGTTTAAATTTCATAATTAAAAATCATTCAATACATTAATTAATTGTATTATATATAAACTCTCAGATTTGATTTATGAAATAATTCCACTACAGTCTTGGGAGGCCTTTGGGGTAGTGGCATGTTGAATTTTCCATCTTTCTAGACAAAAGGCACTAGATGTCTGCCGGGTTGTCAGATCTGCCTGATGGCTACATTTGTGCCCAGAACATGCATATAGTACTCACTTCCATTAGGATCTGAGTCGATCCCAGGTCTACAATGCCATCAGAAGGTCTGGTCCAGCTAAAATCTTGACCATATCAAGACTCGAACTCACGACTTTCCCTGTTTGTACCACGTTTCCTTATACAACTACGCTATGGTATGATCCATTAAAATTGTTTCAGATCATGAATATGATATTTTATATTGGGTCAAAAATAATGAAAAATTATAATCAAAATACAGTGAACATTTGATTTCTTGTGCTATAAATAAGTTTCCTTTTTGTGCTGTATGTACACTTATAAGTCGTAGTGCGTCTATGCATATAAATATATGTAAAAATTTAGAAAATAGTAGCTTCATATATTTTTGTGTCATAATTTTCATATTTTGTCTTTATGATTTCATATTTTCTTATAATTTCTTCATATAATTCCTCGCTCTAGCTATAAATAGCTATTATAAGTACCAAGATTTGTTTTTTGATTAACTGAATTTTTAATTTAAGATAGTCATCAGATGACTGAAGGCAAGTAAATTGTCTTATGTATATATAAACCTATTTGGTTATTTTGTTATTTTTTTCTATGTAATCTATGTCTATTTTGTTGGAAATTGACCAATTATAAGAATCTCAATTTCTTTTTTCCATGTAGGCACACTAGAAATAAACTGCATAAAAATAGCCCAGAGTGAATTTCTGTTAATTTTAAGTTAGTATGTTTTTTTTGTATTATTGCATTTTTTCCAAAATGAAGTTGCTTTATTAATTTTTGTCCATTCTGTGTTGAGATCTCTTTACTGTATTATAAAATAGTGAAATTTCTGCATACAACTACTTTTTGAAAACCAATCACAAATTACTTGGAAAGGATTATTCCTATGACTATATTCTGATCCTCTGTAAGATGACTCTCTCTCTCTCTTCCCAACCAACGCCGATGCTTTTGATAATTTATAGATGTCTTACTGCCTGTATTTGCTCATATATGTAATAAACCTAATGAAGGCTATATTCTTGTCACTGTGTGCCAGAGGGGTAGAATAGTAGTTTTTTAAATCCTGTATCCCATTGAAATCTAATAATACAACAATTGAAATAAAAATATTAACATTTTTTTTCCTATTTAGGCAACTATGCAAGACATTTGGTTTGTAAATTCAGAATCTTTCATGATAGCTATTGATATATGAGTTTTAGTCTTCAATTTGTACATATTTAAATGATAGTTAAATTAGTAACAGCAACATCTGCTCAAATAAATTATCTTACCTGAACTCAGTAGTATTAATGTGCTTGCCATAAGATTATATTCAGATGTTGATATTTTCTTCACATCAATTTCTTTAGCATAGTTAATTTTTTCCATAAAATGGGGAGCTGGGCCATTGTTATAATCCTCAACCTGGAGGACCAGATGATTTTTGTTCAAGTTTCCTTCTCTAGGCTTTGACGAACCAACATATCCTTACAAGGCAGCAGTTGCCGTATCCTAGCAAGAGCTGTCACAAAGTACTATCATCCAGGCCAGAATGAACCCTGGTTTTTTAAAGAGGTGTTATTCCTCCATCACCCCCCATTTCTCCTGGCTTGTGACAGGCAGAGCTAGGTTGGCTGGAAATCCCTATACTATATTGGGCATTAAGCAGAGAGCAAGCACATAAACTATAGGCGACAGATGCAATTTTGGAGGAGGATTTCTAGAAATTCAAAAAGAGAGAAAATTAGAAAATGCTAAAATCACAGAAGTAATGGATGTTCAAAAAGACATTCCACAAGTTATTGAAGAAGACTGAAATGGTTTGGTCACAAAGAGAATGTCAGATGACAGGATCCTATGATGATATTAAATCTTGAAGCGGAGGGCAACAGAAGAAAAGGGAGATCAAAAGAAAGTGAATTTAAGGAGTGCATAATAGGAGTATAGTGTCGAGAGGATAACAGAGTGTGATGCAGAGAATAGGGATTTATGGAGGAGTAAAATTTACAATGGGTTGTAGAAAAACTACTGTATTATAAAGAAATTCCTAATAAAGAAGAAGAATGTTAACATTTTCCAATTATGGTGTAAAGGTTCAGATTGTATTCAGGATGAGGAGATATCCCCTATTAGAAGACTGCTTTTAAAGTAAATTTTTGATGGTCGACCTTAAAGACCACCACTATACGTTTTTTCATTTGTATTTTATGATTGATTTCTTTCACAATTTGAACTAACATAATGCAGATAAAACAAATTTGAACGTTTATATGTTTTTAACATAATTATATCATCTCAAATTTTCTATCATATTTTTGACAAATTTGTTATTGATAGAAACTGTAGTCCTTTGTGAAACAACGAATCATAAGACAGTAGATTTCAGATTTTCTTTAGGGACAACCTTCTGAGGAGTAATTTATTGGTACTAGTTATGTACATTTAATAAAAATATATTACTCATACATTACTTTATTATAAAAAATTATACAATGGATATTCAACATGCTTATATTATACACAATAAAAGTAAACATCACCTACGTAAAATAAAAATAGACCACATTAAACTATTTTTCTACATAATATAATGAAACCCAAAGCATGAAAGGTGCACCAGGTGGCTTTGGAACACACACATATATTATACAGATCTTCTCTTCTCTATTGTAATTTAACCTCATATCTTATAGGTTGGGAGAGAGAGAGAGACTTTGGATCACACATGGTTACTGAGGACCTCCAATCCAGGACCTGCCCCAAGACAACACAAATATTTGACAGACAAGATGTACAATTCACTCACATTCATACTAAACCTGGCAAATATGATGATCACACATTGTTTAGGCCTTAAAGTTTCCTAACATTTGTCGTACGGGTTCAGAGAAACCATCAATAAAACCATCATCCAGGAAATCTGTCATGACTGGGGATCAAACTCAGGCCCTCTGCAAACAAAACAGTGATGCTAGCCCGAGACCATAGCCGTGGTGTATATTACAAATAAAACTTTAAATAAACACTTTCTTTGCAGATGTATAAATACATTTCAGATAATTTATATTCATTATGTCCACCGCTGTGGTCTCGAGGTAGCATGCTGCCTTGTCACGCAGCGGGCCCGGGTTCGATCCCCGGTCGGGGCAGTTTTTCTGGGTGAGGTTTTTATTGGGGTTTTTCCTCACCTGTAAGACAAATGTCAGGAAAACTTTAAGGTCCAAACGGTCCCCGAAATCATATAGCCATCATCATCATCTTTGTCATTACCATCATCATCACCATCATCCTTCACTGGTGTGGAAAGCAACGGGAAGCTACCACACCTACACAATTCCCTAGTAAAGCTGCAAGCATAGCATGAAAATGCTATGATTGCAGTGAAGGACCTGCCTTCGGGCAGAATTACTATAGATGGATATTCATTATAGGTGAATGAATGAATCTTTGGATTTCTGACTACAACAAGTAAGTCATGGCATAATAGTGGCTAGAAGGGAGGGTGCAGCACAGGCATGTGAGAATTTATAATGCATTTACAATATTTCTATCTGTACAGTAAAACTACACATAATTTGACCAATATCATGAGACAAACATTTAATATATAGAATTACAACCTGCCTATTAGGATTGCATTTGTGAATATTATTAATGGCAGTTACCTGGAACATATTTACTTATTTTCTCACAAGGAAATTTAATTTGCAATCATCTTATTTTTTTTTGTGACAGAAAGCTTAAAAAAAACTTGAAGAGAAAAACATAAACTACTGAATTCTGCTTATATGATTCTAACAAAACGATTATAAAATAGTATATATCTCAATATCCGGCTTGTGATCTGGGGATTAAGTTGCTCGTCCCAAGAGTCAAGGGTTAAAATCTGGCTGGGGTCGATATATTATTAGGATGGATGAATCCTAGAAAACAAAAAGTTTTCTGGGAGAAACTTAGAGTCATGGATTCCGAATCTGAAGATTTTAGGCTCGTAACATAATCTCAGCCTACATTGGAGCAAAATTGAATGGCCTTTCCCATCCAAGTAAAGGCTTTGTAAAGACTTAATGAAAATTAGCAGCAGAAAACATATTACAGTAATTAAGACATTTTGTCTGTACATTCTTACCTCTTTTGGGTTGTATTTGTTGAACATATGTTTCAAGGCTTCTGATTACAGTCTGTAATTGCTGACGATGGGGCTCAGAAGCCTTGAAACATATATTTGACAAAAACAACCATAAGAGGTAAGAATGTACAGACAAAATGTCTTAATTATTAAACAAACTTCTTAATGATACTTCCTATTGCATTTTAAAATACTATTACAGCTTCAAAAAAATCTGTCTACATTGGTGAAAACTTAATTTGCTGATATACAAGATAATATATTAAATCAGTGGTTATGTACAGTTTATAAAATAATAATAGAAACCTTTATATGGGTTGGGGAATCAAAATTGGACGTATATATCAGGGGATCCTGGCTCTTATGGACCATAGTACTGGTAATGATGATGCTTTTGATTGACTCTCTACTCCATTTATACTAAAGAACATTATTACTCCTTTTCAAACTGAGTCTTCAATGCACAATTGTTAAATATTGTCTAGTCATGTGTTAGATCTTCAATCTTTTCTAAAAACCAACAAAAATGAAAAGATTGAAGACTGCAAAAAATCGGGAATTTATCAAATTAATTGTAAAGATTGTGAAAAGATATACATAGGAAAAACAAAAAGGAATCTAAATACAAGATTAAAGGAACACCTCAGAAATGTTAAAAATGGAGAAACAGAAAAATCTGCAATAGCTTTAGATGCCTGGTCAGAAAAACACAGAATAGAAACCAAAACAAAATTACTTAAACAATTGGAAAAACCGAAGGAACTCACAATTTGGGAAAAAAATTATATATGCAAGAATAAAAACACAACTATGAATTTTGAAATACCCGGTGATAAGGAGAGGGGATTGATTTGGAAGTTCGTCGGTCAGCCATCAGATGGCGCGGAGGTCAGTCTGCAGGATAGGAGGCCATTGGACATCAGTTGTGAATGTAATACAACATTGAGAATATCACAAATGAAGTGAAGAAACTCGAGTCTGCTTGGGAGTTAAGAAGTATGAGGTGAGTGAAGAAACAACTAAACAATAATATCTAAAATGTTTAACTGCACATCATACACTTTTATTCCTTGTATGTTCCTCAGTATTGTACTATCCTGGAGAACTGGTCTTTATGTGCATGCAGTCCAAGTCTTCGGTGACATTCGGGAATGAAGCGATGTAATATCCCAGCAAGCCTTCTAGAAAAAAAAAAAGAATGTTTATGATTTTATCAGATAATCAAAAGTGACTAATATTTATTCACCATCAAATATAGACTATAGAACAAATGCATAATATTTTTAGTGGATTCTACTACTTTAATAACATTGTAATTTCTCAGACGTCATAAGCTAAGGGGCAAAATTTTTATTTTCTGCTATATTAAAAAAAGAATGTTCCAAGAAAAACATAATGTGTAGCAACAATTGATATGTTACATTACTTTATGCATTGTAATTTGATTCCCTTTCAGTTACTGGTACACATTATTTTATTCATGATTACTGTATTAACAAGTTTCATTATTCTCATTATGGATGTATTGGATTACAACTCACCTCTAATTCTCATATAATGTTTTCACAGTTCATACCAGACCATGTTATACAAATACAACATTTTGGGCAATTGCATACAAACGTTAAGTTGCTATATTTATGGCATTTCTTATTAACTCGCTTTTAATTAAATTAGAGGTTTCTTTATGGGAAGCCATATTATCTAATAAACTAATTGGTGTACGCAAACTTGCAGTGCACCATAAGGCAAAGTTGGCTATTCTGTTTGAACAGTGACTAATGCAGGTGGACTAGAGGCATAGAATCTCCAAAACTGACTTATGCTGTAATAAAGGTCACCATTTATCAAATATACAATGAAAGTTGCTTAAATCTATGATGGCTGAACTATAGTTTATGACCCACTATGCTATATACCATACAACATTAATAGACACTGTTACACTATTTTACTTTTCCCATTTCTACTAACATTTCCTACTGTTTTAAACATTTTGTAACGATTCTTAAAACATTTTTTTTATATTTCTTATATATTTATCTATGTATATAAAATCTCTCACTCATTTCTTCTAAGTTCTACAGAGCTGTAGTGCATATGTGCATGCAAAAGGTTTTGTCAATATATGGCAAGACTAACTGTGCTATTGTATGACAATCTTTCACAATATAACTACTATTTTATTTTGTTTGGTTAAGAAGGAAAAGTTATTGTACACCAAATTAGATTATCAAATAATAAATTATTCCTTTCTTTAAAAGCATGCTTGGGAACTTATTGTGAAGATTGATTATTCCAATAGCACAGATACTCGTCATCTATCGAGTAAGTTCATAAGCTTTGAGCATCCACACAACTGTTATGTAGGAAAAATGGAAAAACTGCACTTAAACTAGCGTGAAATATTTTCAAAGTCCTATAGAACAACAGTGCGCATGCGCCAGAGTTTATAGAGCCAGCGATAACCCACAATCAAACTACATATCGATTATCATCCTCGGTTACTATCCGTCGCAATGAAATTTAAATGACCAATATTTGTAATAAATCTCCAAATCTATGTTTAAAAAATATATTAATAATATTAAAATTACCAAACGTTTATTAAAAATGGGTGTACACTCACTTATCACTCCCTCATATTGATCCAACCAGCGATAACCCAAAACAGCAATAGAAAAATTAGAGACTAGGTAATATACTCTGTGGAGAAAATAGCAGCATTACAATATTGAATAACAGTATCATAATATTGTGATTTGTATATTTAAATATATACTTCAAAATTGTCTAATAATGTTATAAAAATTGTTTGAAAAAGTTTAAAATATTAAGTAATGTTAGTAAATATAGAGGAAGAGCTATAGTTTACAATATAACTGAAAATCAAGTGCTTGTAGAAGTGCAGTTGAGCCGGAAAAACTTTAGTTTACCTTCCCTTAATTTTTGTGTCCTACAGTGAAACATGTGCATGAGCATAAGTTTATAGAGTTGTCACTAGATGGAATCACAAAGAAGTTCTACAGAAAATTTAAAGAATTGACACTAGATGGAAGAATGTAGCTGCGACCAAACTTCAATACATCCCCAAACATTTGTTAGAAATGGATATACACCAACTTTTCCTCCTTCCTAACTTAAAATAAATTATTTGCATATTATTTAATGAAGCATATACTAATCTGATATACACTAACCTGTCCCATCAGAACCTACAAAATGAACTGAGTGAACATCTTTTTCTGAGTTTATTGATGTATTTATTTGAGATAATTCTTTTGATAGAGTGAAAGGAAACTGGAGCAGAAGTTGGGTTTGAAACAATTTTGCTACCCTTCTTGGCTAGAAAATCGGCTATTTCATTGCCTGTCACTCCACAATGGGCCGGAATCCATTGAAGTACAACTTTTTTATGTAGACGAGATAAATGTTTTATCATTTTGTGACATTCGATAATTTTGATGCTTTTGGGTGTTGTGTCTCGTGTTATAGCAAGAATGGCTGCTTTGGAGTCACATAGAATTACAACTTTTGTAAATTTTTGGATGTGATATAAAAGATTTTGTAAACTTAAGAAAATTGCCATTGACATTACTACATTACAAAGAAAATCTGCAGTAGCAACATTCAGACTGCTAACGGGACATGACTGCTTGAATAAACACCTACACAGAATTGGCATAACAGATTCACCTAAATGCCCTTTTTGCAATTTAAATGAGGATATGGAAAGAAACCATCTCCTCCGTTTGTCCAGCTTTTGTAGAAGAGACCAGCCTTTCTGCTAAATATTGGAGTGCAAGAGAGCGAATGATTTCATTATCAAGTGCTCGACATTAGATACCAACCAACCAACCAACATCTTTTTCTGAGAATATACTTTTGAATGTTGGTCATTCCAATTTTCACAGATATCTTCACCATCTAGTATAAGTTCTTCTAGCGTTCACACATGTGCACAATGATTCTGCATACTTCAAAGAAATAATTGTGTATGGAGATAAATATTTAATAATTGTAAAAAAAATGTTATAAGTATTGTTGCAAAATGTTAGATAGATGGAAAGCTCTGTGGCCATCACTTAAGTGTTGGCGGTGAGCAATCCATTTTGATCCTCCTTAATAGGTAGAACCCCTGGTTCCTGTAAAATACAGTAGCACCAGTTTAAATTTTGAATTCAAATTTGAAGTTAATTAGCAGAGTGAAGTCGGAAGCGAAAATGTTTAAAAAAGTACAAAAGTTAGTAAAGACAGAAGGAGTACGTAAGTCCCAGGCAGACACCACACGCATGCACGACAAACGCGAAGCAGTTTACTCTATGGAATATCGCGATGCAGCCAACATTATACATGCTATTTAACAAACCTAAAAGCTAACGTAATGCAATTTAAGTACTCTAACTTATGAAAGACCAACCTAAAAGCTAACCTAACATAATTTAAGCACTCTAACCTGTGAAAGAATGCAACACCCAAAAATAAATAGTAAGTTCTCAAATTCTGAAGTACATAACCTATGTTGGCTGCACTGTTGTTGCATAGAATATTCCTTAAAATCAATATGGTTGCCACGTCTTCATGTTACGTATATAGTTAAATATCATAGAAAAATGTGTTCAAGTAATTGTTAGAAAAAATGTAAAATTTGTTGTAAATGGTGGGAAATAATTTGAAAATAAAACCTTGTTGGCGCATGCGCGTTGTGTCTGTCTCGGGCTTAGGAAAATTCTCACTGCACTTAATGGAAACTTGAGCCAAAATAAGTATACGTGGTCTCTTGGCATACAATAGCCAGTGCATTTTAATAATAATGTGTCAATGTAATAACAGCTTGAAAAATTGGAAATTAAGTATAAGTTTAGAGGTCCATGGTAGTACAACATAATCAACCTTGCATATTGAACATGCATACCATAATCACTACTGTAACTTAAGTTTTAAGGTTATGGCACTGTAATATAATCTCAAAATTAACACTTCAATGTTCTTTTGTTACATTTTTGTGGGTATGTAACATATAGCCTAAGAAATTACACTTGGATAGAAGACTATTTTTTATTAATTTTTTTACTAAATATAAAATATTTTACCTTTCTGTTGTAATCGATGTATGATCAGATCCACATTGAACGTAATTGCTTCGTTTCAAAAGCGAAACCAGACGAAACAATCTTCCATACCTTCTTCAAGATGAACTGGTCTCCTTGAGATTTTTCTGTAGAATGTTGAAAAAACTATGGTTATGTTACTGATAATATCCTGATTAATAATAATAATAACAATTTATCAATTTTATGATAGTTTAGAAAAAAGGTTATGGCACACGACATAATACACATTTTTTATTTAAAGTCAATGGCATAACCAACGTTGTAATTAAGATTTTAATTTAATGGCATTATAATATAACCTCAAAATTTGCACTTCAATGTTTTGTTAAATTATAGTGTGTAAAATAAAAGCAATTATACTTTGAAAAGCACACTTTCATAGAAGATTATTTTTAAACTCCTACCCCTATTATAAAATGCATTGTATTATACAGTATTATCTAATGAAGCTACAGGTTCAAGTACGAGTATTAATGCTAATTCATGCTCATACCTCTTTAAATAAAAATGTTTAAATAATCACCTACAAATATTAAACAATGATTGTGGAAATAATAAAATACAAACGAAAAATGTTAAAATCTTACCTTTTCGTTTTATGTTCTAATCGATGTCTGATGAGATCAAGGCGAAAGCGGACGAAAAATTCTTCATCATTGTAATTTTCAATATGATCCGGTCTTCCCCTGATTTGTCTGAGTTTCCGGGTCTTTAGAAACATATCGTATAATACTTCGTCGTCACTATCAGAATCCAGAAATAAATTTCTAGACATGTTTCTGGCTGCCATTTTGGAAAGTTAACTCGAGTATTTCACAATAATCGGCTTCGAATGACCGTAGAAAGTCTACCGAGTTTATGCTCCGGCTAAGGTGCAATACTGTCGTGGTACAACGCAATTTTGGCTGAATACTTGAGATAGCATGTATTCAGAACTTATACTGAGTTGGTACAACCGGCCCTTAGAGTAACAATGGGGAATAAAAGAGGTATTCTTGTAGGATAACCAAAAGGAAGGTACCCTGTAGGTAGACCAAGAATGAGGGAGAAGAATTACATTAACTAACCAATTCACTGGCACTATTGAATCCATAGATCCATGGCCACACAGACATAGGCTCTCCATACATCCCTATTCTGAGCTAATGTTTTACAATTATCTTCTGTATAATTTATCTCCCTCAAATTATGGTTATGTTATTCTCCCACCTCATTCTTGGCCTACCTACTGGGTGCTTTCCCTCTGGTTTTCCTATGAGAAATTTCCATGCCCCTCTTTCATTCCACATTTGTGCCACATGTTCTGCTCATCGCAGTCTACAGTTTTTATTACATCTGGCATCCCTTAAGGATCATGCAACTCACTGTTATGTAGTCTTCTACATTCACCTAGTGTTCATCTCTCTTCGGCCCAAAATTTTCCTAAGAACTTTATTCTCAAATATTGTAATCTCCTTTTCTCCCATAAAGTAAGAGTCCATGTTTTGCATCTATATAATATAACTGGTAGAATAACAGTTTTATATATATTTCAGTTTAACGTTTTTTGAGAGAAGTTGGGAGGATAAGAATTCGGTGAAATGCGTTTCCAGAATTGAGATTATGTTTTATTAGCCACCTCTTAATAATTTCCGTCATTTGTCATTGACTCCATTTTCATTATATCATGAATTCCTATGTTTGACCATATATATATATATATATTAGGATGTAAAAGGGAAGATGCTAAGTGGAAGGAGAGCCTCTAATTGCTTTAAATTCTAAGACTTAGAGGAACCGACCTGTACATCTTCCTAGTATCCAATCCCACCTTCACGAATGAATATATATCATACAATAATTGTTAAAAGCATCATTACTTATGGAGCAGAACTTTGGCCATTAACAACAAAAACAAATAAGTATCTTTTGGCAATGGAAATGGATTTTATACGAAGGGCAGCAAGAAATTCAAGGAGAGAAAAAATTAGGAACTCAGTTATAAAGGAGAAAATGAAGACACTATTTTAGATTATATTAAAACTCAGCAATTAAGATGGTACGGACATGTCCAGTGAATGGAAGAGGATCGACTACCAAAATCTGTTTTGGAATGGAAACCTGAGGGAATACGAGGCAGGGGAAGACCTAAAACCTCCTGAAGTCAGGAAATATGTTTATACATGAAGGAGAAACATCTACAACCTGGAGATTGGATGGACCGACAAAATTGGCTATTAGGAATCGGACGATGTCAAAGACATTAATCAAACGACGATCTATCTATCTATATTATTGATGTTTACTCCCAGCCCCAAATTTCTTAACGCTACTCAATAGAATGAGTGTTTTGGCTCTCCTCGCTATCGTATAATAATACTACATCAGAATAAACTAACAGCTTGTTAATACCAGTGAGTTGTAGCCCTTCATTATTCTTTAAACATTTAATGGCATGATCTAGAACAAAATTGAGTAGTAGAGGAGATAGTGTACCTCCTTGCTTTAACACATTATGAAATTCAAAAGTATCTGAAAACTGTTTGCCTACCTGCACCCTATTCAAATATGTCTAAATGTTTAGGGGTTCCCAAATCTGCAGGATACTACATAACTTCTACCTCTTAATTGAAACAAGAATTACGGCTGCCAGAGCATTAATGGACACACACACACACATTTATATATGTGTGTATGTATGTATGTGTATATATATACGAGGTAGCATGCTGCCTTGTCACGCAGCGGGCCCAGGTTCGATCCCCGGTCAGGACAGTTTTCCTGGATGAGGTTTTTATCAAGGGTTTTCCTCACCTGTAAGACAAATGTCAGGAAAACTTTAAGGCCTAAACGGTCCCCAAAATCATATGGCCATCATCATTTTCATCATCACCCTTATCGTTATCATCATCTTCCTTCATCGATGTGGAAAGCAACGGGAAGCTATCACACCTACAATTCCCTAGTAAAGCTGCAAGCATAGCATGAAAATGCTATGATTGCAGTGAAGGACCTGCCTTCGGGCAGAATTACTATGGATATATAAGTAAAGTAAAGTGATCCCACGACAGGCCTCAGGAGGCCCTTGGGGTAATAGGAGGTTAAGGCTCTCACTTTTTCTAGACAATCGGCACTTGATGTCAGCTGGGTTGTTAGCCCTGCGTAACGGCCGCTTTTACCTGCTGAACAAGCGTCTGGTACTCATTTCCATTAGAGGCTGAGTCGACCCTAGGACCATAGTGCCACGGGGCTCGAACCCTCGACCTTCCGGCTTGTAGCGCAATGCCTTAACCACTATTCTATGGTGCATCCCCACTATATATATATATGTATATAGGGAAATGGCCCAGTTGGTAGACCAAGAATAAAGTGGAAGAATAACATAAACCACAATTTAAGGAAAGTAGATTATACAGGGGATGATTGGAAAACATTGGCTCAGAATAGGGATGTATGGAGAGCTTATGTCCATGTGGCCATGGATGTTATAGTGTCATTGAGTTTATATATATATATATATATATATATATATATATAATCTTGGTCATGATCATTTTTGGAGAATACGGATAGAATCGGTGAAGATTTATAATTTTTTTTCAAAATTCCTTTCAAGAGAAGAGGATTTAACAAGCTAATACATGGTGTGCATTGCTACGCCTAAATAAATGAAATATTAAAAGTTAATTAAAATGTACGGTATACGCTGAAACGAATCAAACATGGTGGGTGTTAGTCACTTTTTAATTTTGTAATAAGAGCAAGTGGAGAGCTTCAAATACTTCGGTTGTACTATCAGTAGTAACATGAACTGTGGTCAAGAAGTAAAGCAGAGGATTAGCAATGGCAAAAGAAGCTTTCAACAAGAAGAGAAGCATTTTCTGCGGACCTTTGGCAAAAGAATTAAGGAAGAGGCTAGTGAAGTGCTTTGTGTTGAGTGTAGCATTGTATGGTGCAGAGACGTGGACATTACGACGGAATGAGGAAAAGCGACTGGAAGCTTTTGAGATGTGGATATGGAGAAGAATGGAACATATAAAATGGACAGACAAAGTAAGAAATAAAGATGTGCTAGACAGAGTGGGTGAAAGAAGAACAATGTTGGAACTCATAAAGAAGAGGAAAAGAAATTGGATTGGCCACTGGCTAAGAAGAAACTGCCTGCTGAAGGAATGATCAACAGAAAGAAAGTTAGAGGCAGAAAAAAGACATCAGATGATAGACAATATTAAAATAAATGGTTTGTATGCAGA
This sequence comes from Diploptera punctata, assembly GCA_030220185.1. Lineage (NCBI taxonomy): Eukaryota > Metazoa > Arthropoda > Insecta > Blattodea > Blaberidae > Diploptera > Diploptera punctata. The sequence goes on from JASPKZ010003438.1 coordinate 65,003, forward strand.
TCAAAAAGGAAAGCTGAGTTAAGGAAAGAGTGGAGAATGCTGAGTTTGCAGTGAAAGACCTGCTCTTGAGCAGAATACTATGAATGAATGAATGAAGAGCTTATCACTTGAAAATCATATTTTGCTTGAAAAGTTGTTCAAGATGTGTAAATATTTTAGTTTTATTCAATTTACTGATAAAATATTCTATGCAGCCAACGTGTTCCAGTGCAGCCAACATAGAGTATGTACTAATTAACTTTACACATACACTTCAGAATTTATCATTCATACTCCTATTTTTGGGCATTGCATTCTTTCACAGGTTAGAGCACTTAAATTGTGTTAGGTTAGCTTTTAGACTGGTTGGCAACGGGATCTCAAATATCGTGTATATGTTGGCTGCATCCCAGGATTCCATAGGGTAAACTGCTTTGCATCTGTTGGCGCATGCACATGGTGTGTGGTTGCAACTTAGTAAGTATTTTCTTGTCAGTTGTAAAGCAGAATTTTAATATTATAATGAATATAAAAGTTAAAGTTAATAATTTTGTATTTTAAAACTCTTTTAATATTTAAATATAACTTAAATAAAATCATCTAAATAATTCATTGTTAGTTATTGTTGAATAAAAATGTCTCAGTAACAATTAAAGAAATTGTACTACATAACAGTTTTTGTAAAGAATGCTTTTAAAATTGTTTTAAGTCATTGTAGTCTATCTATCTTCAGGTTTTTACAGCTGTTGCCGCCTTCCCATGCCAAACCTCCAAAGCCTACGTTCTTGGGCATCTTCAATTGTTATCAAAATTATAAATCCTTCTATTATAACTGTAATAAGAACACCTGCATAGTTTCATATTCTTAAATGAAAGCAAACTAAACTCTGATTGAATGTTAAAACAATTAACTTTCTTATTTAACAAACCAATTTAAACCTTATATTTAAAGAACTATTAACCAATAGAATTTAAAAATACCATCATGTGATGTAATAATGGTCTTAAAATTATAAAAGAATTACACTATTCATTGATTCATTCTGCACACAACATTCAACAGACATAGAAGCAATAAGAGCTCTCAAGATAAAATGTAATATTTAATACAAGAAGAATAATTGATTCAAGAAAAGAAAAGAATTTATTTTTAATTGACGGTGAAGAATAACTTACTTATTCACTGGCACTATCGAACCCGTAGGTTCATGGTCGCACGGACATAAGCTCTCCATACATCCCTATCCTGAGCTAATGCTTTCCAATCATTCCCTGTATAATCTACTTCCCTCAAATCATAGTTTCTCCCACCTCATTCTTGGTCTACCAACTGGCCGTTTTCCCTCTGGCTTTCCTACAAGAACCTTCTATGCAAGTCTTTCATTCCCCATACGTGCAACATGTCCTGCCCATCGCAGTCTACGAGACTTAACTGTTCTTATTATATCTGACTTCCTATAAAGACCATGTAGTTCATTGTTATGAAGTCTTCTCCATTCACCTGTCTGTTCATCTCTCTTTGGTCCAAAAACTTTCCTAAGTACTTCATTCTCAAATACTTGTAATCTCCTTTCCTCCCTTAAAGTAAGAGTCCATGTTTCACATCCATATAATATAACTGGTAGAATAATAGTTTTATATATTTTCAGTTTAACGTTTTTTGAAAGGAGTTGGGACATCAAGAGTCTCTGCAATGCATAATAGCATGCATTTCCAGGATTGAGCCTATGTTTAATTTCTTTGTGCATCTCATTCCTATTTGTGATTATTGTTCCTAGGTATTTGAATTCAGCAACTTCCTCAAAATTTCCCTCATTTGTCATTTGCTGTCCATTTCCATTATATAATGTATTTCTACGTGTTACCATATATTTAGTTTCATTGATATCTACTTCCAGTCCTAATTTCTTAGTGTTACTCAATAGTATCTGTTCGCTATCGGCCAATAGTACATCATCAGCATAAACTAACAGCTTACTAATACCATTGAGTTGTAAGCCTTCCTCATTCTCTAAAGATTTAATGGCATGCTCTAGTACAAAATTAAATAGTAGAGGAGATAGTGCATCTCCTTGCTTCAACCCATTCTGGATTTCAAAAGTGTCCAAAAATTGTTTGCCTAAACACACCCTACTCTTTGTGCCATTTAGACATATTCGTATAAGTCTAACTAACTTTTTAGGAATTCCGAACTCCAGCAGGATACTATATAAGTTCTCCCTCTTAATTGAATCATATGCTTTTTTAAAGTCTACGTATAGTTGATGTACAGTACCATTATATTCCTATTCCGTTTCTAAAATCTGTCTTATACTAAAAATCTGATCTGTTGTAGACCTGTTTCTTCTAAATGCACATTGATGATCTCCTAGAATGTCGTCAATATAGGGAGTAAGTCTGCTGACTAGAATTTTGTACGAAGTTGCAAGTAATGAGATGCCCCTGTAGTTGTTGCAATCAGTTTTATCTCCTTTCTTATAAATTGGTATGATAATTGATTCTTTCCATTCATCTGGAAGAACTTCTTTTTCCTAAATCATACTAAGCAACCGGCGTATCTTGTTCATCAATTTTTCTCCCCCTGATTTTATCAGTTCTGCTGGGATCTCATCTGAACCTGATGCTTTATACATCTTCAATTTTTCTATCGCCATTTCAACCTCTAATGCACTTGATTCTGCGACTAGCAATTTCTGCTGTCTGTAAATTATCCTCCTCGATGTCCTGTTCTGTATGTACATTTAATAGCTGATCAAAGTAACTTTTCCATCTAGAATAATAACACCTAAATTTACTTAATCTGCTGGGAAATTAAGAAGTGAATAAATTTTCAATTATTTCTACAAGAAACATTTTTTAGTAATTTTGTAGTGTTTTCCTATCCAGTCTACCAACTTCCGACCCTAAGAAGAGAATCCGGCTCTACCGAAAATTAAACCCAACCTGAACCAGTAATTCTATTTGGGACACAAATCCTTCTTCAAAATGTTACTACAGCATCGGGCATGAAGAGAATTACTTCTTCAGTTGTAAAGTATTTCCAAAAAAAGTTGGGTCAACTGCAGTTCTACTTACCCTTGATTTTTCATTTTATTTTTGTAAACTATAGCTCTTCTTCTGTATTTACCAACAATTTTTAATAATCAACATTAATAAGATTCATGATGAAGTTCCATTGAGGTATTATTCATAGTTAAAATATAAAATTAAGAAATATTTACCTAAAAGGTCCGTCTTCTCAACTTTATTAGTTATTTATCTGTAGCGCTTTCGGGACTTGTCCCATCATGAGCAGAATTCAAAACGATGTTTCACTGAAGATCTGGTAGAGGGGGTTACACTACTGGGTACATTTACATTTACAATGACCATCTGACAAATGAAAACGCACCCAGTACATGTAACTCCCTCTACCAGATCTTCAGTGAAACACCAGTTTTGAATCCTACTGATGATGGGACTAGTCCCCAAAGCGCTACAGATAAATAACTAATAAGGTTGACGAGACGGACCTTTCAGGTAAATAATTCATAATTTTATATTTTAATTTCTTAATACTGTAATTTAAAAATTTTCAAACAATTTTTATAGCATTATTTGACAATTTGGGTATGGCGCAAAAAGTGGACATCTGAATTTCGAGATAATTTTGGTTTTAAAATTAAGCTTAGGAACATCGAAGATGAAAACATGGAAAAAAATTTGCGGACCATCCAGAAACAAAGCTGTAAAATAACAACTTATAAAGCACTGTTTCCTATATTACCTGAAGGAAGTGACTGCCATTGTGGTCATGACGTCAGATTCGATATTCAGATGTTAGTCCAGGGTGGAAACATGTTTTCTTCAATAGAGTTGCAAAAATAGAATAAAAATTTTATTGTAATAAAAGTGCACTGCTGTATTTTCAAAATTATATAGCAAAGAGTTTGAAATTTAATAAAAATCACATCCTCACATAGAGTTTCTTAAGAAAAATGGTTTAACTGAATTGTCGATAATAATCGATATGTCATCGTACGTGTTTCTCAAAAATGAACAATGGCAAATTAGCCCTTACAAAATATTCTATTAACAGATGCCGCTTATTATAGCAAGAGGATTTTAATATCATAATAAATATGAAAGTTAAAGTTAATTATTTTGTATTTTAAAATTCTTTTAATATTTAAATATAACTTAAATAAATAAAATCATCTAAAATTGTTAGTTACTGTTGAATAAAAATGTCTTAGTCACAATTAAAGAAATTGTACATATAACTGTTTTTGTAAAGAATGCTTTTAAACTTTGTTTTAAGTCATTGTTGTCAAAATTATAAATCCTTCTGTTATAACTGTAATAAAAACACCTGCATAGTCTCATATTCTTAAATGAAAGTAAACTAAACTCTGATTGGATGTTAAAACAATTAACTTTCTTATTTAACAAATCAAATTAAACCTTATATTTAAAGAACTATTAATCAATAGAATTTAAAATTAACATCATGTGATGTAATAATGGTCTTAAAATTATAAAATAATTACACTAGTCATTCTGCATATAACTTTCAACAAAGATAGAAGCAATAGAGCTCTCCTGATAAAAGTAATATTTAAGACAAGAAGAATAATTGATTTAGGGAAGGAAGAGAATTAATTTTTTTAATTGACAGTGAAGAATAATACCACCTACATTTACTTGATCTGCTGGGAAATTAAGAAGTGAATAAATTTGCAATTAATTCTACAAGAAACATTTTTTAGTAATTTTGAAGCGTTTTCCTATCCAGTGTACCAACTTCCGACCTTAAAAAAGATAATCCGGCTCTACCGAAAATTAAACCCAATCTGAACCAGTAATTCTTTTTGGGGGACAAATCCTTCAAAATGTTACTACAACATCGGGCATGAAGAGAATTACTTCTTCATTATTGATAACAATCTTCAAAATTTGTTATATAATTTATTAAAGTAAAGTAGTCCCGCTACAGGCCTCAGGAGGCCCTTGGGGTAGTGGGAGGTTAAGGCTCCCACTTTTTCTAGACAATCGGCACTTGATGTCAGCCGGGTTGTCAGCCCTGCGTGACGGCCGCCTTTACCCCCAGAACAAGCGTCTGGTACTCATTTCCGTTAGAGGCTGAGTCGACCCCAGGGCCATAGTGCCGCCGGAAGGTTTGGGTCAGTTTAAAAATCCTGACCCCACCGGGACTTGAACCCTCGACCTTCCGGCTTGTAGAGCAGTACCTTAACCACTACGCTACGGCGTGCCCCCATATATAATTTATTAGAATACATATATAATAAAGTAAAAGCTAACCTAACTTATTTCAATTCTGTGAAAGTAATAAATAGAATGGCATTTAGACAATATTAAATTACAGGCATGTAATCATCTAGGAAGCTACTTACTTTATTTTATATCATCTTAATTTTATTATATTCTATGTTTTTGTAAGTATTAGCTAGTATTAGATTACATCATCATTGTATTTTGTTTAGTCTGTATTTTAATAATATCTTAAAATTGTAATATGTACGTAATTTTTGTATAATTTTACTATTTGCTGGTTGAGTGGAAGAGAAGGCCTTATGGCCTTAACTCTGCCAGCTAAAATAAATTATTATTATTATTATTATTATTAAATAAATTATACTAGCCTACATGTATAAGAAACCAAAAGTTAACCTAACCTAATTCAATTACCATAATCTAGTTTTTTTATTGGTGATCCTAAGTTTCATTTTAATACCAAATATATATTGAAATGGGGATGTCTTGTATAATAAACTAGTGAAATGTGTATTTTATATTGTTAATAAAATGTTATTTTACTGCTTTGTTACTGGATGGTTATCAAAGAACAGACAAAATACATAACACAGAAATAAGACAACTAAAAGTAGTGGAATTAAACACAACAATAGAGAAATACAGAACAAACTGGAAGGAACACTTGGTAAGGATGACTGAGAATAGAATACCAAAAGCAGCATACAGCTATTCACCACGAGGAATAAGAAGTTTGGGAAGACCAAAGAAAAGATGAAAAGAGCAGCAATTTGGAGCCGGAACGGGCTAGTAAATAAGCCTAAGCCGTAAAGAAGAAGAAGTTACTGGATGGTCCGCATTTTTTTTGTGTGTTTTCATGTTTAGTGGTCCTAAGCTTCATTTTAAAACCAAAATTATCTCGAAATTTGGATGTCCACTTTTTTCGCCATAACCAAAAATTTTTAAGTATTTACTTGGAAAAACTGCACTTAAACTAGCGTGATATATTTTCAAAGTCCTATAGAACAACAGTACGCATGCTCCAGAGTTTATAGAGCCAGCAATAACCCACAATCGAACCACATATCGATTATCATCCTCAATTACTATCCGTCGCTATAAAATTTAAATGACCAATATTTGCAATAAATCCCCAAATCTATGTTTAAAAAAATTATTAATAATATTAAAATTACCAAACTTTTTTAAAAATGGGTGTACACTTACTTACCACTCCCTAACGCTGATCCAACCAGCAATAACCCAAAACAGCAATAGAAAAATCATAGTAGTAATATACTCTGTGGAGAAAATAGCAGTTAGCATCACAATATTGTCTTAACAGTGTCATAATATTGTGATTTGCATATTTAAATAAATACTTCAAAATTGTCTAATAATGTTATAAAAATTGTTTGAAAAAGTTCAAAATATTAAATAATGTTAGTAATTACAGAAAAGCTATAGTTTACAACAATAAACTGAAAAATCAAGCACTAGTAGAAGTGCAGTTGAACCATTTATTTAAATACAAAAAAATATTAGCATTAGACAATATTGTGATGCTGACTGCTACTTTCTCCACAGAGTATATTACTTAGTCTATGATTTTCTCTTCTTTCCAGTGATAACCTGCTAACAACCCACTGGTGAGATATTGCTGGTTTGGGGAATCGTTTATTGGAATGACATTAGGGAGTGATAAGTAAGTGTACACCCATTTATAATAAACATTTGGTAATTTTAATATTAATAATATTGTTGTAAACTATAGCTCTTCTTCTGTATTTACTAACATTATTTAATATTTTAAACTTTTTCAAACAATTTTTATAACATTATTAGACAATTTTGAAGTATTTATTTACTTACTTACTTACTCACTGGCGAAGTATTTATTTAAATATGCAAATCACAATATTATGACACTGTTAGACAATATTATGATGCTGCTATTTTCTTCACAGAGTATATTACTTAGTCTATGATTTTTCTATTGCAGCTTTGGGTTATCGCTGGTTGGATCAGCGTTAGGGAGTGATAAGTAAGTGTACACCCATTTTTAATAAACGTTTGGTAATTTTAATATTATTAATATATTTTTAAACATAGATTTGGAGATTTATTGCAAATATTGGTCATTTAAATTTAATAGCGACTGAGAGTAAACGAGGATGATAATCGATATGTGGTTCGATTGTTGGTTATTGTTGGCTCTATAAACTCTGGCGCATACGCACAGCTGTGCTATAGGACTGAAAATATTTCTGATAGTTTAAGTGCAGTTTTTCCAAAAGGCCTATTTGTTTAAAATGGATTTGGGGATTTATTGCAAAGATTGGTCATTTAAATTTCACAGCGACGTTCTGCCATCTAGCATAAGCTGTATAAACTTTAGTACGATAATCAATTAATCAATATGAGGTGAACAGCGATAACCCACTAGGCAAGGATGATAATCAATATGTGGCCAGTGGGTTATCGCTGGCTCTATATCATCCTCGATTACTATCCGTCACTATGAAATTTAAATGACCAATATTTGCAATAAATCCCCAAATCTATGTTAAAAAAATATATTAATAATATTAAAATTACCAAACGTTTATTAAAAATGGGTGAACACTTTCTTATCATTCTCTAACTCTGATCCAACCAGCGATAACCCAAAACAGCAATAGAAAAATCATAGACTAAGTAATATACTCTGTGGAGAAAATAGCATTTAGCATCACAGTATTGTCTAACAGTGCCATAATATTGTAATTTGCATATTTAAATAAATACTTCAAAATTGTCTAATAAGTTATAAAAATTGTTTGAAAAAGTTCAAAATATTAAATAATGTTAGTAAATACAGAAGAAGAGCTATAGTTTACAACAATATAACTGAAAAATCAAGCGTTACTAGAAGTGCAGTTGAGTCACCATCTTTAAAAATAATATACAGATTTTATGAAATCAATCAAAATTATATTAAAACTTACATAATTTTCTGCATAGTATTTATAGTCATCTGATCTGCAAGAGATTCTTCCGAGCTAAATCCAACAACTGGACAAGTATTTACTGTGGCTTCTTCTTCATAAAAAATTCCTAATTTCTGAAATTTTGTGTTAACAGTATCAGAAGAAATTGATTTCCATGCCAATAAAATCCACTTGCACAATTTTTTAGATCCTATGTTGAGAGTTCTATTTTGTGCTATTAACATGTTCACAAATTTTTTGTATTCCCGTTTTATCACATCATAAAACATTTCTTTAATCCCATCTTCCAAAGGATGAAGATCATTTTCTACAGAAGTCGGCACAAACACAATGTCAGTAGCTGCAGCCTCAAAAAGATTCTTGACATTCTCTGACAGTGATAAATTAGTTATTAATAAGCTATGATTCACATACATAAACTTATGTCTTAAACACCACACATTATTCAACCATTGAATAGCAGTTAATTTATCGAATGTTTCCGAGTTATTTTTGTAAATTAATCTGATACCATTGCAATTCTTGGATTGGTATGGCATATTTGTCACGACCATAGGTGGTAACACAGTTCCATTTCCCAAGCAACATAATACAATATGAATTTTTCGATCGGAGATATTAATTTTGATAGTAGATAAGCAACCCACTGCTTTAATTGGCACTTTTCCGATTGGTTCAACACGGGAAGTAACATCCTGCCTTATATGTAAAATTAAATTTTCTACATCCTTTTTAATGTTCATATTTTTACTTCTACAAAACTCTGAAAAAAAACTCTCACACCATTCTATATCTTCAAAGCTTTCTTCTTCCAATTCTCTAGCGAACTGTTTCGCTTTACATAGTATATTTTCTATAGTCAAATTTATCGCTAGACCTTCAGACATTAACCACTTTGTAAGCGACTTTTCCAAATATTCATAAACGTCTATGAAATCACTGCTTTTCTTTACATCCATTCTTGTACGAATAGAAACAGACAGATTAACATGTCAAACTCGTATCATGCTACCTTTTTTTTTAATTACTATAGGTACTTATCCCGTATTTTTATATGAGTTTCAGCTTCAGATCATAATAACACTATACCAATAAACATAATTATTATATATTTTTAATGTGAAATATTCCTTTTGACAAGAGCACAAAACCGTAGTACAAAACTGGCAGAAGTTTAATATTTTGTTTGTGATATTCGATCCCCTGTTCGATACCTCTTTCCTAATCCCTGACCTCTTTCGACCATAGAGATCCCTGCATAGAGCATAATAATAATCCCTGGCATAGAGTACGTATTCGACCTCATAACAACGATAGCCAACATATACATGTTTATTAAATATTTTCATTAATATATAGTTCTAACTTTTTTGGTTTCGAAAAAATACATAAAAATTCAGAAGTACTCTAACAACAAATGTATATTAAAATAATGCAAATATAATCAATTAAAATTTTATTTTGAGGGTACTTCAGCTGCGGTATTTATATTGTTGGGACCACTATTCATAACTTAAGCAACAAATCGGCGGGAATTGAGACAAATTAGGGAATAATAAAAAAAAAGTCTTACGAGTTATACGGTTTTAAATTTGTTTTATGATTATATTTTAAGTTTTTGGTAATTAAGAGTAAGTACTTTGTTTTTATTGATTACATTAAGATAATTGCACATTCCTAAAACGGCAGCATATCTTAGGCAAGTTTTGCAGTGTATAAATGATAGTGATTGTTATTCCAGCTAGATTAAGAATAAATATTATTAGAATTAAAAGTGACCACGCATTTTAAAAAAGAAAAATGACAATTAAGATACTTGAGCCGTTCATTGAACTTAAAACAAAATTCACTTTAATCGAATTATTATTGTTATTATCGTATCAAATTTTGGTTTGTACATGCGTAACAAGGCAGTAAAACCTCAAGGTTAAAAATTCCCAAATTTATTATATTAAAATCTGAGAATATTCTAGTTGCTCATATGTAGTGGTGGATGACAGTAGGATTTCCTCTATTTACAATGATTCTCTTACCTTGATGTAGCATAATCTAGATGGAGTGAATTTAGATATTCCTAATATTTCTTTTAAGTATATTGCTTTGCAGGTTCCTTTTTGATACGTGTTTCCAGATAATTTCCAGACTCTAGATGTGATTTTTCCATGAAAAATTTCAATGCTGTTTCCGCAGACAATTTTCTCACCATTGTATTGTCTGTCCATCGGATCTGTGCCCCTGTAAGATATGCAAACTAAAGCCTACTTCCTTTTCTGCCTCAGCAAATAATTTCCCTCCCTGCATTCCTATCTTTCTCTTTTCTATTTCTCTCTTGCACTTCATTGTTGTCAACTCTACTCCAACCTTGCATTATTCAATATTGAAGAGCCACGACATTGGAGAAGCTTGGCAACATCCCTTCTTGGTAAGTTACCATAGCTGCTGTTTGACGTAGTGGGAGGGGAGTGCAGTGAAATGGTGAGAGTATAGACATGTACTTTTGTAGGAACGATGCCAGCATTATAGGGGCACATATCCATTCGTCCAAGTATAATATCGCTCATTGTGATGATTGCTGCAGTTGCATTGTCTTTTACTTGGTTTGTAATGTATTTGTTGTCGTCAGCTAGTATGACTCCAAGATACTTGGTCATAATGGGTTCTCTCCCTGTTTTATGGTAAATACTGACAAATTCCAATGTAATATTGTACACTTTCATAGCCAGAGTCTTGATTCTTGTTTAGTTGGTCTTCCAGGCTAAATGGCTTTGTTAAAACTCTAATGTTTAGTCGGCTCAACAGCAATTTAATTGACCCTTGATTCTTCAGTTTATTTATAATTGTAGGCTTTCACGGCCGGCGTCTTGATCCATATTTGGTTTGTCTTCAGGGCTTATAGGCCATGGTTTGGTTGTCTTCTTACTCAACATTTCGTCTACTGCTGCGGTAGACATCATCAGGGGATACTGCATGCTCTCTGTGAACTCCTCAACAGTTGGCTGCAGGAGACAGTTTCCAACGACCAGCCAGTCTGCAGCCGACTGTTGAGGAGTTCACAGAGAGCATGCAGTATCTCCTGATGATGTCTACCGCAGCAGTAGACGAAACGTCGAGTAAGAAGACAACCAGACCACGGCCTATAAGCCCGGAAGACGAACCAAATATGCTTCAGTTTATTGTTGTAAACTGTAGCTCTTTTGTATTTACCAACATCTATTAATATTTTAAACTTTTTCAAACAATTTTCATAACATTATTTGACAATTTCTAAGTTATGTAGGTAGGAAATAACACTATGAGGTTTATTTTAATTTTGTTTAGTTGTTTCTTGACTCACCTCATACTTCTTAACTCCCACGCAAACTCGAGTTTCTTCACTGCATTTGTGACATTCTCAATGTCACAAATGCAGTGAAGAAACTTGAGTCTGCTTGGGAGTTAAGCAGTATGAGACGTCAAGAAACAACTAAACAAAATTTCTAAGTATTTATTTAAATACACAAAACACCAACATTATGACACTGTTAGACTATATTGTGGTGTTAACTGCTATTTTCTCCACAGAGTATATTACTTAGTCTATGATTTTTCTCTCTTCTTCCAATGATGCACCCAGTGATAACCCACTACACCCGCTGCTGGGTTTTCGCTGGTTGCAACGACTTTAGGAAGAGATAAGTTAGCATACATCCATTTTTAATAAACATTTGGTAATTTGGAATATTATCAATATATTTCTTTAAAATAGATTAGGGGATTTATTGCAAAGATTGGTCATTCAAATTTCACAGCTACGTGCTGCCATCTAGTGAAAGAAGCTGTATAAACTTTAGTATATCGATGATAATCGATATGTGGCAAGCAGCGGTAACCCACTAGGCAAGGATGATAATCGATATGTGGTTCAGTGGTGGGTTACCGCTGGCTGTATAAACTCTGGCACATGCGCACTGTTGTTCTATAGGACTTGAAATGTATTGGATAAGTTAAACTGCTGTTTCTCCATTTCTACTGCAATAGACATCCTCATGAAATTTTGCGACTTGACATTTTGTCTGTCGCAGTAGTAGATGAACTAATAACAATCATTATAACAAGTTCAAGAACAATTATTGGTTTTGTATTCTTTAAACAAGAATTCCAATTTTATTTAAGGAAGATTTTATCACCTCATCTTATTATTATTATTTTTTTTTTCTCATCTCTTATCATGTCCTCCTTGTGGAACGTCAATTCCAAATATGCCTCAAACTATCTATATCCATCCATCCATAGTAATTCTGCCTGAAGGCATTTCATGCTTTGCTTGCAGCTTTACTAGGGAATTGTAGGTGTGGTAGCTTCCCATTGCTTTCCACACCATGAAGGATGATGATGATGGCCATATGATTTCGGGGACGGTTTGGGCCTTAAAGTTTTCCTGACATTTGTCTTACAGATGAGGAAAAACCTCACCCAGAAAAACTGCCCCGACCGGGGATCGAACCCGGGCCTGCTGCGTGACAAGGCAGCACGCTACCTCGAGACCACAGCGGTGGACACTATCTATATCTTCCCATATTTTTCTACCACCATATACAGGGTGCTCTAAATTTCTCTTTACAAACTTCTAGGACTTGTAGAGGGGACTGAGTTGATAATATTTAGAATTGGGAACCATGTCCAGAAACTTAACGTTTAAGTACTACAGCCATTTGAAAACATGTCTTTAACGCGACCACTTTTACAAGTAATTTATTATGAGGCGTGACACAGTACATCACTTGTTTTTACAATTCAACTCATTAATAAGCAAAGAAACAAAATGGAAACTGAATCATTTTTCACAAACACTTTTGTTTACAGTTAAACTGTTTTTTTACAATTGCTCATGTACTCGTTGACGAGTTCCCTTCAACTTGATGCAGTATGGCCTCTTCCAATTCGGGAGTGTTGCATCTCCTGCTGGCGGTGAAGGTACTCCTTTCTCGAAGACATTGCATAATTATGGCAAAAAGGGCATGCGATGGAGTCGGACATTGTAGAAAACAATCTTGATAAAGGCAACGAGCAGGTCTTCCATTACCTCGAGTTTCGCCGTGCAGAAGGATTATGTTGGTGTATTCAGCAAAAGTGTACTCAACCATGTTGCTCTAACACTGAAAGACACGTGAATGGGGGTAGGATAAACGTCAATTCTGACATAAGCCACCCTCATCATGTGACTCTGCAGGCAGACAAATCGCAAAGCTATTACTTCTTGAAACATGTGATATGTATGTTCAGGCAATGCTTGTTTTCAAACAGCTGTAGCATGAAAAACGGTAAGTTTCTGTACGTGGTTTCCAATTCTAAATATTATCAAGTCAGTCCCCTCTAAAAGTCGTAGAAATTTGTAAGGGGAATTTTAGAGCGCCCTCTATTTTATTTATTGAACTTTCACTCTATTTAATTTTATATTGTTATTTATTTTAATTATAAATATGTATTATCTAATATTGTTTAATCTTTCTTCACTCACCTCATACTTCTTAACTCCCGTGCAGACTCGAGTTTTGTCACTTCATTTGTGACATTCTCAATGCTGTATTATGCAGTTCTGAACGTAATACAGCATTGAGAATGTCACAAATGAAGTGACGAAACTTGAGTCTGTGTGGGAGTTAAGTATGAGGTGAGTGAAGAAAGATTAAACAATATTAAAATAAACTCATAGTGTTATTTCCTATCTACATAACTTAATGTATTATCTGTTTGGTTACAGATACTCTACATAATGGAATATTCCATGAGGAAGAGACTAATAGCTGAAATACAGCCGATACTGACAGGGAGTCTTGTTGAGTTGTATCCATGTGACCTGCAGCTATACAGACTACCACCGACTTCCACAATAACACTTTCAGAGTTTGAGGAATTAGCGCAGGAGCGTCTGATGCTTTTAAGAATGGTTGAAAACGTTAATATGTTAGGCTCTACTAAAACATATGATGAATGGAAAAATGCTTTTATAGCAGAATTGAAAAAAGCTGGTTTAAAAGGTTACAGTAAATTAATGATTGGAACTGGCTGTGGGCGATCAGAATCAGATTTGCAGTTAAGGAAGCGTGATCACGTATCACATTTCATCCTACGTATTGCTTATTGTAGATCAGAAGATCTTAGAAGGTGGTTCATTGGAAAAGAACTAGAATTATTCAAGGTTCGATTTCAATCTTTGAACGCAGAAGGCCTTAAATGTTTCATGAAAACAAATAATTTGAAATATGAACCAATATCAAAGGAAGAAAAAAAGGAATTAAGAGATCAGTTGTATGAATCTTCTGCTTCAATAAGTTCGAGCATAGAGAACTATGAATTCTACCGTGTTCCATTTATTGAAGTGCAAGATCTTGTTCGTTCTCGCAGAGTTTATATATCTGGTGGATATGCTTATGTACCAAGTACAGATTTAATATCGATACTGTCTTCAGTCTTCCGAACAAATCTAGCTCATGGGATGGCTCTGACGGTAAATAAGCTTCCATATTTAGAAGGAGATGAACGAATATTTAATTTACTCAAAGACTTGCATCATAGTTATACAGGAGATGAATATGTTAAAAAGAACAATGCAGGTAGTGTACATTTAGAAGACATTGATACGCTGTCAAGACATTCTTTTGCGCCATGTATGAGGCAACTTCATGAGCACTTACGTGCTACTCATCACATGCGCTACGGTGGCCGAATGCAGTACGGTCTTTTCCTGAAAGGAATAGGGGTTTCTTTAGAAGATTCTATGAAGTTTTGGAGAGAAGAGTTTACAAAAATGATGGATATTGATAAATTTGAGAAGGGATATTCTTACAATATTAGACATAGTTATGGACAGGAAGGAAAGCGCGCTGATTATTCGCCGTACAATTGTATCAAAATTATTATGTCAAATGTAGGACCTGAAGATAAACATGGATGCCCTTTCAAAAATTATGATGTATTAAATTTAAAACAGAAATTGCTTAATTGGAATATTCCAATCTCTGGCATCAACGAGGTTATTGAATATGTTAATCAGGGTCACTACCAGCTTGCATGTGGCAAGTTTTTTCAACTCTCGCATGGTGTTAAAACTGAACTTGGTATTAATCATCCAAATCAGTACTTTTTGGAGAGTCAAGAAATTTTAGGAGGGAAACACAAGACAGAACATAATAATGCTAAGGAAGTTGCAAATGGTACAACAAAAGATGCACCCAAAAATTCCAGTGTTGAAGCAGATGCTTGGAACGAAGATATGAATTTAGAAGGTTTTGACATGGACATATAGGAGGGCATTTAAAAAAATGGACGTAATGTGCCAGATAAAGGCAATGTGTAGTTTTGATTGTAAAGTCATGGGTACTCAATATTTTTTTTGTGGATCTCAGAATATGATGTTGGTGTATTAACAAATACCTACCGCACAATAAACAGTTTTAATTTTTTTCTAAAATAAAGAATGCAGAAAACCGGGAATGATGAAAAGCATTATAAATGTATATACTTTTATTTCATTTATGTATATCCTTAGATTTGTGGGCTGATGAAGTAAAGAGGAGTTGGTTGTGAAAAAGGATAAAGTGTAATTTGTACTGTTTATTTTTTATAATTTATAATTAAAAATATCACCATATTCCATCTGAGTAATAATTTACTAAATATTTAAATTAATATTGGGAAGTAAACATTATGAGGTTATATCATTAATAGTGAGTGGAGAACATATTTTTAACGACTCACCTCATATAATTTCAAATTTATTTGATACTGGCAGACTATCTTGTCCCTCTTCAGTCATGGCTTCTGCCGGTATCAAAGAAATTTGAAATTATATGAGGTGAGTCATTAAAAATATGTTCTCCACTCACTATTAGTAAATAGTTTACTTTCCTACCAGATGTCTCCTAAAGGCGATGTCACTCACTGACATCTGTATGGAAATAACCATAAGTAATTCACTTATCTTTTAAACATGCAAACTACGAGGTAAGAAGAAGTGACTCATTCATGCATTGAATTAAGAACCTCATAATCTTACAGCAGACTCCCAATTATATGTGTTCATTGGGACCAATATATACACGGATAATCCAATTAAGTTATTCGGTGCCGTGGAAGTTGATCAGAAATGTATTTACCCACTTAAATGCAACAAATATTCATAAAATGTAATATTAAATGTATTTAGGTGCGAGTCGTAATTATCATTATTTTATTTTACTTGTAAATGTGAAGAAAAAAGTGGGACTATTTCCTGTCATGACCACTCTGGTTACAACAGTTATTCAAAATGGCCATCGTAACCAGCAATAACTACACTACTAACCACCGATGACCACACTACTAACCAGCAATAAACCCACTGCCACAGCATATCTGTGGTTTCAATCTGTAACAACAAGCTTTCAGTGACTCACACAACAGAAATTTCCAAAATTATATTGTATTCTCAGAATGTTAGTCGTTACCATTAAATACATCAGGTGAGGGGGTTGTGAGTGAAGCTTACTCTACTGTGCTAGTTTCTAATCGCAGTTCACAGTAGCATGTTTAAAAATAAAGAATTTTATCATCCATCCATAGTAATTCTGCCCGAAGGCAGGTCCTTCGCTACAATCATAGCATTTTCGTGCTATGCTTGCAGCTTTACTAGGAAATTGTAGGTGTGGTAGCTTTCCATGCCGGTAAAGAAGGATGATGGTGATGATGATGGCCATATGATTTCGGGGACCATTTGGGCCCTAAAGTTTTCCTGACATTTCTCTTATGGGTGAGGAAAAACCCTGATAAAAACCTCACCCAGAAAAACTACCCAGACCTGGGATCGAAAGCGGGCCCGCTGTGTGACAAGGCAGCACGCTACCTCGAGACCACAGCGGTGGACAATTTTATCATAATACAAAATACAGTACAGTATTATAATGTTGAGTGATTCCGGGTTATGTGGCCGTGGTCCATAGTTGGTGTTGATACCAGACGTTTCGCCCTCAACTGCGGAGGGCATCTTCAGTGGCGAGTGCTTCTAGGCGTGTTTCCTGGTCGGAAGATCTACTTAGAATGAGCGCTGTGGACGTAGAGGACGTTGTATTAGTGGTGGGTGCAGGGTGAGCGGGCGTGGCTCTTGCTGATTGGCTAATGGTCGTCTCCTTGTTGTCACTGGTGTTAATGCATTTATTTTCTAGTGTATGAAACCAGGCCTTAGACAGTTTGATACCTTCCTCTTTTCTGTTAATATTTCCCTTATGCTTGTATATTTCTATAGCCTCTCGGTGTAATCTAGGGAAATAGTAGGAAGTAGTGGCTAAAACTTGTGTATCGTCGAATAGAATCTGGTGTCCATTCATAATGGCATGTTCTGCTACAGCTGATTTATCCATTTCTCCTTCTCTGCAGTTTCTTTTATGTTCTGATAAACGGGTGGCTATACTTCTTTTCGTGGTCCCTATATATGATTTACCACACGAACAAGGAAGTCGATATACGCCGCAAGTGGAGAGAGGTGGCCGAGGATCCTTAGCTGAGCGAAGGCAGTCTTCTATTTTTCTTGTAGGTCTGTAAACTGTTTTTATGTTGTATTTTCGTAGGAGTTTTCCGATACGATCTGTGACTCTTTGTACATATGGTAAGTAGGCTATGCTGGTTGAGGGTGTGTTATCCATTCTGACGTGCTGTCTTCGTGGATGTATGGTTTGTCTTATTTCCTTGGATGTGTAGCCATTTTTCTGGAAACAATTGAACATATGGTGTTGTTCTTGTTTAAGGTGTTGTGGTTGGCATAACTTAGTCGCTCTGTCGAACAGTGTCTTAATGACACCTCGCTTTTGTCTTGGATGGTGGTTAGAGTCTTTGTGCAGATATCGGTCTGTGTGTGTAGGTTTTCTGTAAACTGTATGTTGAATTTTCCCATTGCCAGTCCTTATTATTTGAACAAAGAGTCTTTGTGCAGATATCGGTCTGTGTGTGTAGGTTTTCTGTAAACTGTATGTTGAATTTTCCCATTGCCAGTCCTTATTATTTGAACAAATAATGACTGGCAATGGGAAAATTCAACATACAGTTTACAGAAAACCTACACACATAGACCGATATCTGCACAAAGACTCTAACCACCATCCAAGACAAAAGCGAGGTGTCATTAAGACACTGTTCGACAGAGCGACTAAGTTATGCCAACCACAACACCTTAAACAAGAACAACACCATATGTTCAATTGTTTCCAGAAAAATGGCTACACATCCAAGGAAATAAGACAAACCATACATCCACGAAGACAGCACGTCAGAATGGATAACACACCCTCAACCAGCATAGCCTACTTACCATATGTACAAAGAGTCACAGATCGTATCGGAAAAACTCCTACGAAAATACAACATAAAAACAGTTTACAGACCTACAAGAAAAATAGAAGACTGCCTTCGCTCAGCTAAGGATCCTCGGCCACCTCTCTCCACTTGCGGCGTATATCGACTTCCTTGTTCGTGTGGTAAATCATATATAGGGACCACGAAAAGAAGTATAGCCACCCGTTTATCAGAACATAAAAGAAACTGCAGAGAAGGAGAAATGGATAAATCAGCTGTAGCAGAACATGCCATTATGAATGGACACCAGATTCTATTCGACGATACACAAGTTTTAGCCACTACTTCCTACTATTTCCCTAGATTATACCGAGAGGCTATAGAAATATACAAGCATAAGGGAAATATTAACAGAAAAGAGGAAGGTATCAAACTGTCTAAGGCCTGGTTTCATACACTAGAAAATAAATGCATTAACACCAGTGACAACAAGGAGACGACCATTAGCCAATCAGCAAGAGCCATGCCCGCTCACCCTGCACCCACCACTAATACAACGTCCTCTACGTCCACAGCGCTCATTCTAAGTAGATCTTCCGACCAGGAAACACGCCTAGAAGCACTCGCCACTGAAGATGCCCTCCGCAGTTGAGGGCAAAACGTCTGGTATCAACACCAACTATGGACCACGGCCACATAACCTGGAATCACTCAACATTATGATTACCGGCCGTGAAAGCCTGCATTCAACAGTACAGTATTTATCTTCATTTATGTAAAATACAGTAAAAAGTCATGCCCAGATAATCAGGAGTTTGCTGTATTTCCCATTTAACTATGAAACATAGGTAATGTTTAAGAAAGAAAAATTAATGCTCAAACTCTACATGCCAGTATGATAACCTATACGCCATCTGAGCTCTGATACAAACGTCAACAATTCTTTCCACTTATACAATTCTCTTGTATTGCTACCAACAATGCCATCTGACATCTATTCGAAGTATTTTTAAAATGTTGAGCGTTATTTTTCTTTCTTAAATAAAACTATGTCCAATTCTGGAGAGAGTTAATTTTAAAATATGGTATAACATAAAAAAATGGAAAGTAAATTTTTAATTACAATTACAGTGCAAGGAAAGTAAATTCGTCTGGTTAAATCCTCTAGTGAAGCAGCTATGTCCCCATGTGGCATTGAAATTTATATGTATTGAACACACAGCTCTATTGCATAGACTTAACACATGTTTGAACTTTGTTTAGCAATAAATTTAAATTGCTTTTTAAAAGAATTGTATTAAAAAAAATCTTACATTTAAACATCTGATTGATAAAATATAAATTTTAAAACACCTGTATTTTAAGCTTACTTAAAGAAGACTCTCGCCTACTATCGATATTTAATTACTTTGACCTCCAAGAGGAATTTCACCTTCTAATCCTCTACAAATTTCAATATTTGTACTTTTTTCTTTCAGTATGGATTAATATTTATAATATGAGGAGTTATCACAAGAAAAATAATGTTCATACAGCTCTATGTTCGAATTAATTTTATTATCCTTTTCAACGATTCAAGTACTGCTTAAGAAACTTGCTTTTTAGTTACATAAATTCAGAATGCATTTTCTTCAGATATAAAATTTGTTTCAATAATAATCTTATTTCTTTATAACCTGGAAATTCAGATCAGCCAATTATTTTCCATTCAATTATATGGTTTAGTTTCTTGTCCATTAAAAAAAAAGGATTTAACCAATGAAAGCTATTTAAGAGTCAAAGAACAAAGACTGTACACAAAGTATATACAGATTATAAACGGAATTCACTAAGTGTAGCATTAATCAATCTCTAACACAGTAAAAGCTCCTTATTCACAGGGGATACGTTCTAAGGTTCCAAAATAAAATCAATTAACGAGAGATTTTAAACAATTTCTATTAATTATTACTGTCAGGGTTAGGCAAGGACTTGAAAGAACTTAGTAATTCTTATATTAAATTAATGTTGGGAAGTAAACATTATGAGGTATAATCATTAAAATTCATCGGAGAACATTTTGTTCAAACAACTCACCTCATAGGATTCATGCTTCCATATCGCGGTTTCAAATACAGTTGTGTTCATCCTCAGCCATAACTCAATGAATTTTAGTAATTCTTTCGTGTTTTGCCACTTTTAATAGGTCTTTCAATTCTGATTGATGTTCAGCTGTGAATTCAGCGATAAAATTCCTTATTTTGCCTTCAGATTTCGTGATGAATCATACTTCATTCATTAACTTGAAACAGTGTGATATAGATGCAAAACGACTCGCCACGGTCAAGCATTTCTATTTTTACTTTAAGAGACAACACTACTTTTTTCAACTTCAGAACTAATTTTCTTTCCTTTTACTCTACATTATAAATTGGCAACAAAGCAGAAGAGACATGTGTTATTCAATCAGAGTTATTTTGCAACGAATGCCAAGTTGAAACAATAAAACACTGATCATGGCGAGGGCTGCATTTATCAACGGACATAGCAGCACATTAAATATGATGACGGTGGCTTTTAACAACAAACTTTAGGCTTAGTAACAATAAGATTTGTTTTAATATTGTCCATTTGGTTTGAATCGTTCTTTGTAAAAGCCGCCTTGACACGTGCCTACAGTTAAAGAAGTTGCCAATGCGTTAATAAAGGATACTAATCCTTCTAATATACTGACTGGATCTGCGAATAAAGAAATTTTTAGCTGCAAATACAGAAACTGTCGCAATTTTTTTAACTCATGAATAATGAGCTTTTACTTTATTTCCAAGAGAACATACAAAGGGATTATTCTTACGATATTGTATCTTTACAAAAAGATATACATAATGGTACTGCAAACATTCACATTAACTTCCATTTAACATACCGGTACTGCATATGTGAAAGAACCAGTTAAGTCACTTTTTGTTGAAATGGAGTTTGAGGTGCCAACAGATTCTCCATGGAAAGGACTATCTCTTAGAAGTTATGATACAATTTAGACATGGGTTTATTTCCCTTCAAAGTTTTGGGATAAAGTAGATCTTGTAAGCCCTCAACAAGATTTAGGCGCTCTCCCCCTACAGGGAAGAAATTGAACTATAGTAATTTAGTTACACTTGTTTTCATATGGATGTCATTGGACTGGCCCGTGGTCAGCGTTCCGCCTCATACTGACATCTAAGAAACCAAAGTAGTACTAGGACGGAAAATTTCAGTAAATTTTGCTTAGAGGCCTTTTATTCAGGCTTAAGGATCTTTTACGAGCCTGAAAATCTTCACACTTGAGACCCACGGCTTAAAGTCCCTCCTGGAGGACTTGCTCCTTGGATTTTTCCATCCTAAAAATATCCATTGACCCCGGCCAGGTTTGAACCCACAACCCTCGGGACCAGAGGCAAGGAGCATAACCACTAGTCCACTGCAGCATAAAGTAGATATGTTGTATAGATAAATGTCTGTTTTATAGGTTTCATGAAAAAAAGTGACTTACCTCATATTTCCCACTTTTTTTAAGGACCCAAGCAATTGGAAATGACCCAAGAAAGAAGAAGAAACACAACATTGCAATCAACACTTTTAAAATTCATATTAAAGCACAGTTGAGGTTATATAATAAGAGTTAAATATAAAATGCAGAAGATGAAACATTGATTTTGAAAGGCCTCCATATTGGAACTATTTAATAATTTAGTTGACAACTGTCTTACCAGATACCAATTTTATATTTAACATCTTAATGCAATCAATATTAACAAAACAATATTGCTGTGGTATTTCCTTTGCATCACTGCATATGTACTGAATAAAAATGAACTTAAATACAATAAAATGAAACAATTTAATCCCAATCATTGAAAAATATATTTAGACCATGGGGGACAAAAACACATTTTCCCCCTCTGTACATTTGTAGCCCTCAGGATAAATCACACATTTTTCACCCTTGATGTACCGATATACAATTCTAGTATCAAAATAAAGAGTTATGTATAATTTTAGTTTAGGGGCACTATGCTACAAGCCAGAAGGTCGAGGGTTCGAGTCCCAGCAGGGCAGGATCATTAAACTGACCCAAACCTTCTGGCAGCACTATGGCCCTGGGTTCGACTCAGCCTATAATGGAAATGAGTACCAGATGCTTGTTCTGGGGTAAGAGTGGCCATCACGCAGGACTAACATCAAGTGCCGATTGCCCAGAAAAAGTGGGAGCCTTAATCTCCTACTACCCCAAGGGCCTCCTGAGGACTGTAGAGGGATCACTTTGCCTTTACTTTTATAATGTAGTTATTACAGCCAAAATTATCAGTTCTGAATTAAAGAGATCACACTCTACTATAGTCCAGCTGCTGAATCTCTGGCCCTGACATTTTCATGGCAGTGTTGCCAATATGGATATTCACTGGGAGGGGCCACTTCATGTATGCGGTTAGCAGAAATACAGCCAACAACATTGCACCAATTTCAAACCTTTCTAGTGGCATCAAGAGCAGTGATTGGTTGTGGCAGACGTCCATTCCCACAAACTATTTCCTTATTGGCAATAGAGGGCGAGTTTCTCCCTTTACTCCTTGTACAAAACGATCTCGATAAACATAAAATTGAGACAATAGAAATAAGATTTCTCAGATCAGTTGCAGGTGTATCTCTAAGAGATCAAAAGAGAAATCAAGATATCAGATATGAATTACAAATATATAATATAATCGAGAGAATACACAGAAATAAATGTAATTGGTTTGAACATATACAAAGAATGCCAAATAATAGTTTATCAAAACAGCTGCTTCATTATAAACCTCTAGGCCGAAGAAATGTAGGAAGACCAAAATGTCGTTGGAAAGACGACCTGCACCTGCAGCATATATAGTACACCAGGGAATGGAACGGGCCAACAGGCCCATGCCTTGATGATGATGACAACATAAACGTCAGGGTCGGAGACTCAGCGGCTGGACTCTAGGATTTTTATGTTACTTAAATTAGCAAAAACAAGTAACAAATCTAGAATTTTTGAAATGTCCAGGCTGTCACATTATTGTGAATGCTCCTTAAAGAACAAGTAGTGAATTAAGCTTCAAAAAAATTTATTGTTTTTACATTGTATGATTTCTAAAATAAATAAATAAATACATAAAACAAATTCATGGCACAACAGTTTCAAGCAAACAAGGCTGACTTGAAGTGGTTGATATCACCACTTGCTGAATACGGCTCTATACTAAGTTCCAGTTGTACTGTAAACATGGTACTACTTTTAACTGCCATACGACTTTATTTAAGAAAAATTAATGTTTGAACTGGGATTTGAACCCTGGACCCCTAGTTCTATGTACTAGTGTGCTGTCCATTATACCATTCAAACGACGATACAAACATTAACATTTCTTTCAACTTATACAATTTTCATTCGTCCAAAGGCTAATAGCTGTCGCTACCATCACGCCAACTGACGGCTTTTATTGAGAATTGATACATTACCTTTAGCGGTAAAGCTTCACATTTTCAATGTTTTTTTAATTAAATTAACACGATCAAATCCCGGTTCAAACATTAATTTTTCTTTCTTAAATTTGATTCTATCCAGAATTGGAATGCGTTAATTTAAATAAAAACATTGAAAATATGACTATATTGTGTACAATAGAAACATTGTTCTTAAGCAACTTCATATTTTACGGGAAATAAGATTGAATACAAAGTAAGATGGTACCAACTAGGAACTTCTTCTATTTCTTATTTATTTATGACAAAAAATTACAGGGAAAGTCAAAATGATGGACCCGATTTCATAAATTTATCCTGTGAAATCTACTGAAGGTATAATGTGAGATATATGCCCTGAAAGGTAAACTCTCAAAGTTTAGTCTCCCTCCCGCGTGGTTTCATTTTCTACCGCTACGCTGCACAGGAAGCAGGTAAAGAAAATGGTGGTGACTGGAGAGCAGAAGTCGTTCTGTGTGCTTGATTACCATGTAAACAGCTTTGTGATTAGTGTTCAACAACATTTCCGAGGCCCACCTACTGGAAAGGTCATTTGTACGTGGTATGCAAAGTTCAGAGATACGGGCTGCATATGGAAGCGAATATCAACTGGGGAAGGGACAGTGGAACGTGTTCGCACATGTTTCGTGCGAAGTCCACAGAAGTCAACCTACCAGGCAGTGAGAGAACTGGAACTTCCACATTAAACTGTATGGCGGATTCTGTCGAAACATTTACAACTGAAACCCTACCGCTTACAACTGGTACAAGCCTTAAAAGACAGTGATTATGATGTGAGAGTGTCCTTCTGTACTAATTTGCTTGCATTTAAAGGAAGAGGATGGGTTCTCCGAAAGGGTAATTTTCAGTGATGAAGCAATGTTTCAACTTTCTGGGAAAGTAAATAGACACAACATAAGAATTTGGGGAACTGCTAATCCCAATGCAATTGTGGAGCACCACCACAATTCACCCAAAGTGAATGCGTTTTGTGCCATTTCCCATGAAAATGATTTATGGGCCCTTCTTCCTTGAACCTACTATGGCAGGACATGTTTTTCTGGATATGCTGCAACAATGACTCTTCCACAACTCGAAGAGGATAGTGCAGATTTCATTCTTCAACTGGATGGTGCCCCTCCGCATTACCATGGCAGTGTTCAGGACCATCTCAATGAGGCATTGGAACAGCGCTGGATAGGCCGTGCATCTAAGGATGATCAACCTCTCATTCGTTGGCCACCTCGTTCCCCCGACTTGACCTTGTGGGGTTTTGTAAAGGATCTTGTTTACGTATCACTTCTAGCAACATTGGGTGACCTTTGTACCTGCATCACTGCAACCATTGCAGAGATTGACTGCAACACACTACACAAGATTTGGCAGGAGATAGACTATTGGCTTGATGTGGGTCGTGTTACACAAGGTGCTCACATAGAACACTTGTGATATGACTGAAAAAATTTTGAGAGTTTGCCTTTCTGAGCATATATCCCACATTATGATACATTTAGTAGATTTCACAGAATAAATTTAAAAAATCGGGTCCATCATTTTGACTTGCCCTGTATATATAGGCCTACTATTAGATGTTTACTTTTTTCCATGATGTCAATAGATAATCTTTATTTACCAGTTACAATTTCATTAATAGCAGAATATATTAATTATATTTGAGTTGTGTTTTTGACTCACCTCACATGACGTACACAACTCAAATATAATTAAAATAAACCTCATAGTATTATTTCCTACATGTACTTAAAATAAAGCAGAATATATGTTCCATTTTTTCAATGTTTTAATTTAAATTAACATTTTCCAATCCTGGATAGAATCTAATTTAAGAAAGAAAAATTAATGCTCGAACCGGGGCTTAAACCCTGGATCTCTGATTCTGTACATCAGTGCAAGACCAATTACGCCATTCAAGCACCAATAAGAACATCAACATTTCTTTCCACTTATACAATTCTTGTTCGTCCAAAGACTGATAGCTGTCGCTACCATCACACCTACTGTTCCATGTTGACTCACATGTAAATTCTGCTGTTATTTTCACCATATTCTCATGGTTAATGTGGGACATTTTTCGCTGAACTATTTGAAAATATTCAAAATAATTTATTTCTCTCCCTTTTTCAAATGCTTTGCTTTCCAATGTTAAAAAAATTCTACAGTAATTTTCCCATTCTGTACATGTGTAAGAATAAAACAATGCCTATTTAATCTATTAAAAATGTATTAAATAATCAATTGAGTTGATGTTTACTTGATGAAAATCCATATTTATTAATTAAATAAAAATAAAACTTAGTTTTATTTTTATTTAATTAATAAATATTAAAAATGTAATTATATATTTTAAGATAAATTAAATTTGAAGAGAAAAATTTTCGCCTAGACCGGGACTCGAACCCGGGACCCTTGGCTTTCCGGGCCAAGTGCTCTACCAACTGAGCTACCGAGGCGAGTTACGATCTAGATGCAAATTTTTCTCTTATATACGTTGTAATTCCCTATCGCCAAATGCTTTTGAAACCATTGTTTCTATCTTTGCAAATGGCGGCTTCTTAGTTAAGAAGACATTTATTGGAAATTTAACAATACTTTAAAAGCCAGTAAGGCCTCTAATGATGTTTTTATTATTAATTTAACATTTCTCAATGAAAGATAAATTAAATTTGAAGAGAAAAATTTTCGCCTAGACCGGGACTCGAACCCGGGACCCTTGGCTTTCCGGGCCAAGTGCTCTACCAACTGAGCTACCGAGGCGAGTTACGATCTAGATGCAAATTTTTCTCTTATATACGTTGTAATTCCCTATCACCAAATGCTTTTGAAACCATTGTTTCTATCTTTGCAAATGGCGGCTTCTTAGTTAAGAAGACATTTATTGGAAATTTAACATTACTTTAAAAGCCAGTAAGGCCTCTAATGATGTTTTTATTATTAATTTAACATTTCTCAATGAAAGATAAATTAAATTTTTCTCTTCAAATTTAATTTATGCTTCATTGAGAAATGTTAATTAATAATAAAAAAATCATTAGAGGCCTTACTGGCTTTTAAAGTAATGTTAAATTTCCAATAAATGTCTTCTTAACTAAGAAGCCGCCATTTGCAAAGATAGAAACAATGGTTTCAAAAGCATTTGGCGATAGGGAATTACAACGTATATAAGAGAAAAATTTGCATCTAGATCGTAACTCGCCTCGGTAGCTCAGTTGGTAGAGCACTTGGCCCGGAAAGCCAAGGGTCCCGGGTTCGAGTCCCGGTCTAGGCGAAAATTTTTCTCTTCAAATTTAATTTATCTTTCATTGAGAAATGTTAAATTAATAATAAAAACATATATATTTTAAGATTCCCCCATATAACATGAACTAGATAATGCTATAAAATCACTTTCGTTCCCCTTTTTTTTAGTATTAGGGATCAAAGTACATTTTCTTGCATGCTTAAAGGTAGAAATCATTATTCGACCAATGAAAATGCAGTCATACATCTGGTTCGTTTACATTACAACTGGAAGAGGTATAGTGATGCAATCTTTCAACCTTCTGGAGACCAGAAATGCACATTTATAAAGTACTCTCTCTCTCAAGCACATAGTTCCAAAAGCAATTAATTGAGGTGTTGACATGGGAAAGGTAGTACATCATAAAAAAAAAATTTACAGGGGAAAAAAAAACAATTTTCCCAACATTAATTTTAATATAATTTTCACACTACCATGCAAGAAATTTTATTTGCAAAATAGTTACAAAATATCCATATTAGCTATACAAAATATTATATTATATTACCTCAATAACATGTTCAAGAACAAATCAACATTAATATTGAGGTAAGATGTCCAGACTAAAAATAATATAATTAAAATAACCTCAAAATATAACTTCCTAAAATTAAATATTATTTACAAAATATATTTAAATTTAAATGTGTCAAAATTATTTTTTGCTTCCCTGTAAAATTTGTTTTTTATGACTTATAATATTACTAGAAGTCCCGGCCACGCATTGCTGTGGCTAAGGTATAGGTTAAAAATATAAATTAAGTTGCTGTCTTTCAGCCAGATTACTTAAAACTAATACTTACACACAAAATTAATAATATTGAAAATAAAATAAACACTGAACACACTTAAATTATGAAATAATCAATATTTGTAATTCAATTGAAATTTGCGGTTGCAACAAAAAGCACAGCCATCTGGATCTCTCTTTGTTAAATAATAAACCAATTACCTTACACCGCCATCTGTTAGAATCGTATGGAACTCACAGATAATTACACCATCATCTGTTAGAATCGTATGGAATTCACAGATAATTATAACTCTTTGTTAAATAATAAACAAATAATTTGCAATAAAAAAATAATGCAACTATAAATTTAGTTATAAACTACCCTAAGTCTCAAGTTGGATCAAACTGCACACAGTGTGCAAAATTTTATTAAAATCGGTTCAGTAGTTTAGGATTCCATCGCGGACAAACAATGTGACACGAAATTTTTATATATTAAGATAATGATATTGTGAAAAGAAAAATTAATGTCTGAACCAGGAATCAAACCGTGGACCTCTAGTTCTCCATACTAGTGTGCAGCTCACTACACCATTCTAGACTTGGCACAAACATTGACAATTCTTTCCACATACACAAATCTATAATTCTCGTTTCGTCCGCTGTCAGGTAGGTGTCACTAACATTGCCAACAGCGGATGAAACGAGAATTATAGATTTGTATACGTGGAAAGAATTGTTCATGTTTGTGCCAAGTCTAGAATGGTTTAGTGGGCTGCATGGAGAACTAGAGGTCCATGGTTTGATTCCTGGTTCAGACAATTTTTCTTTTCACAATATCATTATAATATGATTCATTATTGGAACTATGTTAAAATAAAAGTATTGTAAAATGTTAAATAACATCGTTTACTGCTTATAAAAGTGGTTCTGTAAAATTATCAAACATAGATACTTCTAAACGAAGCCGGCCGTTGGTAGTGACAGCGGATGAAACGAGAATTATAGATTTGTATATGTGGAAAGAATTGTTAATGTTTGTGCCAAGTCTAGAATGGTGTAGTGGACTGCACACTAGTACAGAGAACTAGAGGTCCACAGTTCGATTCCTGGTTCAGATATTAATTTTTCTTTTCACAATATCATTATAATATGATTCATTATTGGAACTGTGTTAAAATAACAGTATTGTAAAATGTTAAATAACATTGTTTACTATATTTGAAGAGAAAAAAAATTTTTTTTTTTATTACAACGTACATAAGAGAAAAATTTGCGTCTAGATCGTAACTCGCCTTGGTAGCTCAGTTGGTAGACCGCTTGGCCCGGAAAGCCAAGGGTCCCGGGTTCGAGTCCCGGTCTAGGCGAAAATTTTTCTCTTCAAATATAATTTATCCTTCTATGAGAAGTGTTAAATTAATAATAAAATCATCAACATTGTTTACTACTTATAAAAGTGGTGATGTAAAATTCTCAAACATAGATACTTCTAAAAGAAACTGGCCGTTGTTGATGTTAGTGACACCTACCTGACAGCGGGCAAAACGAGAATTATAGATTTGTGTATGTGGAAAGAATTGTTAATGTTTGTGCCAAGTCTAGAATGGTGTAGTGTGCTACACACTAGTATGGAGAACTACAGGTCCACGGTTTGATTCCTGGTTCAGACATTAATTTTTCATTTCACAATATTATAATATGATTCATTACTGGAACTGTGTTAAAATAACAGTATTGGAAAATGTTAAATTTTTATGACTTACAACCTTTCCCATGTCAATGCCTCAATTACCTTGGAGAACTTGTATACAATGTAATTAATGGATTTTTGGACTTTTGACAACTTTCTTAGACTAAAGAGTCATGCATGGAATGACGGCAGTGATGATGGATGGGGGGGGGGGGTTAGCACCAGCATGCCTGGATTTGAAATGCAGACTTTGTTTTATCTAATCATGCTTTGTAAAAATTGGCTTAATTTACTGTGAAATTAAATCAAAGTACAATAGAAAAATTCTGAATTAAAACCACATATATATATTTTGGAAAATTTGCAATATTCAAATTTAACCTCGTGGGTATTCAATGTCCACATAAGCTGCATGTATATGCAGCTCCATTGCAACTTATACACCGTAAGTATGGAATGGATTTGTGTCAGCCACAACTGGACCACGTAATGAATGAAATAGTACATTACGATGCAAGGTTGAGAGGTGGTTTTTACAGATTCGAGGAAAATGTTTAAAAACTTTGTGATCACTCAGTTTTTAATCTGCAAAATTATGTAAAACACTTTGCAAACATGTGTTGTACTTTATTTTCTGCACGATCGTGTTTTCAAAATAATAAATAATAGTAAAATAATAACATCTTTGTTGGAAATATTTGCATTCATTATAAACAATTGACTAATATTAACAGTGTGGGCAATGTTTATTAGTTGAAACAACAGGAGGCCTTGAGACCATTTAGTGATAAAATGGCAGGAAGTATGTATTTATTGGTTTTATTTTAGGAAGTAATATTTTGAGGTTCTTTTAATCAAGTTTTTTTGAGTCTGTAATCATCTTACCTCAATTTAATGTTGCTTTGTTCTCGGACATGTTTCGATATAATCTATATCATCTTCAACTCGGCCAGACTGATGAGTTTTATGTTGTGAACCATGTTTTTCGGCGCAAACATGAGCAGCAACTGCAGATTTTTCTATTTCTCCATTTTTATATAAAAAACAATATAAATTCGAACACTAAATTATTAAAACAGTTAGAAAATACACAGGAACTCGCCATTTGGGAAAAAATTTACATTCAGAAGAACAAAAATAGAGTTATGAATTTCAAAATTCCTGTTGAACGTTGCCTTGTATGGAGGTTCTTCGACCAGCCAGAAGAGGGAGCTTATATCGACATCCAAGGTTCACAACATAAAACTCATCAGTCTAGCCAAGCTGATGATGATATAGAAGATTATATCGAAACATGTTCAAAAACAAATCAACATTACATTGAGGTAAGATGATTACAGATTCAAAAAACTTGACGTATTTATTGTTTTATATTGTTTCAAATAAAGTTCACTTCATTTAAAATGTAGTGATTTATTTCATATAATGTATATTAAAACTACCTTTTGGATACTTTTTTATATATATACATTGTATGTAGTATACAGAGGGGGCAGTGGTTTTACTTCCCACACGCGTGTTTGTAATATGTAATATTACAGTATAGTTATTTTATCAAAGGACCGATAAAAAGAAAAACGAAGATATAAGAACAGAACTTAATATATTTAATCTCTGTGAAAGAATAAAATACTATCAAAATGCTTACCTTCAGCACGTATTACGAATGAATGAACAGCGCATACCAAGAAGAATGTATAATTAAAACCAAAAGGGAGAAGATTGTTGGGAAGACCATTGAAGAGATGAAAGGACCAATTTAACCTATAATGAGATCGGAACAGGCCATTGGGCTTAATCCTTGTTGATGATGGTATTTTATTATAGTATAGTTATTTAGGTTGGCAACCCCGAAATGTAGGAAGTTCTACTTTCAATCATGGTTGCCATTGCTGTAAGTACGACAAAACATATTACCATGCAAAAAATATTTTTCTGTGGACAGAAGGGTAAGGGGTAGTTAATTGGCATTGTCAAGGTTGAATGCATTGCTATGACAACACAATTCTCAAATACTGAAACTGTCAAAAATACAAAGATCCATTAATTCCATTGTAGATCTTATATCTAGAATTCTGACTATAAGCAGTCCAATGTCAATAATTAAACTAGAGGGCAAGATAAAATTTTATATTTCATAAATTTAACAATAAAAAATCCCTCACAGAGGGTTTTCAAATAATTTCAAGATACAACAGTATCCTTCTGTCAAACTCATAATTCTTCTCTTCAGTCCCTTTGTATTCTACATCCTAAGGTGCTCCCTTGTCGGAGTTATTTACTTATGTTTCTATTATAAATTTAACACTTCTCACGGAAGATTAAATTATATTTGAAGAGATAACAAAGAGAGCTTTACAGTGGTATGGACATGTACAATGGACGTCGGATGAACAGTGGCCTAAACGGGTGTAGGATTGGAT
Organism: Diploptera punctata; assembly: GCA_030220185.1. Classification (NCBI taxonomy): domain Eukaryota; kingdom Metazoa; phylum Arthropoda; class Insecta; order Blattodea; family Blaberidae; genus Diploptera; species Diploptera punctata. The sequence continues at coordinate 97,173 of JASPKZ010003438.1, forward strand.
GGTACCAGGCAGAAGGAAGAGGGGGAGAAGTAGAACTATATGTTTGATGTTATATGGTATGAGGGAATATATGATGTCACGATGAAGAGGGGTATGGAAGAAGGACAATGAGAAGATAGGAATCTCTGGAAAGCAGGAATTAAGGGCAAACTGATGTAATGTGGAAAGCCTGTATTAAGAGACAAAAAAAAAATATATATATATAATTTGTCCTTCAGTGAGAAGTGTTAAATTTATAATAGGAACATTGAAAGAAGCTCTACTGGCTTCATAAAGTAATGTTAAATTTATTAAATTATGTAGGTAGGAAATAACACTATGAGGTTTATTTTAATTTATGTTGAGTTGTTTTTGACTCACCTCATACTTCTTAACTCCCTCGCAGATCTAGATTTCGTCACTGCATTTGTGAACGTGATACAGCATTGAGAATGTCACAAATGCAATGAAGAAACTCGAGTCTGCGAGGGAGTTAAGAAGTATTAGGTGAGTCAAAAACAACTCAACATAAAATTAATGTTAAATTTATTTTAAAATACAATAGGAAATCTGTATTCGCTGACGATGGGGCTAAGAAGCCCTGAAACATATGTTCGACAAAAACAACTCTAAGAGGTAAGAATGAACAGATAAAATGTTTTAATTAATGTTAAATTACCAAAATATGTCTTTTTAAATAAGAAGCAACTTTTACGACATTTCTTAGGTTGGGGCACCTGCAAGGTAAAGTTACGTTACCCCGATGATATGATGGGTGATAAATGATAACGAAGTGCCAGTAGAGTTCTTAACCTAAATTCCAGACCCTGGGCTACCACAGGAATAATTCCCTTGAAGGAAAAATTCTTATGGTTTGACTGGGAATCGAACCCGGGACCTCATGAAATGTAGTCAGAAACGATAACCATTAACCCATGAGGCTGGTCAGCTTCTTAATATTAATTTAATTATTTCCAACTGTTAAGATTATGTGACAGCACTGAATAAATAAAAAAACTTAATAAAAATCTACAGTATCATAAATGATAACTCAACCTTATTAAAGTAGCTTCTCAAATTGTTTTGTAAAAATGAAAAACACTTTGTAGTTAGTAATTCATTTAACACCAAGTATGCAAATCAAGTCAGTTTCAGGCTCACATAAAAACCCAAATAGTTTGAGCCCAAGACAACTTGTTGCTTTCAAAATTAATATAATTTTATGCTAAAAAAATCATTTGAGGATACTCCAGAACTAAAGAAGTTATGATTTGTCCAGTACATGTTTTAAGGTAAATGATAGTTTCTACTTTCATATTTTCTAACAATCACATTTGTTTAAACTAGATATTTTACTGGTTCAACTTTAGAATATAGTACCACATTATTATTTATTGTAGCCGAGAAAATATATTTGCACGCAAATGAAAAGTAAACTTAGCATCATATAAATAACTTTCATCTTAATTATATTTGAGTTGTAAATTTTTACTCATCTCACATTTCATTTTTATGCAAACCGGTTTTGTCGCACATAAGCGACAAAACTGGTCTGCATATGAGGTGAATCAAAATTTACAACTCAAATATAATTAAAATAAACCTCAGTGTTATTTCCTACATATATTTAATAAGCTACATCTTTAAAATTCATCAGAGAACATTTTGTTTAAACAACTCACCTCATAGGATTCATGCTTCTATGATACCGCAGTTTCAAACACAGTCATGTTCATCCTCAGCCATAAATCTGACTGATGAAATTCTTCAACACAACTGTGTTTGAAACCGCAGTATCATGGAAGCATGAATCTTGTGAGGTGAGTTGTTTAAACAAAATGTTCTCCAATGAATTTTAATGATTATACCTCATAATGTTTACTTCCCACCATTAATTTAATATAAAGTTACATCTTACCTCATTTTGTTGTTTCTTGTAAGACATGTTTCAAAGCATCTTTGCTCAAAATGTGGGTTTGAAGTCGGAATCTTCAGCTTTATATGCTAATGCTCTGCTACTGAACTATCTAAGGCCTCAAAACTAAATGCAAATTTTCTCTTATACATTTCAATTCCCAAGGATGCCAAAGACTACTACTCTATAAAGTAATGTTAAATTTCCATTAAAAGTCTTCTTAAATAAGAAGCCACCATTCGTGTGTCGAGCAACGGTTTGCAAGCCTTTGGCGCTCTCGGAAATTGAAATGTATAAGAGAAAAAATTGCATTTAGATTTGAGGCCTTGGGTAGCTCAGTGGAGAGCATTAGCATATAAATGCTAAAGGTCCCAGGTTCAAACCCTGGTTTAGGCATATATTTTTCTCTTCAAATATAATTTGACCTTCATTGAGAAATGTTAAATTTATAATAAAAAATTATATATTTGAAGAGAAAAATTACATGTTCAGACCGGGGCTCGAACCCAGGACCTTTGGCTTTTCAGGCCAATACTCTACCGACTGAGCTACCTGAGCGAGTTCCGATCTAAATGCAAATTTCTCTCTTATATACGTTATTAATACTCATACACCAAATGCTATGAAACCTTTGTTTCTATCTTTGTAAATGGCGGCTTCTTTATTAAGAAGACATTTATTTGGAATTTTGTTTATTACATTATAAAGCCAGTATGGCTTCTTTCGATGCTTTTATTATTCATTTCATACATCTCAATGATGCATATTTGAAAAGAAAAATTATATGCTCAGACCGAGGCTCGAACCCAGGACCTTTAGCTTTCTGGGCCAATAATCTACCAACTGAGCTACCTGAGCAAATTTTTCTCTTATATACGTTGTTCATTGAGATGTATGAAATGAATAATTAAAACATTGAAAAAATTATATGTCGAAGTTGTTTTATACTGTGCATCATTTGTTTATTTCTTCTTTTTTCATTAGCTTCTTTCCAGATGTATGTTTATTTGATAATAGAGTATTAAAAATTAAACTCGGTTCTTAACTTCTTCAAAGCAGTGGTTCACCTTGTCATTAATTCATTAAGTAGTTCAAAGAAATATCAGTTAAAACTATTTTTATGAAGAGAATTTAAACTGTACAATACAATAGATCCCAACCAAGTACTGCTTGGAACAACCTACCTGACTTCCTTCAATGCTCACAGAACAAGATTTTTATTTAGTGTGTATTGAGTACTGAACTTTGTCATATGAAATGTTCGACTAAACTTTAGAACATGTGACATGACTTTTAAATGACTTCATAAACTCCTGTCAAATTTTATTCTTAGGATTTCATTTTTCAAATTATTTCCAAGATTTTTTACATGTTTTCTAATGATTACTTGAATATATTTTTTCATGATACTAAACTACATGAAAATGTGTCAGCCATATTGATTTTAACAAACATTCTGTGATCCAGTGCAGCCAACATGGAGTCTGTACTAATTAACTTACACTAAATAAAGTCAGCATGAATTCTTTCACAGATTAGAGAACTTAAATTGCATTAGGTTAGCTTTTAGGTTGGTCTTTCACAGGTTAGAGTACTTAAATTGCATTAGGCTAGCTTTTAAATTTGTAGACAATGCGAGTTCTAATATTGTGTATATTCATAGTTAAATATGGGAAATAACATTATAAGGTTCTTAATTTGTAAATTAATGAGTCATTTTCTCACATCTTAACTCATACTTTGTTTCTTTAAACATGAGAACTAGTTTTCAAGAGAAGGATCTCTCTCATTTTCAACTGACATTATGACTGTCATAATTAGATTAGATAAGAAACATTTGATTTTACCATAAATTAAACCTCACAGTGATTACCTGTAAAAGTTAAATAAACAAACTTATCTCATTTAATAAATTAATGAGTCATTTTAACATCTTACCTCATATTTCATGTTTTATCAAACACGGTAACTATATTCAAAGTAAATGAATGACAAGATAATTTGAAAACTATAGTTACCGTGTTTGAAAAACATGAAATATGAGGTAAGATGTTAAAATGACTCATTAATTTATTAATTATTACGGTAACTATAGTTTTCAAATGATCTTGTCATTCATTTTCAACCGCCATTATGACTACCGGATATCTCATTTGTTTTCAAACATCGCCGTTTACATTAAATATATAAATATTTTTAAATAACTATATTTAAATAATGATTTGTGAGTAAACAGCTTAATTTTAAATGTTTTAATTATTAAACAAACCTCTTAATGTTACTCTCTATTGTATTTTAAAATTAATTTTATTCATTAAATAGTCCCAACAAATGCCACTCTTCATTTCCAAATTCTCTAGATAAATTGCAAATCACTCGTGGCATTACTTATGATAATTTAAACATTAATTTTAAGCGATAAAATTTCATATTTTTATGTTATATTTTTAATTAACACTTTCCAGAATTGGACATAGTTTTAGTTTAGAAAGAAAAATTAACACTCGGACTGGGACTCTATGTATCAGTATGATACCGATAACACCATCTGAACGCCTTTGTAAAATAAAACTATGTCCAATTCTGGAAGTGTTAATTTAAAATATAATATCAAAAAAAGAGGTGGTCTTCTCGTGGAGGGTCAAAATTTATTAGTCTTATGGGAATAATATTCCATTAAATATATGTAGGTAGGAAATAACGCTATGAGGTTTATTTTAATTAAATTTGAGTTGTTTTTTGACTTACCTAATATTTCTTAACTCCCTTGCGGACTCGAGTTTCATCACTGAATTCATGACATTGTTGACGCATCACAACTGCCATCTTGCTGTTGTCCTACCTGCAAATTGATTTCTGCGCTCTCTGTTGGCTGACCGATGAACTTCCAAATCAGTCCCCTCTCATTTTACCAGGTATTTCAAAATTCATAGTTTTCTTTTTATTCTTGAATATTTAAATTTTCTCCCAAATTGTGAGCTCCTTTGATTTTTCTAACTGTTTAATTAAATCTGCCTTGGTTTCACATGCTGGGTCAGAAAAACACAGAATTGAAACCAAGGCAAAATTACTTAAACAGTTAGAAAAATCAAAGGAACTCACAATTTGGGAGAAAATTTACATATGCAAGAATAAAAAGAAAACTATGAATTTTGAAATACCAGGTGAAAATGAGAGGGGATTGATTTGGAAGTTCATCGGTCAGCCAACAGAGAGCGCAGCAGTCAATTTACAGGAGGGACAACTGCAAGACGGCAGTAGTGATGCATCAACAATGTCACGAATTCAGTGACGAAACTCGAGTCTGCATAAAAATCAAGAAATATGAGGTGAGTCAAAAAACAACTCAAATTTAATTAATTCAAATAATATTCCATGTTGAGTAAAAGTGATTTGAAACAGGGGTGGTTGGCTTAAAGTTGTCTGGAGAAGTTTCACTGTACAAAGTTTCTCAGAAATAATACACCTCACCCAGACATGTAAACTTCAAGATCATATCATGCTCACCAGAAACTTGGACACTGTTAAATCATCACATATTAATAAATATTATAGAAATACTGAATCTTTGGTGGGAATTGGTTGACCAGCATCCAAGTGTACTAGCATGAATAGACCAAGCAATACCTGGTTGTCTGAATCACTGCTCGCGTCATCTATTTTTTTAAATTATATAAAATTATCATGTAAATAATTACATATCAGGCACATCAGAAAATATAACTGACATTGGTTTTACTCATCATTCAACCTTCTGCTTTAAATTGCAGTAATACCAACCATTTTGATAAAAAATACCAATTATTCTTCTTTAGCTGCCAGAAACAGTTTCTGTACATTGCATGTCAATTTGCCTGAAAAAAAGTAAAATAACTGTTACACATAAGGAAACAGTGGCAAGATTCACATTAAAATCAGGGCAACACTGTTCAGATACCCATCTATACAAAATTAAAATTTATATCTTATATATCAAATTTATCACTTTTCACCGAAAGAAAAAATGCTATTTGAAGAGAGATATATACATGAAGAATGAGTCATTTTTTATATCTTACTTCATAGTTTGTTTTTCTTAAACACGGGAACTGCAGTTTTCAAAAGGAAACATACCTTCCATTTTCAACCGACATTATGACTACCGGATTTTCGTTGGAATCTCCATCTATAACATTGCCATCTGGTGTTGATTTGATGAACTTGGAGATCAGGTCCCGTTCATCAGGAATTTCAAAATTATGGATTTTAATATGTTCTTCTGAATATATATCTTCTCCCAAATTGTCAATTCTAAAGGTTTTTCCAAATGTTTTAGAAGTTTGGCCTCTTTTTCAATTTTATGACTCTCCAACAAACTATGTGCTGCAATAGCTGATTTATCAATTTCACCATTTTTAATATTTCTAAAGTGTTCCTTTGTGCAAGTGTCCAAATTCCTTTTTTGTTTTTCCTATGTATACTTTACTGCAGTCTTTGCAATTAATTTGATAAATTCCAGATTTTTTACTATCTGGGGTGATCAATTTCTTATTGGTTATTCATAGATTATCAAGGCTAAATTTATTTATCGGTGTCAATGTAATATTGTTTATTCTTCTTCTTCTTCTTCCTTCCAAGTATTAGGCCAAGGCCTGTTACGATCCTATAGAAAATTTTTCCTCCAGCGTTCCGGGAAATTCTCGTATAAGACTTGAAAACATAATAATAGTCCCTTCGATTGGTTGCTGGCCAAAGGAAGGCAAGACCAGTGATGGGGCTGCCATCTTATAGCCTGGAGAAGAAAAGAAAATAAAGGAAAGAAGAAATGGAAGAAAGGAAAGACTCCCTAGCCCTCAGATGCCCTAATAGCGTCGGGGTTGAAAAAGAAGAGTTAACCAAGAGAGGTTAGATAATAAAGTTAAAAGTGTGCAAAACACAAGTAAGTGGAAGAAATGTTTTGCTCAGCTTAGGCATCTTGTGGTCGCTATCCACATATCCCCTAGATGAGGACCCCTGAGGTCAATATTCCCATATTTAACTATGAAGAAAAATTTGTGTTTAAATTGGAGGCCTTGGAGAGCTCAGTGGCAGATCATTAGCATTTAAATGCTAAAGGTCCTGGGTTCAAACTTAGGTCTAGGCATAGATTTTACTCCTCGCAGACCCGGGTTTCGTCACATCATTTGTGACATTCTCAATGCTGTGTCACATTCACAACTGACGTCCAACGCCTTCTATCCTGCAGACTGACCTCTGCACCATCTGATGGCTTACCGACATAACTTAATAGATTTTGCTCTTCAAATATAATTTGTCCTTCAGTGAAAAATGTTAAATTTATAGTAAGTCTTACTTACAGATGTAAATTACTGCATTCAGTTAAGCTATCCGCAGACAACTGATAGGAGAAAAATTTCACTTTTCTCAAACATCAGTGAATAAGTGTCAAAATTACTTACAGAAACCATCCTCAAACCATTCTGGCTTTTTCCATATTACACCAAAATAAAAGGCTGGAAATCCTGATAAAGTTATAAGTATTCCCATGCCAACTTCAAATGGTTTTGCATAGAAGAGAATCACAACAAGAAATAAACAAACCATCAGGAAAGCTATAGGAACCCATAATGAAACCTGTAAAAAATAAATAAAAATTAAACAAATCAAATATTTATTATTATTAAACGAAAATGCACACAAGTTGTGCATAGAGTTAACTAGTTCATTAAATGAATGTTGGGAAGTAAACATTATGAGGTATAATCATTAAAATTCATCGGAGAACTTCCTATGAGGTGAGTTGTTTAAACAAAATGTTCTCCGATGAATTTTAACTAGTTCACTTTGCTTTTAAAGTTGTTATGAATCTGTGCAAGTCTCAATTAATGATTTGGGTCGTTTTTTACATGCTGTAACATGGTAACAACCACAAGACAGTTCACATATGCATGTTGCGCTTGGGTCGTGGTAGGTCTTCACATTACAGACTTTGTGATGGTATCAATGTATGGTCGTGCAGTAGGTAGCGCGTAAGTCGCATAATCAAATATTTATGGAAAGTAACCTTATGAAGTTAATATTAATAGAATACAAATATTAACTGGAGTAGTTTTAAAATTAATTGGAAACTTTACATCTCACCTCATAAATAAATTTTCCTCACCTGGATATGCTTAATATTTTTAAGGTGTTCTTCTGCACGAATTTCTAAATTCCTTTTAGTTTTTCCTATATTCCTGTATTAAAAATGGTGAAATTGAAAAATCGGCAATTGCAGCTCATAGTTTGCTAGAAAATCATAAAATCGGAAAAGACACTAAACTTTTGAAACCGTGGGAGAAAGGCGTCGGAAGTAACAATTTGGGAAAAAATACACATTCAGAAGAATAAATATAAAGCAATGAAATTCGATATCCCCAACGAGAATAATCTAATCTCCAAGTTCATAAAATCTACACCAGATGGCAGTTCAGAAGATGATGTTAACAATGAAATTTGACTGAAGATGGAAGTAATACTATACTTTTGAAACCCGGTTATCGTGAAGACCCGCAACTTGGGTGAGATGAGATGTTAAAACATGCTTTCTCCAACTCATCTATTAATATAAATACTCTCATAGTTTTTTCTCCTTCCTCCCCTGTAATTTTAAATTAAAAAACTCTAGCTGTACTTTGCTTACATGGGTCCGTCCATATCCAGGTTCGGGCTGTGCGGTGCCACCTCAAACCACAGGAAGACCATCGACAGACAACATGATGAATACAGTTTCAACTATACTTGAGTAGTTGATAAGCAAATAGATGTCACTAGTACTCAGCATTATCAGTGACAATATGTTCTATGAAAAACAAAACAAAAATATAAATATTACTAACAATTCACATATATTAGATATATGTAGGTAGAAAATAACACTATGAGGTCTATTTCAATTAAATTTTAGTTGTTTTTTTGACTCCTCATATTTCTTTTTATGCAGACCCAGGTTTCATCACTGAATTCGTGACATTCTCAATGCATCACAACTGCCATCTTGCGGTTGTCCCTCCTGCAAATTGATTTCTGCACTCTCTGTTGGCTGATTAATAAACTTACAAATCAGTCCCCTCTCATTTTTACCGGGTATTTCAAAATTCATAGTTTTCTTTTTATTCTTGCATATGTGCTATTATGCATTGCAGAGACTCTTGATGTCCCAACTCCTTTCAAAAAACGTTAAAACTGAAAATATATAAAACTATTATTCTACCAGTTATATTATATGGATGTGAAACATGGACTCTTACTTTAAGGGAGGAAAGGAGATTACAAGTATTTGAGAATAAAGTACTTAAGAAAAATTTTGGACCAGAGAGATGAACAAACAGGTGAATGGAGAAGACTACATAACAATGAACTACATGGTCTTTATAGGAAGCCAGATATAATAACTGTTAAGTCTCATACACTGTGATGGACAGGACATGTGGCACGTATGGGGAATGAAAGATGTGCATGGAAGCTTCTTGTAGGAAAGCCAGAGGGAAAACGCTCAGTTGGTAGACCAAGAATGAGGTGGGAGAATAACATTAACTATGATTTGAGGGAAGTAGATTATACAGGGAATGATTAGAAAGCATTAGCTCAGGATAGGGATTTATGGAGAGCTTATGTCCGCGCGGCCATGAACCTACGGGTTCAATAGTGCCAATGAGTAAGTAAGTATGTAAATTTTCTCCAAATTGTGAGTTCCTTTGATTTGTCTAACTGTTTATAATTTTGCCTTAGTTTCAATTCTATGTTTACTTAAACAGTTAGAAAAATCAAAGGAACTCGCAATTTGGGAAAAAAATTACATATGCAAGAATAAAAAGAAAACTATAAATTTTGAAATACCCAGTGAAAATGAGAGGGGATTGATATGGAAGTTCATCGGTCAACCAACAGAGAGTGCTGTAATCAATTTGCAGGAAGGACAACAGCAAGATGGCAGTTGTGATGCATCGAAAATGTCACAAATTCAGTGATGAATCCCGGGTCTGCATAAAAATCAAGAAATATGAGGCGAGTCAAAAAAACAACTCAAATTTATTTAACTTTCACAGGGAAAGAACACTGAGGTTCAATTTAAGAATTAAATTAATGTTTTTATTACCTCACCTCATATCCTTTTTCTTCTATACTGCAGTAGCCTCTGGTGACCGGTGTTATGTTGTTTCTTGGCAGTTTTCTTCTTCTGTAAGTAAGACATAACACCGGTCGACCAGAGGCTACTGATGATGGAGATAAGCTCCGAAACTGCAGTCTAGAAGAAAAAGGATATGAGGTGAGGTAATAAAAACATTAATTTAATTCTTAACTCAAATTTAATTAAAATAAACCTCATAATGTTATTTCCCACCGACATATATTTAATTTACTCATATTAAGTTGAGAAGATTAGAAGAGGCTGGTCACATCTTTAGAATGAATGAACAAAGCATACCACAGAATGTTATGGAATGAAAAATATTTGGAAGACCTAAGGACAGATGGATTAATGCAATAACAACTAAATCAAGATAACTCCTTGGCTCAGCAACATGGAGAATAATGTTGTACACAGAACCTAGGAGAAAAACGGAGGCTATGGCTCGACAATGGACTGTTATGTAATTGTAGTAGAAGAAGAACTTATACTTACCAAAAATATTAAGGAAGGTGTAGGAGTATACTTTTTAATGTGTATGTGAGACAACATAGCTGGAAAATGACCATATCTTGCACCAACAAAACACATTCTATAAAAGAAACAGTATTAACAAAAAGTTAGTGAGAATCATTTCTTGCTAAAATATACACAATGAGTAAGGTAGCTCACTAATAGACTTTCAAGAACAATTTTGAATCATTATTAAGATTACCATATACAACATTAAAATTATAAAGTTGATTATTTAAATTAAAGTTCCTTACTTTTTTTTTAGGAATTCACGCTATGAGCTATATTCATTTAGGTAAAATTGAATCACTCACCTCATTAAGGTAGAATTTTTTATCACTCACCTCATATTGTTTTTCTTATTTGACTATAAACTAGTTTCGGAACATAGTTTCTGTTCCATCCTCAGTATCGTCGCGACCTTTGTTCTGTCGTCTTGAAGAGCTGTCCTTCACTTCTTCCATTGGCTGACTGAAAAACCTCAAAACCAGGTCATTATCACTGGGAATTTCAAAGTTCATTAATTTTGAGGTTTTTCAGTTAGCCAATGGAAGGAGTGAAGGGCAGCTCTTCAAGACGACAGAACAACGGTCGTGACAATACTGAGGATGGAACAGAAACTATGTTCCGAAACTAGTTTATAGTCAAATAAGAAATACAATATCAGGTGAGTGATAAAAAAATTCTACCTTAATGAATATACCTCATAGTGAGAATTCCTAAAATAAGTACTCACCTCATATTTTTCTTCTTGTTTTAATTTAAACTAGTTTCAGAACTTTCCTATAGAAACATGGACTCTTACTTTAAGGGAGGAAAGGAGATTACAAGTATTCTTAGGAAAATATTTGGACCAAAGACAGATGAACGGACAGGTGAATGGAGAAGACTACTTAACAGTGAACTACATGGTCTTTATACGAAGCCAGATATAACAAGAACAGTTAAGTCTTGTAGACTTATATGGGTGGCACAAATGGCAAATGAAAGACGTGAATGGAAGCTTCTTATAGGAAAACCAGATGGAAAACGCCCAGTTGTTAGACCAAGAATGAGGTGGGAGAATAACATTAACCATGATTTGAGGGAAGTAGATTATACAGGGAATGATTGGAAAGCATTAGCTCAGGATAGGGATGTATGGAGAGCTTATGTCCATGCGGCCATGAACCTACAGGTTCGATAGTGCCAGTGAGTAAGTAAGAAAGTTCAGAATATTTAAATTAATATTAGGAAGTAAACATTATGAGGTTATATTATTAATAGTGAGTGGAGAAATATTTTTAACAACTTACCTCATATAATTTCAAATTTCTTTGATACCGGCAGTTTCAGACAATATCTTGTCCCTCTTCAGTCATGGAAGCCACTCACTATTAAAGTAAGTTCAGAACTTTAGATTTCACTTCCATCATCAGTATCTCTGCGACCGTTGTCCTGTCATCTTGAAGAGCCATCTTTTGCTCTTCAAGACGACAGAACAACAGTTATGAGATACTGACGATGGAACTGAAATCTAAAGTTCAGAAAATAGTTTAAATTAAAACAAGAAGAAAAACATGAGGCGAGTGGTTAAATTTTACCTAAATAAAATTCCTTATTCCTAACCTCATATCCAGTCTTTTTAATTAAAAGTTTCAAAACATAGGTGGTATCATCTTCAGTAATATCTCAACCGATGTTAGGTTCCTAGAGAAATCAGAATTTAGACAAGGAATATATAATAAAGGGATATATAATTTTAACCAGATTATGCATAAAAGAATTTTTTTTTACATACAGTGTGATTCAGAAATATGGCTATATGTTTGATCGCATTTTGTGACGAAAATATTATTATTAAAGGAAATATGATGTTATCATTGGAAAGGGAATCCTTCAAATTACAATAGAACAAAACAAAACAAATCACTTACAACAACACTAAGCAAGTCACTTTATTGCTTCAAACTGTTCGCCGTTTACATCCAAGCATAATTGCCAACGTTTTGGGAAGTCATTCATTGCGTTATGATACATGTTTAGAGGAATAGCTCTAATTTTTTCCTCAATCACTAATTTCAGCATGTCGATGTCTCGAGGTTTCCGGACATAAACCTTCTCCTTCAAATAACCCCACAACTAATAGTCACATGCTGTGAGGTCAGGGGAACGGGCTGGCCATTCAATGGGGCCTCTTCTTCCCACCCACCTGTTTTGTAAATGATCATCCAAAATTTTCCTCACCACAATTGCATAGTGAGGAGGCGCACCATCCTGCTAGAATAAACATTATTCATGTTCAGCACTTTGCATTACCAGCAGAACAATTTGTCTAAGGATATCACTATACCGATCACCATTAACAGTCTCATCCAAAATTCGCATTCCTAACAGTCCTTCCCATCCGATCATAGCCCAAACAGTGACTTTGCCGCATCTTAAACGTGTCTCTTCAATAACATTAGGATTCTCTTTACCATAATAACAATAATTGTGTCGATTAACATGTCCGTTCACATGGAAAACAGCTTCATCAGAAGTTCTGTACCAATGTTCGTCGTTTGCTGATTCCCTTACAACAAATTCCAAAGAACTTGATAACAAAGATGCAGGGCCGACAACTTGAAGAAAAAAAACCAGTATGTGACAAGCTGAAGATGGAGCAATAAGCTTTGAAACGATCGTCCAACAAAACAAACATATGAGGTAAGAATGTTAAAAAATACAAACTCAATTATTAAATTAAACCTCATAATGTTACTTCCTAATGATTTTAAAACAGATAATCCTTTAAAACCGTTGAATATTTAGATTAGAACTATAAAATTTACCATGGAAACTGAAATTAAAAGATAAATTCCATTTTTAGATCTAATTTCGACAATGATTGAAGAAAACAAGGTAGGATTTGGAGTATACAGAAAGAAGATACATAGATAACTATATTAAGGCCTCAGGATTCAATAATTTTGCTCACAAAGAGGCAGTGTTCAACATTGAACTTTTATAGGAGTAAATCACTATGAGGTTTAATTTAAGATAAATTAAAATGTTTCATACCTCTCCTCATATATATATGTTCAAAAGTTCATAGTTTGTCCCACAACATAGCCGAGGGGTTAAGGTAGGAAGCCTTGGCGCAGAGCTACGAGACTTGCGCTGGTTCGAGTCTCCATGGGGGAAGAAATTTTCTCATGGTATTTCGGCCAGTATGGGACCGGTGCCCACCCAGCATCATGAGGCAATTGGGTAGCTACAATAAGTAGCGGCTCCAGGTTGAGGAACCAGCTATAACGGCTGGGGGACTCGACATGCTAACCATATGTCACCCCTACACTGGCTGTTGATCATCTACCTCTGTGATTGACACATGTGGATGTGAATGGCCAGCAGCCGGCTGGTAAAAGGGCAACTGCTGAAAAGTGGAAAGACCCTCAATCGGAATCGAAGTTCATAGTTTGATATGTTCAATAGTTTGACACACAGATTAGTAAATATACCTAAGAGCAGAGAAAACTATGAAAAAGAAGAAGAATACATCATTAATGTAGAAATAGAAAATAGTTTTAAAGAAATATGGTACACAAGAAAATAAATAAGTTTAAAAGACAAAAATTAAATAATTTAATAAGAGTACACTTATTAAAAAAAACAGAAAAGACATCAAATTCAAGAAATTCACTTACCATCCATTGAAGCACCACAAAAGTTTCAAATTTTTTTAAAAAGTTCAACAGAAGATTGGCACTGAAGAAGGAATATAGCCTCAATAGGATGATTAAAACCAACAAAAATTACAAAATTGTAGAAGGAAATAAATTGGGAACTTACCAGATCAAATGCAGAGAGGATTTTAATATAATAAATATGAAAGTTAAAGTTAATAATCTTGTATTTTAAAATTAATTTAATATTTAAATATAACTTAAAGAAAAACATCTAAATAATTCATTGTTGAATAAAAATGTCTCAGTAACAAATAAAGAAATTGTATTACATAAGTCTTTCTAAATAAGCTTTTAAAATTGTTTTAAGTCATTGTTGTCAGAATTATAAAGCTTTCTGTTATAACTGTAATAAGACCACCTGCTTAACTTCATATTTTAAAATAAAAGTATACCAAATTCTGATTGGATGTTAAAACAATTAACTTTTTGATTTAACAAATCAAATTTAAACCTGGTATTTAATGGGCTATTAACCAATAGAATTTAAACCTAACATCATGTGATGTAATAATGTTCTTTAATATTATAAAAGAATTACACTTATCATTCTTCAGATAACTTTCCACAAAAACAGAAGCAAATAGAGCTCTCCTGATAAAATGTGATATCTAATACAAGAAGAATAGTTGACTCAAGAAAAGAAAAGAATTTAATTTTAATTGACGGTGAAGAATAATACCACCTATATTTACTTGATCTGCTGGGAAATTAAATAGTAAATAAATTTACAATTATTTCTACAAGAAACAGTTTTCAGTGATTTTAAAGTGTTTTCCTATCCTGTGTACCAACTTCCAACCCTAAGAATAGAATCCAACTCTACCAAAAATTAAATCCAACCTGAACCAGTAATTCTTTTTGGGACATCGGGCATGAAAAGAATTACTTCTTCAAAGAGATTGTACAAAATGTAGATATCTGCCTTCAGACGATTTGACAATTGTATACATGGAAAGAAATGTTAACGTTTGTATCATCATTTGAATGGTGTAATGGACAGCACACTCGTATGGAGAACAAGATATCCAGGGTTCAAGCATCAATTTTTCTTTTCAAAAAATATATATATATAATATATATTTTTTATACTTAAGACATCTAGTCTGTACATTCTTACCTCTTATGGTTGTTTTTGTTGAACATATGTTTCAAAGCTCTGAGCCCCATCGTCAGTGGTTACAGACTGATTTTCCTCAAGTTGTTGGCCCTGATTCTTGACTCCTGCTCTCTCTGCCCCTGGTCCAATGAATTTACTAATGAGGTTCCTTTCTCCGGGAATTTCAAAGTTCATAATTCTTTCCTTGTTCTTCTGTATGTAGATTTCTTCCCATATGGTGAGTTCATTTTTGTTTTCTAACTGTTTTAATAATTTTGTGTTTACATCTATTTTGTATTTTTCTGACCAAACTTGAGCAGCCACTGCAGATTTTTCTACTTCCCTTTTTTTTTACATTTCTTATGTGTTCTTTAGTTATAATGGTTAAATTTCTTTTTGTTTTCCCTATGTATATTTTATCACAGTCTGCACATTTTATTTGATATATTCCTGATTTTTTACCATCATCTGCAGTGGCTGCACAAGTTGGTCAGAAAAACACAAAATAGATGTAAACACAAAATTATTAAAACAGTTAGAAAACAAAAATGAACTCTCCATACATGAAAAAACCTGCATACAGAAGGAAAGAATTATGAATTTTGAAATTCCGGGAAAAGGAAACTCATTAGCAAGTTCATTGGACCAGAGGCAAAGAGAGCAGGAGTCAAGAATCAGGACTGACAACTTGAGAAAAATCAGTCTGTAACCGTTGAGGACGGGACTCAGAAGCCTTGAAACATATGTTTGACAAAACAACCATAAGAGGAAAGAATGTACAGACTAAATGTCTTAATTTTATTAAATAAACCTCTTAATGTTACTTCCTATTATATTTTAAAATATATTTTTTTAATTCAAACATTACCTGGAAGAAGTCATGATATGAACACTGAGGCCACCAAATATAGAAATAGCCACCATCACTGGCATGATCCAAGCCATCACACCTAACACTTGGTCACCAAATGTCTGAAAACAAAATATTATAAATAATAGCACATTCATAAAATTATACAAAAAAAAAATGCTCATTATACAGTGTGTCCACAAAGTCCTGCTACCAAAACAATGTAACTTAACTCGTAAACTATTTGAGATAGAGATATGTGGTTGTTGCAACGTAGTCTACATCTCTCAAAGTTCTATTCACATTTGCTGCAGATTGTGATTTAAACGACAATGACGACACCTCAGGAAAAGACCCAATGTGTATGGTGGTATGTTGAGTCTGATAAATCACCTGTACCTCCATATCCAAACATTATGGCTAATAATATGTCCAGACACAAAGGAAGTTGCTTCATCAGAGAACATCACCCTCTGCAGATATTCATTGTCTTCGTCAATTGCATTCAGTATGGAATCAGCAAATCCAGCATGCCGAGGGAAATCTGTTGGCAGCAACGCTTGCGTAATTTGCAATTTATAGGCCTGAAGATGTACCCACTTACAGAGGACTTTATGAATGGTTGATATTGGTAATTTCAGTTCCTGTGAAGCATGACGAACCGATTTTTGAAGTCTGCATTGAAATGCAAGATGCACATTGTCGATAGTTTCTTGGCTCACACCTGGTCATCCATTTCATGGCAAGTCCATTACACTGCCAGTCGCTAGAAATTTCTTGGCCATCGAATTATGGATTATTTGGATGGAGGATCTCTTCCATATTGCCGCCAGAAATTTCACTGAACAGTTACTGCTGATTTACCAGGCTCAGCATACCACCTTTGGGCCTTTTTCTGCGATGTCGCCATTGTCGTTTAAATCACAATCTGCAACAAATATAAACAAAACTTTGAGAGATGTAGAATACTTTGAAAAAACTGCATGTATCTATCTCAAATAGTTTACGGGCTAAGTTACAATGTTTTGGTAGCAGGACTTTGTGGACAACCTGTATATCAATCCAATAGATGTGTTTTGTGTAATAACCCAGACCACATTATGGACAAACATTATCTCCTACAGTGTCATGAAACCCAGTGCTGGCATGTATCCTACTCTTGTCAAAAAGCACCAAGGGGGCCTCCAGGCTTAATATCCCCAACCGATAGATGAATCGCTATGAACAGTACCACATGCCTTCTCAATCTACATTCTGCAGAGATGTTTACAATTTAATGCTGGAATCTGATTCACAATCTAGCAATTAAAAATTGTACACCTTCAGCCCTTCCTGGCCCTAAAAATGAAACTTTTAAATTAAATTTATTTATTTTACAATTAAAATTTTCAATTCTGCCAGGTATCAAACCTGGACCTGTTAGGTGGACAAAATTTCTAACTACCTACTACATAAATGCATGCATATATTCACTAACTTTAAAAAGGTAAACCGATCTCACTACAGGTCTTAGAAGACCCTTAGAGTAGCAGGAGGTTAAGGCTCCCACCTTTATAGGCAATCGGCACAAGATGTCAGCCCTATATGATGGCTACCTCTACCCTCAAAACAAGCATCTGGTACTCATTTCCATTAGAAGCTGAATCAACTCCAGAGCCGTGGTGCCGCCAGATAGTTTAGGTCAATTCAAAAATCTTCACCCACCAGGACTTGAACCCTCAACCTTTCAGCTTGTGCCTTAACGAACTGTGTATGATATACTTAAGAATTGAATTAATATTTTTAATACCTCACCTCATATCCTTTATTCTTCTAGACTGCAGTTTCGGAGCTATATCTCTTTCTTCTGAAGAAAACCGCCAAGAAACGACATAACACCGGTCAATGAGAGGCTACTGATGATGGAGATATAGCTCCGAAACTACAGTCTACAAGAATAAAGGAAATAAGGTGAGGTATTAAAAATATTAATCAATTGAGCTGGTGTTTACTTGATGAAAATCCATATTTATTAATTAAATAAAAATAAAACAGTTTTATTTGATTTTCATATTTATTAAGATATAATTCAGTTACAGCTGTTTCGGTACACTGTACCTTATAATATATACCTCATAATATGTTAACATGTCTGAAGAAGGTACAGTGTACCGAAACAGCTGTAACTGAATTATATCTTAATAGATATGAAAATCAAATAAAACTGTATGTTTTATTTTTATTTAATTATTAAAAATATTAATCCAATTCTTAAATTAAACCTCATAGCGATTTTTTCCTGTGAAAGTTAAATATGCTATTCAAAGGTAAATATGAAAAATAACATCATGAGGTTCTTAATTCATAAATTAATGAGTCATTTTTACATCTTACCTAAGAAAACACTATAAGGTACAATGTAAAAATGACTCATTAATTTATGTATTAAATATGCTATATTTATTCACTAATTTTAATAATAAATAATAATAAATTGGTAAGAGGCACTCGAAAGAGCATTAAGTTATAAGTTTATGATTTGTCTTTTATGAGTTCGTTCAGTGATCCTGTCCATATTCTGCATTGTTTGTAATGGTATCGCTCACACTTTTGGTCGCATATCTTGCATTCACACGAATCACTCGGTTGGTGGAATTTTGCATTTTTGCACATTTTATTGACTAATTTTAGTGCATATGTATATATACATATACATGGTATGATAAGAAAAATAAATGCCTGGACGGAATTTGAACCCGGATCTCTGAGTCTGTACCTCAGCGTGATATCCATTACACTACCAGGCGAATCCAATTCAAACACTTATTTTTCTTATATATGTATTATATTCTCTATTATTACTAGATGTCGCGAGAACTCGGTCTTCACTGCCATCTAGTAGCTGACTATAACAAGTAAGCAAATTAAAGAGAATATTTTTACCTTATAGCAGTGATGCTTTATAGATGTTATAATTAAATTTAATTAATTAATTAATTACATTAAATTTAATTATAACATCTATAAAGCATCACTGCTATAAGGTAAAAATATTCTCTTTAATTTGCTTACTTGTTATAGTCAGCTACTAGATGGCAGTGAAGACCGAGTTCTCGCGACATCTAGTAATAATGGAGAATATAATACATATATAAGAAAATTAAGTGTTTGAATTGGATTTGCCTGGTAGTGTAATGGATATCACGCTGAGGTACAGACTCAGAGATCCGGGTTCGAATCCCGTCCAGGCATTTATTTTTCTTATCATACCATATTAAGCTGCATTGCTCAATGTTAAACATTTAATTATAATATATATATATATATATATATATATATATACTTCTAGTTGGGATGAAATGGCCAAAGTTGTATGTTTCTTTCTGAAAAAAAGGACTGTAAGGTTTGTCTCTATCTTACAAATAACAAGCAAACTGTTCACATAAGACAACATTACTGAATATAAGACAGCGAAAAAGATGCCTTTGGAAAGAGAAAAATATGCCTTTAGATTGGGGACTTTAGATAGCTCAGTGGCAGAGCATTAGCATATAAAGCTAAAGGTCCTGGGTTCAAACTCTGGTCTATGCATATATTTTTCTATTCAAATATAATTTGACCTTCAATGATGTTGAAGCAAATTATGCATCTTTCATTTCTTTCATTTATATTATTTCTCAAAATATATGAATTATATTTTTTATGTACATGATTCTGTCTTGCACAGAACTTAGGTGCCAGTATGTCGCCTACATATCATTATTATTCATATTACAAAACACCTGCATCCTGTTCGGTTTATAAATCGGGGATCCACCACAAGACGTCAGCTATTGCCACATCAGCTAACTTTACGATGTTGGTAATATTATTCATCTACATAAGATGATGTAATTAACAACTGTAAATGACATCAAGCAGCATTTAATTTGCTGCTAGCCTTCCCCTCTCCTTAGAGGTGTTTTTAAAGGGATACCAACATTGGTTTTGTTGGTAGCTCCCTCCTACTCCACCTGCTCTTTTAGCATGGCGAGATATCACTCTTCATGCAGCCGTTTTGCCGGTTAGTCCTCCTATCAGCAGAGTCCGAAGATTACCCCTTCGATAATAAAATGTAGTGCGGTACCATTATGTAAAAGTTGTTTAAATCTGTACCAAGTGTATTTTACACATACAAATATCATCAATCACTTGTCGTTTAACCCCAGAGACACTCTCCGTCATCAAAGCCTTTACATATATTCATACATGAACACAAAAGGCACACATTCCAATTTAAGTATGGAAAATGAAGTGCAGGGTCATTTAATGTAACACCATCACTTTACATAATTATATTACACATCACTCAAACATGTCTTTGCGTCAATCATCAACTCAACATTCGGGAACCAATCGACTAATATATGATCCACATTGCCTGGTCACCCCATTTGCATCATTAAAATTCATAATTCAAGTGAAAGTGCAAGACATATGTTGCAGTAAAATTTATTTTAAAATATATATTTATTTTCTACGTATGTAATTGTCCTCCTCTTTACTTAACCTTTCATCTAAATTCCTTTATTCCCTCCTGGCCTAAATTAATACCCATAGTGTCGTGTCATGACCACCTGGCTACCAGAGTGGTGTCATTATTACCAAACCATGCAACAAATGACAATTGTTACATTTGTAATAAAAACATAAAAAGATTTATTTTATTTCATCTAATGGCATTCAAACATTGACATAACGTCATTTGTTCATCTGATTCATAATCATGGTTCTGGCTTCCCAATATTTTCCCAGTCTCAGCTGTACTGCAAAGAGCCGGGCAGCGTATTAAGTGTTCCCTGTCCATATCTTCATCCAGATTACAGAGATTGCAGGTGGGCGCTTGAAGTATTCCAAATCGAGACAGATGTTTGGCAAGAATATCGTGTCCAGTTTGGAGGCAGAACTTCGCAACAGCTTCTTGTCTTGGCCATCAGGTATGTTATATATGGAGATCTTCCTGGGCTTTGTTGCGTTGTTTGTTTCTAACTTCATAAGATATTGTTTCTTCATCTGCTTCTTTATATAGAGTTTAGAGGAATGGTATAATATCTCTGATTTGAAGCAGTTGGGTAGCATGGCAGCTTTCTTTGCTAATGTATCTGCTTGTTGATTGCCGAAAATCTGACAATGCCCAGGGATTCATTGCAATACAACTTTCTTTTTTTGCTAATTTCAGTTTGTTCAGGGTCTTACGGCAGTCATGTATCTCCAGTGATGCAGCAGGTTCAATTGCAACAATTGATTCTATGGCGGATCTTGAGTAACTCAGAATAACAATCTTCGAATTTTTTTTCAAGATGCAATAGAAGATTGTACTCAACTTTGAAGGTGAGTGGGTAATATGCTTCATATTTGAAGAGAAAAATTATATGCCCAGACTAGGACTCAAACCCAGGACCTTTGGCTTTCTATGCCAATGCTCTACCGACTGAGCTACCGGGCAAGTTCCAATAGAAACACAAACATTTTCCTCTTATATACATTGTAAACATGCTTCATATTACAGAAGGTAATTTAATATTGAAATATGCAGAAGAAAACAAATTCACACTAGAAACAGAAGTGAACAAACAATTACCAATTTTAGATCTAAAATTACATAGAAATGAGCAAAAGAAGAAAATAGAATTTAGCATTCACAGAAAAGAATCATACACAGATAACTATATTAAATCAACAGGTTTCACACAAAATGGCAGTCTTCAACAGTATAGTACATAGATTGGTAAATATACATGAACAGAAAAAATTAAGAGTTAGAGAAAAAAATACATAATTGAGGTTGCAAAAGAAAATGATTTCAAGGAAAAAATGATACACAAAAAAAAATGATAAATACAAAAAACAAAAATTAAGGAATGAAAGCACTCTTCAGATAGAAAAACCAAAAGAAAATAAATACAGAAAATTCACATATCATACTTGGGCACACAATAATTTCAAAATATTTTTGAAAAATTTATTATCAGTTTCGAACCAAAGAATGATTATAACCTAAATAAACTAATCTCTAGGCCATCCTATGAAACGCTGGAGGAAAAATTTTCTATAGGATCATAACAGGCCTTGGTCTAATACTTGGAAGGAAGAAGAAGAAGAAACTAATAAAAACCAGCAATTATGTAAAGATTGATAACAGTAAAAAATCAGGAATATACCAAAAATAAGTGCAGAATGTGATAAGATATACATAGGGAAAACCAAGAGAAATTTAATCATTAGAACCAAAGAACACGTAAGAAATGTAAAAAAAAAAAGGGGAAGTAGAAAAATCTGCAGTAGCTGCTCACGTTTAGTCAGAAAAGCACAAAATAGATGTAAACACAAAATTATTAAAACAGTTAGAAAACAAAAATGGAACTCACCATATGGGAAAAAATCTACATACAGAAGAACAAGGAGAGAATTATGAATTTTTAAATTCTCGGGGAAAGCAATCTAATTAGCAAGTTCATTGGATCACAGGAAGAAGGAGCATGAGTTATGAATCAGGGCCGACAACTTGAGAAAAATCAGTCTGTAATAGCTGAAGATGGGGCTAACAAGCCTTGAAACATATGTTCAACGAAAACAATCATAAGAGGTAAGAATATACAGACTAAATAACTTAATTATTAAGTACCCCTCTTAATGTTACTTCCTATTGTACTTTTTAAAACATGCTTCATGTTTTTCAATTGAAACATTTTACAATGATTTAACATAATAAAACTACTGACCTAGACTACACACATTCCAAGCGTGCCACCAAACAACACAAAACCACCTACCACAGCAATAGCGTTGGATGCAATCATGGCTGTAGGTGTAAGGACAGCCAGATAAGCGATATTTGCAAAAACATATATCAGTGTGACGAGAGGCAAAGAAATGTAAATGGCTCGAGGAAGATTCCTGTAAATAGTAAACAAAATTGTAATTAATATTATGTAATTATTGATGATGCATAATATCATATCTACTATGGCTTAGCCCATCGTTTCCCAACCTGTGGTTCACAAACCCCCAGGTTGTTCACCAAATATTTCAAGGGATTCGACAAAACATTTCCATAATGGCAGGTTTCAAGTTTAGGTCTATTATTGTTTTCTTCACTTCTGCAGCATTGTAATAATAATAATAATAATAATATTATTTTAAAATTAAATTAGCCCTATAATGCCCTTTGTAACATATGTGTAATATCGGGAATTTATCACATTATTTCCACAATAAATTAATATTTGCCGCTAATGCCTTATTTACAGTTATGTAACAACGTTAGGAATGCATTTGATTTTGCTACAACTAGGCCTACACGTTGTGTAACTTTTAAGCCATAGCCTCTCCTTTGTTAGGAGTTACTAGACCAAGTTTATTTAGTTACCATATTTGCCCATAGATGTCATGAAGAGCATGCAGTAAACGTAGTGACTCAATGAGACATCTAGCAAGCAACTAAGGTATTACTAGGACGTTGAGGTCGGTAAATTTTGCTTAGAGGTCTTTTTATTCAAGTTTAAGGATCTTTTACGAGCCTAAAAACTTCAGACTTGGGACACATGACTTAAAGTCCCTCCCGCAGGATTTGCTCCATGGATTTTTCCAAAAAATCCATCGACCCCGGCCAGGTTTGAACTGCGATTCATGGAACCAGAGGTAAGAAGAATAATCACTAGTCCAATGCCAATGCTCTACCAACTGAGTCATCTGAGCACTACAAACTAAATGCAATTTTTTCTTTTATACACTGTTAATTCCCAAGCGACAAATGTTACGAACCTTTGCTCGGTCATGCACATGGCAGCTTCTTTATTAAGAAGACATTTATTGTGAATTTTAACATTACATTACACAGTCAATACAGCTTATTTCAATGTTTTTATTATTAATTTAACACATCTCAATGATGGACAAATTATATTTACATGATCAAGTAAAGGTTCATAGCATTTGACACTCGGGAATTAACAGTGTAACATAACAGTGATCTGGTGATGATCAAACCTAGATCCACTAGCCAGGCATGTTATTGTGGCACAACAAATTATAAATTATTAACGATCTTAGATATTAAATGTATCACTTCTCGCCAAAAGACAAATTTTATTTGAAGAGAAAAATATTTGGAAAGTATAAGAGTTGGGAATTTCAATATATATGAGAAAAATTTACATTTAGATTGGAGGCCTTGGCAGAGCATTAGCATATAAAGCTAAAAGTCTGGGTTCAAACATCTGTCTAGGTATATATTTTTTTTAAATTCATCGGAGAACATATTGTTTAAACAACTCACCTCATAGGATTCATGCTTCCATGATATCGCGATTTCAAACATAGTCATGTTCATCTTCGGCCATAACTCCGATGAATTTCAATGATTATACCTCATAATGTTTACTTCCCAACATTAATTTAATATATTTTTTTCTTCAAATATAATTAGAAAAATATATTCATAGTTAAATATGGGAAATAACATTATGAGCTTCTTAATTCATAAATTAATGAGTCATTTTTACATCTTACCTCATAGTTTAAGTCATAAAATTGAAAAAAGAGGCCCAACTTTTAAAATATTTGGAAAAACCTTTTTCGATCCATGAATTTCGAAATTCCTTATAAACGGGACCTGATCTCTAAGTTCATCAAATCAACACCAGATAGCAACATTAATGATGGATATTCCAATGAAAATCCAGTAGTCATAATGTCAGTTGAAAATGAGAGATGGTCCTCTTGAAAACTGCAGTTCCCGTGTTTAAGGAAACAAACTATAAGGTAAGATGTAAAAACGCCTCATTAATTTTTGGATTAGAAAAATATATGCCTAAAAAAGGGATTCAAGGGTACATTTTTCTCTTCAAATACAATATTAATTAAATGCACACACTTTACTTTTTATGATTAAACAAATAGAACAACCGAAGCGATGAAGGAATATTTATGGTCCAGTCAAAGATTAATCGACGGAGAATTTGCACTAACCTAGAAATTTATAAAATATCACAAATCCAACATTGGAATTTATATTAAAATTTCAGCCGATACGTCACTTAATGTAAATAGAGGACATTAGTTATGTGAGGATGGTCCTTATGAAGGGAGAAGCAAAGAGTTTGTCTAGATTGAGAAACTGACTGTACAGTAAAAACATTAGGACATGTAAATAAGGAAACTGAAGAGCTGAAGATCGAGTCAAATGGGTTGTCATTCTGTTTGTTACAATATTTGAATTAAATATATATAGGTAGGAAATAACACTGAGGTTTAATTTAATTAAATTTGAGTTGTTTTGACTCACCTCATATTTCTTGATTTTTATGCAGACCTAGGTTTCGTCACTGACTTTGCGACATTCTCAATGCAACACAACTGCCATCTTGCAAATTGATTTCTGCATTCTCTATTGGCTGACCGATGAAATTCCCAATCAATCCTCTCTCCTTTTCAATGGGAATTTCAAAATTCATGGTTTTCTTTTTATTCTTGCAGATGTAAATTTTCTCCAAAATTGTAAGTTCCTTAGATTTTTCTAACTGTTTAAGTAATTTTGCCTCAGTTTCAATTCTGTGTTTTATTGACCATGCATGTGCAGTTATTGCAGATTTTTCTATTTCTCCATTTTTAACAATGGAGAAATAGAAATGTTAAAAATGGAGAAATAGAAAAATCTGCAATAGCTGCATATGCACGGTCAGAAAAACACAGAATTGAAACTAAGGCAAAATTACTTAAACAGTTAGAAAAATCTAAGGAACTCACAATTTGGAAGAAAATTTACATATGCAAGAATAAAAAGAAAACCATGATGAAAGAGAAAAAAATTTTGATTTGGAAGTTCATTGGTCAGCCAACAGAGTTAAAAATCAATCAAAAAATCAATAGCAGGAGGGACAACTGCAAGATGGCAGTTGTGTTGCATCAAGAATATTGCAAAGTCAGTGACGAAACTTACATCTGCATAAAAATCAAGAAATATGAGGTTAGTTGAAACAACTCAAATTTAATTACAATATTTTAAACTTACACAAAAGGATCCTTAAGTTCTTCTGTCATAAAATTTAAATAATTCCATCCAGAATATGAAAATATTCCAGAACAAAATGATACTGCTATTCTACTTGCATCACTTGTAGATCCTTCAAATGGGTTTTCCAGATTTTCCGTATTTCCTAATGAAAAAATTAACAAAACATTAATATTTTCCTCCAAAATCTGAACTTAAGAAACACAATATAGAAGAAGTCTGATTTAACATGGTTCAACATACACTGAACTCAGATAAACACGAAGGAAAATGTTTCCCTTCCTCCCGATAAAATTACATTTTTATTTAATATTTGAAGGAAGTAACACGAGGTTTATTTTAATTATTATGAGTTAGGTTTTTTCTGACTCATAAGAATCAAATGAATCATGAATTCTTCTTACCTCATATATTTATGTTTCTTTAAGAGTCGTGAAAACAGCTGACGATGGAGACGATGGTTCTCCGATACCATGGTGCTGTGTTTAAAGAAACATAAATATATGAGGTAAGATGAATTCACGATTCATTTAATTCTTATTAAGAAAACCTCATAATGTTAAAATTCCCAAATTTATTATATTATATTATCTGACTCGCCTCATATTTATATGAGAATTGCATAAGTGGAAATAAATGTTGACATTTTTATCGGTGCTTGAATGACGTAATTAGTATCGTACTGATGTACAGAATCAGAGATCCCAGGGTTGAAGCTCCGGTTCGAGCGTTAATTCTTCTCTCTTAATTAAATTCTATCCAGGATTGGAAAATTTTAATTTAAATAAAAACATTGAAAATAATTATTATATGCCAATCTACATTCTTTCATGGTGTTGCAATTTTTACAGACAGCAGCATTGTACATAATACAGTCCTCCCTCATCCCCACCCTGTCTTGCCTTGTGGCAATAACACTTTATCAATACTGAGTTAGAGATGTATTATTAATAAAGGATTTAATAATTGAATCGCTGAGTTCAACAGGGAAGAAACTCCATGTACACTACATAAGATAAGACCTTAAAAAACTGCATACTTTCTTATAGCTAACTGTGACAAATTTTTTGCCAATTACAATATTGATCCTCTGCTTTAAGCAAAATGTGACGAAGGTATCGTTGATTACTTATGGCTGCCTTGTCACGCAGCGGGCCAGGGTTCGATTCCTGGTCAGGACAGGCTCTTGGGTGAGGTTTTTTCCAGGGTTTTTCCTCACCTGTAAGGACAAATGTCATGAAGCTTAGAGCCTAACGGTCCCTGAAAATCACCCGGCCATTATCATCCTTATCATTATCATCATCCTTCACCGATGTGGAAAGCAATGGGAAGCTACCACACCTATAATTCTCTGGTAAAGACGCAAAGCATAGCATGAAAATGCTATGATTGCAGTGAAAGACCTGCCCTTGGGCAGAATTACTATGGATGGATGGATGGTTAATGAACATTTTTCAAAGGATGGCAAAGTAAAGCAAGTAATACCTCAAAATGTGTTTCTTTATGTATTTGAGATTTTGAATGTAGTTTTCTTGTCTTATAATTACTAATAAAGTTTATTTATGTAATAATGCTAAAATAATTTTTGGATAATTTGAAAAAGGAAGAAACCCCATTGCCTTCGAAGAGCGATAAAACACGTATATACAATTGAAATTATGAATTCTTGTTGTATTTGAATTCCCTGTAAGCAGAGGATTAATATTGCAATTTATTTGATCCATTATTTCATTTCAATACAATCGATAAAGAGCAGAGCATGTTCATCGAGCCAACAAAGCTGGCTCAAAACTTTCAAACATTTCTGAAATTCAACCTGTGTATTTCAATGGCAAAACAATTTTTTTTAATCTCACAATAAAGATTCATAGTGCTGCTTGCTGAACCTCTCCTTGTTATTTATTTTTTAAATGGTGAAAGTAAAAGAAGTAAAGAAATTTTATGTTTACAGCCATTAAAAACACACATTACATTGAACTATTATAGGAATATCACTATGAGATTTAATTTAAAATAAAATTCTTTACACCTCACTTCATATTTTGGCTTCTAAATAAATAAAAGACAAGATATGAGGTGAGGTGTAAAGAATTTTAGTTTAAAATTATGATAAAATCAAATGTTTCTTACCTCTCCTCATATAAGTCTTTTCGAAGTATTTTTTATTGAGAATTTAAACATTAATTTTTAAGCAGTTACAGCTACTATTTTGATGTCATATTTTAAATTAACACGAACCGGGAGTCGAACCCTGGACCTCTGACTCTGTACGTCAGTGCAGTAACCCTTATACCATTCGAACTTCCGATAGGAACGTCAAATTTCTTTCTGACCTGATCCAGAGGTTCATCGGTCTACCAACAGAGGGAAGAAGTGTTTCTTCCAATCGACATAACATCAGTCGCCAAGATTGTACTGAAGATGAGACCGTTATGGTCTCGAAATCGCGATCTACTTAGAAGATTTATATGAGGAGAGGTAAGAAACATTTGTTTTTAGCATAAAATAAACCTCATAGTGATTAATTCCTATAAAAGTTAAATAAAAAACATTACATTATTTAGCCAATATTGTATATTATCCCAGTCAGTACTTTTTTTCATGTTCTAGAATGGTTGCTGAGTATGAGGGTCAACATTTTTGAGCTCATCTTCATTTCCCTCAATTTGCACTTTCCCCTATTTTACACCATTTTCTCCATGGTCCCTTGAAAAGTGTAAAAGAGGGGTAATACTGTATTTGAATCAGTCATTTCGAAAAGGGATCATCTACGATTTTTTCTGAAATTCACTTTTTTCGTTATTCCATATTTACATATGTCCTTACATTGATTCCGCGTGAGAATAGATCAAATACACAATTATTTTACCACTTTCTGACTTTACTTTTCAGATAGTCATTTTGAAAAAGGATCAACTCGCCGAGTTGTTCCCTTTTCGAACGGACTGACGCACGAATGTGATCCTGGCTTCAGCTGCATATCTGTCCAGAATGCCCTTTGCACTCTTTCTGTGTTATTCAAAGTAAACAACATTAAAATCATGCTACAATTGTTATTTATTTAATGCAGGGCACTTAAAATACAGATCATTCACCCAAATGAGAGACCTTATTAACATTAAGGTAGAATTTTTATCACTCACCTCAAATTGTTCTTCTTATTTGACTATAAACTAGTTTCGGAACATAGTTTCTGTTCCATCCTCAGTATCGTCACAACCGTTGTTCTGTCGTCTTGAAGAGCTGTCCTTCGCTCCTTCCATTGGCTGACTGAAAAACCTCGAAACCAGGTCATTCTCACCAGGAATTTCAAAGTTAATCAATTTCTTCTTTTCGCTCTTTTGAATGTAGATCTTTTCCCAAACAGTAAGTTCTTTTGGTTTTTCTATTTGTTTTAATAATTTAGCTTCTTTCTCGATAAGATGTTTTTCAGACCATGCATGGGCAGCCATTGCAGATTTTTCTACTTCCCCTATCTTGACATTCCTGAGATGTTCTTTCACTCTAGTTTTCAAATTTCTCTTAGTTTTTCCTATGCAGAATTTCTCACATTCTTCACATTTAATTTGATAAATCCCTGATTTGTTTTCTTCTTTTATTTTCTCATTCTTATTAGATCTAATCAGTCTACTGATGCTGTAGTCATTTTTGGGTGCTAACCTTATGTTGAAATCTTTAAAAAAATTTTGAAACTTGTGGTCTTTTAATGGATGATATGTGAATTTTCTGAATTTTACATTTTCTTCTTTAACTTTTAGAAGAGTGCTTTGATTAATAAATTTTTGTCTTTTGAACCTGTTTATTTTCTTGAGTATCATTTTTACTGCAAAACCATTTTTCGTGGCTACGTTGATTATGTGTTCTTTTTCTTTTTCATAATTTTCTTTGTTCATTGCTATGTTCACTAATCTGTGTGTCAAACTATTGAAAACTGATAAATTAATGAGTCATTTTAACATCTTACCTCATATTTCATGTTTTATCAAACTTTGAATATTGAAAACTGCTTCTTTATGAGCTATGTGATTAAACAGTACTAACTAAATTGGAAACACCATCTTGAAAGAATGGGTTCAAATCGGATCCCCAAAGCTGTTTATAATTATATACCAAGAGGACGAAGATCACTGGGCCATCCTATGAAACGCTGGAGGGAAAATTTTCTATAGGATCATAACAGGCATTGGCCTAATACTTGGAAGGAAGAAGAAGAAGTGATTGAAACCTGAAGCTTTTATGTAGTTATCTATATGTCTTCTTTCTGTAAATTCAAAATTCTATCTTATCTTCTTTATTCCTTTTAAATTGAGATCTAAAAATGGTATTTCTCCATTGATTTCCTTTTCCATAGTGAACTTTATAGTTTCACTTTGAATGTTCAATAATTTTAATGCATCATCTATCTGTTTATGATTAACTATTGCAATTATTAACATATTTGTAATAACTATAAATAACATAAACACTATAACAATATAAGCAGAATAATATTAAGTAGATTACAATCGTATCAGTTGAGATCTGAACGTTACATAGTGAAGTTGTTTATTGAAATTATGCTATTGTAAGGCCGTCAGCCGTTTAATAATGATGATAATATTAATTAATCTGTTTCGGAATTGTCGGAATCTAACGAAAGCAGTTGTTCAACTGAGAGAAAGAAAGGGATCAGACAACCAGAAAAATATTTGCACTACATAATCAAGGACAGAGACATGTCAACCACGCCAAAACAGAAATTCCGAATCGAAAAACGGGAGAGGATTGTGGATAAGCAATATTAAGTCATTATATTATAATATAATATAATATAATTAAAATAACCTCAAAATATAACTTCCTAAAATTAAATATTAATATTAAGTCAGTTTGAACCTAACATTGAAAACGCTGTACCTGCACAATTTTATTTCATTATTAAGTTTAAATTCCAATTTTAATTCATTTTTAGATGTCCATGCCATTGCTTTCAGTCATTATCACCCTTACAATGACAGGAAAATTCACTAAAGTTAAAATATACTTTCCCCAAAGAGGTAATTCCTCCAATGACTGCGATAGAAATTTTGTGGTAGTGAAACGCAAAATCTGCTGCCACGACCGCGTTTATACTCCAGAGGAATATGAGGGCTTCATAAGTAGTTGTTCTCAAACCAACAAGTTTTCTTTGAAGAAAATTCATCATACGGACATTATAAATTTTCAACAATAGTGACCAATATTTTTCAAAAAGAAAGTGTTGTCCATATAGAGTATGGGTAAAGGTGTTCCAAAGGAACAAAAACATTATTTTACAATAAATAAATTTTACGAATTTGAGTGTAATAGTGACAAGCCTGGAATCGTAATCGGGCCGAAAATTCATTGACGCCATTTTTGCGGAACAAGAGTTCAACTTGCTCAAACCAAAGTCCCCAGAAATATTGCAAATACCAGATGTGAAATCATACCCTGCCTACACCAGCAAAGTACCAATCAATCACAAAAAAATGGATGATGTAAATAAACTTTATCATTACTTTTCTGATATCCATCGACATTTTTATGATTTATTCAAATGGCCTACAACTACAGCTGAAGTAGTAGAGAATGCCGAAGATGTTCAATGACGAACTTTTTCGGGTGTACTTTTTTTTATAGTCACTTCCAAGTAATAAAATGTATACAATATTATTCCATGTATGTAGTTATTTCGCAATAATAAACTTTTTCAACGAAATGTGTTAAATTTAATAAACGTTTCTTCATTCATTTCAAAAAGGGATCATCTCCGGAAAAACCAACAAGAAAGTCTTGTAAATCGGTTAGTAAACGTGAATGGGCATGAAAATTATTCAGTACAAATTTCAGATTCATAGCTTTATCCTGGAGAAATTGAATCAGTTTTTTGCCTCTCCTGTAAAATTTGATCAGCTGTAGATGATCCCTTTTCGAAATGACTGATTCATTTAATTTTATACATAGTGATAAATAAAAAATTGTCTCCATACATATTGTTCCTAAAATCTATATTCAAATATTTATTTATTGTTTTAGCTATTCAGTTATCTTTGTGAACAATGATACTTACCCAAAATAAGATACGTTATTCCAGCAATAATTATTATTACAAGAGCACCAATTTTTGCAAACATGAATACATTTTGTAACCGTGTTGTAAGTTTTACATCATAACAATTTATAAAAGTCAAGAAACCTGAAACACAAGACAAGGTTAATTTAAAAACAGGAAACACTTTTAGAAAAGATCAAAATTTACATATCATCCTTTGGCACATAACAAATTTCACAAAGTATTCAACAAATTCCATACGAAATTTCCACAAAAAAATATATTTTAGTATCAACTAAATGAAACAAACAAAATGGAGAAATATATCAAGATAAAACATCTTGAATTTACCAGATTAACCCATTCACTTCAGGTTTAAATGCTCAATGCATTTCCCCAGAAACCGGATTTAAGTTACCATAAATTATATGATCTATTTTCAGACATTCAAAACAAACAAAAGATAACGGTACTTGAGAACACAATAAGGGGAAGACCAAAACACATTCCTCTACTATTCACAAATGTTAACAAATGACTACCCTGTCAAGGGGTATACAAAATATTGCAAAATATATAACAGTAGAGTTAAGCAATGTACCTCGTCTTCTGAGTTGAAGGCCATTTAACTGCCGGCGAGTCTACCTCGTCTTTTGAGGCGAATGGATTAAATATACTTCATCATTACATGTATCCAGCTGATGACACGAATCCATTGCATACTTATGCTATAAGTTGCAATGGGGCTGCATTCGGACATGCAGCTTATGTGGGCATTCAAGGTGAGTGTCCACGAGGTTAAAAGAAAGAGATATAGGAAAGACAGAAATGAACCCTTTGGCCTCGAATACTCTAATACCATCAGGGTCGAAGAAAACAAGAGGTCAGACATGGGAGACTGGATAAGAAAGTAAAAAGAGGAACTGGTACTAGAAAAGGAAAAAAATACCAGATCGGTTAAAGATAAAAGTAAGGAGCAAAACACAAGTAAGTGGAAGCAATGTTTTACTCAGCTTGGGCACCTTGTGATCGCCATCCACATATCCTCTAGATAGGGACCCCTGAGGATACCAGATTAAATGTTTTTTTTCTATATAGATTTTTCACGTTTACCTTGGGGAATGTGAAAAATCTGTACAGAAAAACTAAAGGTATCTCAACGTTACAATGAAAGGGCATCTTTGAAATGTAATATATAGAGAAAAACAAATTCATGTTATATTTGAAGAGAAAAATATATACCTAGACTGGTGTTTGAACATAAATATGAAACTGTCGAAATTTAAAATGATATGTGGAACTATACATAAAACATTAAAGAATAAAACAAGAAGAGATGCTAGATTGAAGTTTTATAAAACATTGGCAGAATAACGGCTTGTGAAATGAGATTCATGTACAGAACAGCGGGTTACACCAGATGGGATCGGAAAAGGAACACCGATATCTTAAAAGAATTGAAGACTACGCCAATTTTGGAATATATTAAACAGTACCAACTAAATTGGAAACACCATCTTGAAAGAATGAGTTCAAATCGGATCCCCAAAGCTGTTTATAATTATATACCAAGAGGATGAAGATCTCTGGGCCGTCCTATGAAATGCTGGAGGGAAAATTTTCTATAGGATCGTAACAGGCCTTGGCCTAATACTTGGAAGGAAGAAGAAGATAAAACATTGGCAGTTCCTGCATTACTTTATGGAAGCGAAACTTGAGTAATGACCAAAAAATTACAAAGTAGAATACAGAGCGCAGAAACGAACTTCCTTAGAAGAACAAAAGGCTGCACAAGATTGGATTGGATAAAAAATGAAGATATAAGAACAGAGTTAAATATATATCCATTGAATAAGAAAATCAGAGAATATAGAGAGAAACGGTTTACACATGTGGAAAGAATGAATGTAACAAGATTACCAAGAGCAGAATTCAACTACAAGCCAAGAGGTTCAAGGAATGTAGGAAGGTCAGTGAAAAGATGGACAGAACAACTGTGAGGCAGAACAGGCAATTTTTGCCTAGCCCGTGAAGTGAAAAAGAAGAAGACTGGAGTTTGAATCCAGGACCTGTAACTTTACACACTAATACTCTGCCACTGAACTATCCGAGGCCTCCAATCTAAATGCAAATTTTTCTCTTGTACATTTCAATTCCTGAGAGCGCCAAAGGCTTGTGAACCTTCCAATGGTTTTGTTCTAGCTAACTGGTCAATGGTATCTATAGTAACCTAATTGGACAAAACAAAAAATAATTACATCTGAAGAGAAAAATTTTCGCCCAGACCGAGACTCAAACCTGGGACCTTCGGCTATCCATACCAATGCTCTACCAACTGAGCTACCGGAGCAAGTTCCAATCTAGATGCAAATTTCTCTCTTACATACATTGTAATTCCCAGCACCGAATGCTATGAAGCCTTTGCTTCTATCTCTGCAAATGGTAGCTTCTTAGTTTAGTCATTTATTGGGAATTTAAACACTACTTTATAAAGCCAGTAGGGCTTTTTTCTCTTCAAATATAATTTATCCTTCAGTGAGAAGTGTTAAATAAATAATAAAAACATCACAGAAAATAGTGCCTTATTATTTTTCTGGTTCGTATCTGAATTCTTTTTTTCTGATCTATTGTTAGAGATATACTAATGTTTATTAAAAAAAACACCAAGAAATTCAGAGGTCCACTTTCTACACCCGAACCAACAGAATATTAAAACATTTCTAAATAATACTTCAATGCGAAGAAATGGATATAATCAGTGCTATTTATATGAAAATTTATATTTTTCCTTGAACAAAGGTCCCTGTCTGGAGATCCGAATGGGGGACTATTTTACCTCCGGACTTGTATTTCTTTTTCCAAGGCTTCATATCTGTATTGGAGTACAATAAACTAGTTGTAACTGTTTAGTAGTAGGCACCACATGTGGCGGTTACGTCACCCGTAGAGAGAAAGTAGGTATAGGAAGGAAGGAGAAATTAACCCCTAGGCCTTGAATACTCTAATCTCATCAGGGTCAAAATAAACCGGAGGTCAGTCAAGCGAGACTGGATAGAAAAGTTGAAAGAGGGATTTGGTATGGGAAGAAGAAGTAATACCAATTTGGTCAAAAAAAAGAAAAACTCACCAAGCTGACCAGTGCTTATTGGTGAGTAGCCCTTCCCTTTCGTTCATCATGCATAAGAATGATTACTAACAGCTGCACCACGAGAAGGTGAGGGATTGGAAATTAGGTTACTGTCC
Organism: Diploptera punctata; assembly: GCA_030220185.1. Classification (NCBI taxonomy): domain Eukaryota; kingdom Metazoa; phylum Arthropoda; class Insecta; order Blattodea; family Blaberidae; genus Diploptera; species Diploptera punctata. The sequence continues at coordinate 132,710 of JASPKZ010003438.1, forward strand.
AGGTCAGTTCCTTTAAGCCTTCGATGGAAGGAATTAAAGGGTCTCCTCCCTGTTAAAGACAGTAGCCTTTCAGGACATGACTGCCTGAATAAACACCTACACAGACTTGGCATAACAGATTCACCTAAATGCCCTTTTTGCAATTTAAATGAAGATATGGAAAGAATCCATCTCCTCCGTCCAGCTTTTGTAGAAAAGACCAGCCTTTCTGCTAAATATTGGAGTGCAAGAGAGCGAATGATTTCATTATCAAGTGCTCGACATTAGATACCAACCAACCATATTTTTCCTTTTGAATAGTTTACATAACAGTAAATTAAAGAAGAAAAAAGTTATCCCTTTACTGTACAAATAATTTTGTAATATAATGCTATATAAAAACCCAATTTATTTCTGTTTCTTCTCCCTCTCTCACTAGAACCCTCAATTATTTCAAATTTGATTTAGAATAGATATGTTACTTACAAATTGTTGTAGCTGCAAGAAGCCTCACTGCACTATCTGGAACTTTACATGTTGGGAAAAAAGGTTGAATCACATAACTGGCAAATGTCAACCCCATGATAGCATTTGTAGTGGGTCTGAAAATATATACCATGGTGTAACACATATTCCATTCAACCGAAAAATAATAGTATATTACGATGCGAGGTAGGGAAGTGGTTTTTACAGAATCAAGGAAAATGTTTAAAGACTGAGCAACAGCAAGGTTTTTAATTTCCAAGATTCTGTAAAACACTTCACAAACATGTGTTGTACATTATTTTTTGTGTGATGGTGTTTTCAAAATAATAAATAATAGTAAAATAATAACATCTTTGTTGGAAATACTTGCGTTCATTATAGACAACTGACTAACGTTAACAGTGTGGGCAATGTTTATTAGTTGAAACAACATGAGGCTGTGAGACCAATATAGTGATAAAATGGCACAAGTACGTATTTATTATTTTATATTGTTTCAAATAAAGTTCAGTTCATTTAAAATGCAGTGATTTGTTTCTTATAATGTATATTAACACTACCTTTTGGATATTTTTTATATATACATTGTATGTAGTATACATAGAGGGCAGTGGTTTTACTTCCACACGCATGTTTGTAATATTACAGTATAGTTATTTTTATTAGAGTATAGTTATTTAGTTTGGCAACCCTGAAACATAGGAAGTTGAACTTTTAATCAAGGTCGCCATTGCTGTAAGTACGACAAATTGCACTATCGTGCAAAAATGTAATTTACTTGGAAATATTAGCATTTTATTTAATGATCTCAGTTTGTACTGCCATGATAGCTGGGCAACAAACTTTACTCACAAGGGAACTGTCACCATTGCATGCTGAAACCTACCTTCAAATTTACTCCAGAGAACCACTGTGATGTACAAAGTCCATATCCAAAAATCCAGTAAAAGCCAGTAAAATCCAGCACTAAATCTCCATTTAAAATATAGGGAAGTAATACAACACCTGAATTGGTATAACCTCACTACTACCCATCCGCATCATGTCCCACCTCACTTCACTCTAACTGATGCAGGGAGTCCAATTGCTCTGTGGGTTGACATTGATGGATTCTGGCTTCGATTTCCATGCCTTGGAGTTAAAAAAGGCTGCTCACTTTTTTTGGACACGTCCTTAGTATATCACAACACTTCTACGGGAGAAATTTCAATGTAGATTTCGGCATGCAATGGTTGAGAGTTTCCTTGTCATACTCTTACTTCAGATTTGAGAGTCTTTTTTATGCTATCAATCGATTAAGTTATGTAGGTAGGAAATAACACTATGAGGTTTATTTTAATTTATGTTGAGTTGTTTTTGACTCATCTCATACTTCTTAACTCCCTCACAGACTCCAAGTTTCTTCACTGCATTTATGACATTCTCAATGCTGTATCATGTTCACAACTGACGTCCAACGGCCTCCTCTCCTGCAGACTGACCTCAGTGCCATCTGATGGCTGACCGACGAACTTCCAAATCAATCCCCTCTTCTTATCACCAGGTATTTCAAAATTCATAATTATCTTTTTATTCTTGCATATGTAAATTTTTTCCCAAATTGTGAGTTCCTTCGGTTTTTCCAATTGTTTAAGTAATTTTGTTTTGGTTTCTATTCTGTGTTTTTCTGCAGCTATTCCAGATTTTTCTGTTTCTCCATTTTTAACATTTCTAAGGTGTTCCTTTAATCTTGTATTTAAATCCTTTTTTTTTTTTTCCTATGTATATCCTTTCACAATCTTTACAGTTAATTTGATAAATTCCTGATTTTTTGCAGTCTTCAATCTTTTCATTTTTGTTGGTTTTTATTAAATTACCCAAACTGTAATTGTTTTTCGCTGCTAATTTAATGTTGAATTTGTTGAAGATTTTTTGAAACTTGTTAAATACCAAGGGGTGGTATGTGGATTTCCTGAATTTTTTACCAATTTCTTTATCTGTCTGAAGAGAACTTTCATTAATCATTTTTTGTTTCTTGAATGTATTTATTTTCTTGTGCATCTTCTTTTCTTGAAATCCAGGGGAGTTAAGAAATATGAGGTGAGTCAAAAACAACTCAACACAAACTATCAATCGATGACAACTCGATCCCCGGAAAGAAGACACAAAATTATGAAAAAAGAAATCTATGATACAGGTTCATTAGTTTTACTTCCCTTTCCAAAAGAAATACTTAGGATTTTTAAAACTGAGAAAAAAAAGTCAATCAAGACAAATAAGATCTTATCCTACAAGGAAAATATTACAAAATATCAGACCCAGATGTGAGCCTCCATAATTCAATTTACTAGCAAATTACAGTAGTAAAAATCAGTGTATAGCAAACTCCTGATTATCCGGGCATGACTCTTTTTACTGTATTTTTTTAAAAATGCTGTATTTTGTACCGTTATGAAAGAATTCTCTATTTTTAAATGTGCTACTGTGAACTGCGCTTAGAAACTAGCACAATAGAGTAACCTTCACTCACAACCCCCTCCCCTGACGCATTTAACAGTACCAACCAACATTCTGAGAATACAATATAATTTCAGAAATTTCCGTTGCATGAGTCACTGAAAGTTTGTTGTTACAGATTGAAACCACGGATATGCTGTGGCAATGGGTTTATCACTAGTTAGTAGTGTGGTCATAGGTGGTTACTAATGTGGGAATCGCTGATTGTCATCGCTGGTTATAAGTGTGGATATCAGTGGTTACTAGTGTAGTTGTCACTGGTTACGGAGGCCAGTTTGAATAACTGTCGTAACAGAGTGGTCAATGACAGGAAATAGTCCCACTTTTATTTTTCATATTTACAAGTAAAATAAAATAACGATAATTACGACTCGCACCTAAATACATTTAAAATAACATTTTATGAATATTTGTTGCATTTAAGTAGTGTTAAAGTGGGTAAATACATTTCTGATCAACTTCCACAGTGCCGAATAACTTAATTGGATTATCTGTGCTTTTCAATTTTCCGTGCATACCTCGGTCCCAATTAACACAGATAATCGGGAGGTTGCTGTATATATATTGGTCAAATAACAATTTAACCTTTAAGCATGTAAGAAAATTTAATTCGCTAACACTCGAAATATAGTGAATAAAAACAATAAGAATTTATATTATCTAGGGCATGTCTATATAAGTTATAAGGGAGAATCTTAAAATAATATAATTATAATTTTAATACAATAAATAAGCATTGTTTAAATTAAAATCCTTCATATCTCTCCTCATACCCAGTCTTCCAGTAGATCATGATTTCAAAGCCTTTGCGGCTTCATCTTCAGTACTATCTCGTCAACTGATGTTATGTCAATCAGAACAACTACTTCTTCTTCCCTCTGTTGGGGGACCGATAAACCTCCAAATCCAATCAGAATCCGTGGAAATTTCGAAGTTCGTAAGTTTTTCTTTCTTGTTTTTTGAATGTGGATTTTTTCCCCAAACCGTGAGTTCTTTCAGTTTTCAGTTTAATCAGACTGGCTTTTGATTCAATTAGATGATTTTCGGACCAAGCATGAGCAGCTACTGCTGACTTTTGAACTTCACCTTTTTTGACATTTCTAAGATGTTTTCACCCTTGTTTCCAAATGTTTGTTTTTCCTATGTAAATTTTGTCACAATGCATTTGATCTGATAAATTCCTGATTTGATTTTTTCTTCAATTTTTTTCATTTTTATTGGTTTTAATTATCCTATTTAGGCCATATTTATTCTTCGGTGCCAATCTTCTATTAAACTTTTTGAAACTTTTGATGTTTCAATGGATGGTAAATGAATTTCTTGAATTTTATTTTTTCTTTTGTTTTATAAGTGTGTTTTCATTAATTAATTTTCGTCTTTTAAATTTTATTTATCTTCTTGTATACCATATTTTCTTCAAAACCATTATCTGTTGCAACATTAATTATGTAATCTTTTTCTTTTTCATAATTTTCTTTGCTCATAGGTATATTTACTAATCTATGTGTCAAACTATTGAACACTGCATCTTTATGAGCAAAATGATTGAATCCTGAAGCTTTAATATAGTTGTCTATATGTGTATTCTTTCTGTATATTCCAAATTCTATCCTGTTTTCTCTATTTTTTATTACATTTAGATCTAAAAATGGGATTTGCCTTTCAATTTCAGTTTCCATAGTAAATGTTATAGTTCTACTTTCAATGTTCAAAAGCTTTAAAAATCCTCTATTTGTTTATGATTCACAATAGCAATTAATCGTCAATGTATCTACTCCAAAATTTGAAAATTAAAGGGTGTTCACTTGTTATTTTCTGCTCAAAACTTCCCATAAACAAATTAGCCAAAAAGGGTGCTAATGGGTTTCCCATAGAAAGTCCAAAACTGTGTTTGTAAAATTTTCTATTAAATGTAAAAAACATTTCTTCAGTGCATAATTTTGTTAAAATTAGATATTCCTTTATGTTTTCTTTTTCTAATTTGTTTCTGTTTAACCATTTTTTCCAAAATTTCAATAGTTTTCTTCTCTAGGGACTTCTCACAAGGTTTTACTGGTCATTTTTTATCTTAAAAAATATTTGAATTTTAAAAAAGTTGCAGGTTAGATTGTTTTAACAACGCCAAGCTACGAGGGCGGATCGGAAAGTAACGCACAATAATTTTTTTCTGCCTTGGTATTGCAGCTAGAATGTGAAATTTCACAGAGATATAGTTTGAAGTTTTCACTACAGATGGTATTTTTTTCTCAGGTGCACCTCTTGCGAGAGAAGCTTCTTCGGCCGTCAACTATTCTATTGTCGCCATCTTCAGTACTGCCATCTATGGTTGAATTTATGAACTTCGAAATCAATGTAATTTCGTTAGGGATATCAAAATTCATTGATCTATTTTTGTTTTTCTGAATGTATATTTTTTCCCAAACTGTCAATTCCAAAGGTTTGGAAAGTTTGGGAAAAAATATACATTCAGAAAAACAAAAATAGATCAATGAATTTTTATATCCCTAACGAAATTACATTGATTTCGAAGTTCATAAATTCAATCATAGATGGCAGCACTGAAGATGGCGACAATAGAATAGTTGACGGCCGAAGAATTTCATCAGTCGGAGTTATGGCTGACGATGAACATGATTATGTTTGAAATCGCGATATCATGGAAGCATGAATCCTATGAGGTGAGTTGTTTAAACAATATGTTCTCCGATGAATTTTAATGATTATACCTCATAATGTTTACTTCCCAACATTAATTAAATATGAATAAAATTATGCTGTTTGCTCACAAATCATTATTTAACTATAGTTATTTTAAAATATTTATATATTTAATGTAAATAGCAATTTTTGAAAACAAATGAGAAACTATTGGTACGCTTCATTTCTTTCCCTTGTTCATCACTGCAAACACATCATAATATTATTTATTGCCAAAGGATCGCAATATTGTAAGAATGCACCCTAATGGAGAAATTTATAACCAACGTTATAGGTTTCTGATGTCCTATGATGTAAATATGTCAATTATATTTTTCTGCAACGTCATTTCCTGGAAAATAATTTGTTTAAGAAAGTGCAAACAATGTTTTCTTTTTTTTTGTGGTATAATCAATTGTTACAAATGTTTTTATATTATCTATCGCATGCGCTTTCTGCTGACATTCATGCACTATATACAATCTGGTAGCCGTATTTTTGGAGGGTCAGTCACTGCAAAATAATGCTATGACCTATTCAGAATGTTAAAAGGAGGTGCTGTCTTTATTATGATAAACTTTAGTTGGTAAATTTTAGGCAAAACACGACTGTGATTGGTTGTAAATAAAAAATCAATGAAATGTGATTGGTCATCAACTCCCATTTGGGGCATGAATTAAATAGTCAATAGTAGATCCATCTGTGTAGATATGTAACCATTCTTCTGGTGAATCTCTTATTCACAGCTTCTAACACTAGAGCTTTTAGTACAGGTGTGGGAGTTTCAGATTTTGTAACTGGTTCTTCTAGAGTGAGCTGAATGTTAATTGGACATATGTAAAAATATATATACAATTCTCTGAATTATGGACAAATATGAAAGACAAATACAATATGGAAGACAAATACATCTTAAACCACTCCAAATATCTTAACTTGTAGACATACAACAAATAAAAATAAATTTACATAGAAATCCTTGCCCTAATAATAAATAAGAAGTGAGATGGTTTATGCAATGGTCTGAATGTCACATGTAAATAACCATATTGTAAACTCTTTGATAAAATACATCAGAAATCATACTTACACAAATATCAACATTGCATCCCATAAGTACAAAAAAGCAGGTAAGGGTCCAAATGCTTCAAATATATAAGCATAATCGCCACCAGATTTGGGTATTGAAGTACCAAGTTCTGCATAACAAAGAGCTCCTACCATGGACAAGAGTCCACAAAGCATCCATATTACTACTGAAAATCCTGGTGATCCAACTTCTTGTATCACACCCGTCGGAGATATAAAAATACCTGAAATAACATTAAGTCTGATTCATGTATATCTTTTCACAATCCACATAGGGGAAACGAAAATGAATTTAAATACAATTGAAAGAACACCTTAGAAATGTTAAAAATGGAGAAATAGAAAAATCTACAATAGCGCACATGCTTGGTCAGAAAAACAGAATTGAAACCAAGGCAATATTACTTAAGCAGTCAGAAAAATCTAAGGAACTCACAATTTGAGAGAAAATTTACATATGCAAGAATAAAAACAAACTATGAATTTTGAAATTCCCGGTGAAAATGAGAGGTTGATAGTGCAATTATCTGAATAGTGCAACCTACTAAATAAATAGAGATAATGTAAAAAAAAAAAATTTCTCTTCAAATATAATTTATCTTCTATATTGCTTTTTATTCCTATTTTAGCTACTTTAGCCTGCCTATTTTAATGATTACAATCCCTAAACTTGCAGTCTCTGGTGATGACTGTCTTTTATCTTGTTTTTGTAAACTAAGTCTTGTCCATGTGATGATTTTGAAATAAACAGTATCTGAAAAACAATCTACTGTAGAAATAATGGGAAATCAATACTTTTGTAACATAAAACTTAACAAATTTTACGGTGTTGTCATTCTTAACAAATACAGATTGTTATTAAATAAGTTTGGTCTATGTATGTTTATCTGACCTCATAAATTGTTTTTTGTAAGATGTATTTCAAAGCTTCTGTGCTACATCGTCAGTTGGTACAGACTGATCTTCTCTAAGTTGCTGGCCTTTGATCTCGACTCCTGAAAAAAAAGACTCCAAGCATGACAGGCCTAGAAGGTCATTGGCCTACTAGACAGATGCTGGCCTCACATCCACATTTGTTAATCACACAGGTAGACGATCATCTAGCCAATGTAGGGGTGACATGTAGTCAGCACATCAGGTCCCCAGCCATTATAGCTGGCCTTCTCAACCTGAAGTCACTATAGTCCAGCAACTGATTTTCCAGCCATGATGTTTTCACGACAGTGTTGCCAATATGGATATTCAGTGAGAGGGGCCGCTTTATGTAATGTGGTTAGCAGACATCTCAGCAATTTCAAACCTTACTAGCATGTTATAGCTGCGTCAAGAGCAGTTGGTTGTGGCAGACGTTCACTCCCACTACAACCATATCCTTATTGGCAGTAGAGGGCAAGTTCTCCCTTTACCTCTCATATAACCTAAACTTTAGAGCCGGAGATCCAGCAGCTGGACTTAACTCATTGCAGCTGCCCAAATGCCTCATGATGGATGGGCACTGGTCCCATACTGGCCAAAATTCCATGAGAAAAAATGTCTTCCCCCATGGAGACTCAAACCAGTACAAGTCCCGTAGCTCTGGCACCAAGGCTTCTTGCCTTAACCACTCGGCTACGGCGCGGGACATCTCGACTCCTGCTCCCTCTTTTTATGGTCCAAAGAACTTGTTTATTAATTATATTATTTTTAGTCTATTCATCTTACCTCAATATTAATGTTGATTTGTTCTTGGACATGTTTCAAAACAATTCTGTTTTACCATCAGCTTGTCCAGAATTGTTTTGAAACATGTTCAAGAACAAATCAACATTAATATTGAGGTAAGATGAATAGACTAAAAAAATATAATTAAAATAACCTCAAAATATCACGTCCTAAAATTAAGTATTAACTTGTTTATTTGTTTCTTTACTCACCTCATACTTCATAACTCCCAAGCAGACTCGAGTTTCGTCACTTCATTTGTGACATTCGCAATGCTGTATTACGGAGAATCAGATGCTGGACTATAGTGACTCCCGGTTGAGAAGGCCAGCTATAATGGCTGGGGGACCCGATATGCATACTACAGTTGTGAACGTAATACAGCATTGAGAATGTCACAAATGAAGTGACGAAACTCGAGTCTGCTTGGGAGTTAAGAAGTATGAGGTGAGTGAAGAAACAAATAAACAATATTAAAAAAACCTCATAGTGCTATTTCCTATCTACATAACTTAATAAATATTAACTTGTTTATTAAGCTACTTTCCCTGGGAATTTCAAAATTCATAATTCTCTCCTTGTTCATCTGTATGTAATGTTTTTCCCATGTGGTGAGTTTGTTTGTGTTTACTAACTGTTTTAATAACAGACCTAACTTATTTATTAAGAGAACTTCATAATGTTACTTCCTAATATATTTTCATAAAAACTGTGGTTATAAGATAAATCAATTACCTGAACCAAAAATTATTCCAATAATAATGGCTACACCTTCCAATAGTCCAAGTTGTTTCTTCATACGAACTTTTTCGTCATTTTCTTTCTCCCCTATTATAAATCTCTCATCCATTGTGGTGACTGAGGTAGGAGAATTAAGCATTGGCGTTGCAGACATGTTTACTGCTTTTCACTGTTTCACAATTCTGTATCAAATAGAACATAAAAATTAATTTTTCCCCTCCGTATTTTATAATAAAGTAACACCATTAATAAATCAATTTCTTACACAACCAACTGATTGGGAAAACAATACAAACCACATCCAGAATTACATAATTTTTTATCATATCCAATAACTATAAAACAATTAAAATTCAGAGTTGTAAAATATAAAGTATGAACAATGACCACGTTGATAAACATTGCATTGGATATTTGAAGAGAAAGATTTTCGCCCAGTCCAAGACTCAAACCTGGGACCTTTGGCTTTCCGGACCAATGCTCTACCATCTGAGCTACCGAGGCAAGTTGCGATCTAGATGCAAATTTTTCTCTTATATACATCTAGATTCCAATTCGCCTCGGTAGCTCAGATGGTAGCGCATTGGCCCGGAAAGCCAAAGGTCCTGGGTTCGAATCTCGGTCTGGGCAAAAGTTTTTCTATTTATATATTAAATTTGGGAATTTTTAACATTATGAGGTTCAATTAATAATAATTAAATGAATCGTGATTTTTTCTTACCTCATACATCTATGTTTCTTTAAACACAGCACTGCAGTATCGGCGACACTTTGTCGTCATCGTCAGCTGTTTTCACGACTGAGGTAAGAAAAAATCACGATTCATTTAATTATTAAAAGTTTTTCTCTTTAAATATAATTTATCCTTCAGTGGGAAGTGTTAAATTAATAATAGAAACATCAATTGCAATGGATTTTCAATTCTCATGATTTCCAAAGGAACATAAGTAATAAGGCTGTACCCATGAGAAGACATTTTAACCATTCTTACATATCTTTACAGGAGGCACGCCGTAGCATAGGTCGAGGGTTCAAGCCCCGGTGGGGTCAGGATTTTTAAACTGACCCAAACCTTCTGGCAGCACTATGGCCCTGGGGTCGACTTAGCCTCTTATGTAAATGGTAAAGACGGCCGGCATACAGGGCTGACAACCCAGCTGACATCCAGTGCCGATTGTCCAGAAAAGTGGGAGCCTTAACCTCACGCTACCCCAAGGGTCTCCTGAAGCATGTAGTGGGATGCCTTTACCTTATCTTTACATATCTTTACAGCAGTCCTGATAAACTTCATTTCACCAGCTGTGATCTGTTTCTTGTCAGCCAGTGATCAAAACTCCATTCAAGAGTAAAATCTGGATTTCTGCATTATTCGATAAGCAAAGGCATCGTCTGCACATTGTTAAAATCTTCTAGCTAAGATGATTTTGCTGCTATCCATTAATGATTACAAAACATGCATTTCCTCAACTATTAACCTCAGGCCCAAAAACATCTCTGGTAGGCAGATGAATAGCAAAGTTTTGTCTGCTCTAATCTCAGACACAAAACTCACATTTCTGGCATAATAATTTCCAGAAACTAATTTTAAAACATAATAGACTTTGACTTAAAAATTAAGGGCTCGGCTGTAAAACATAGTACGGGGTGAATCCTAAATATGGCTATACGTTTGATGGCATTATGTGATGAAAATATTACCATTACAGGAAATATGAAATTACCGTTGGAAAGGCAATTATTCAAATTACAACAATGGAATAAAACAAAACAGTGTAGAACTTTCATTATTAGTCAAAATGGCATTGAATATGCAACAGCAAATTACAATTGCTGCATGGGCAATAACGTATGCTAATGATCGTGAGGCCGCAAGATGTGAGTTTAACTTAGCATTGCAGCCATCGACTGTGGGGAAGTGGAGAAAACGACTGCTGGAAACGGGAAGGATGCAGAAAATCAAACCTCCTGGAAGGCTTCGCATTAGCATGGATGCAGGAACAACGAAGAGAATTGTGGAGGCGTTTGACGCTAGCCCACAAAAGTCAACCCGCCAAGCTGCTCATGAGCAGTGATTAGTTTTATTTTGTTCTATTGTAATTTGAAGGATTCCCTTTCCAATGATATCATATTTCCTTTGATAATAATATTTCGTCACAAAATGCGATCAAACGTATAGCCATATTTCTGAATCACTCTGTAACTGACAAATTCTTGAAAATTGAGTTATAGCATATAAACAGTGACATGTGACCTACTAAAGCATTTGGTGCATGTAGTTTTATTTACCCTCCACTGACCATCTACCTTCTATGGACGGATGTATAAAATACATGCACCAAATGCTTCAAAAGGTCACATATCACAGTTTACAAGTTACAAGTCAATTTTCAAGAATTTGTCAGTTAACATTTTTACAGCCGAGCCCTTCAAATCTTAAAAATCTACCAGTTATAAGGTTTCTTTTTCTCCTGAATTTTTTCCAGACAATGTTACATGTCTTTTCCATATAGTTCAAGTTTCACATCCATAGGAAACTTTGGTCTTGCCAAGATTTTATAAGTCCCCACTGTCATGTGCCTCTGTATTGTGATATATATGAACTTGCTCCATAGATGGCAGGACTATCTGTACAGTCGGTATGAACAAACTTCAGAGTAAGATCCCAAACATGCTTTTAAAAAATGGATGTACACTAACTCATAATTTGTAATCAGACAAAGTAAGTAATTTACATATAAATTTTCAGTAAACTATAAACTAATTCGGTGTACACTAACATACCACTTCTTAACCTACCAAGAAAAAGTAGTAGAGCAAATTTTATTGTGAAGGTTGGTCATACCATACATATGCACATTTAGATAAATATTTAAGAAATGCAAAAAAAAAAAAATTTATGAAATGTTAGAAAATGTTAAAATAGTAGGAAATGTTAGCAGAAGGGGAAAATGTAAATAGCACAACAGCATCATATGAATATTCCATGGAGTAGCATAGTGAGAAATAATCTACAGTTGAGCCTATTTTGTTTCATATTTCTATGCATATATAGAAAAGGTCCACAGCTGTGGTCTCGAGGTAGAATGCTACCTTGTCACGCAGCGGGCCCAGGTTCGATCCCCGGTCGGGGCAGTTTTTCTGGGTGAGGTTTTTATCAGGGTTTTCCTCACCTATAAGACAAATGTCAGGAAAATTTTAAGGCCCAAACGGTCCCTGAAATCATATGGCCATTATCATCATCCTTCACCGGTGTGGAAAGCAACGGGAAGCTACCACACCTACAATTCCCTAGTAAAGCTGCAAGCATAGCATGAAAATGCTATGATTATAGTGAAGGACCTGCCTTTGGACAGAATTACTATGGATGGATGTAGAAAAGAACAAAACAAAAAATAGTGTGCCTCCTCAGTGATGACTACATTATCCAATTTTTAAATCACATGCCAATGTGAAATCAAATTGTTCCATCTACCCATCAATATAATTTTTGTATTACTATACACTACAGCATAAACAATTGGTCAAACACAAATCAGCTGAAGTTTCCATTAAGCACAGTGAAAAATGTTTGTAAGTTCCAAGCAAACACCATGCGCATGCGCCAACAGGGATCTATTTTCAAATTATTTCCCACCATTTACAATCAATTTTACATTTTTCCTAACGATTATTTCAATATATTTTTCTATGATATTTAACTACATAGGTAACATGAAAACATGGCAGCCATATTGATTTTAATGAATATTCGGCTCAACTGCACTTCTACTAGCGCTTGATTTTTCAGTTATATTGTTGTAAACTAAAACTATAGCTCTTCTTCTGTATTTACTAACATTATTTAATATTTTAAACTTTTTCAAACAATTTTTATAACATTATTAGACCATTTTTTAAGTATTTATTTAAATATGCAAATCACAATATTATGACATTGATACACAATATTGTGATGCTAACTGCTATTTTCTCCACAGAGTATATTACTTAGTCTATGATTTTTAAATCACTGTTTTGGGTTATTGCTGGTTGGATCAGCGTAAGGGAGTGATAAGTAAGTGTACACCCATTTTTAATAAACGGTAATTTTAGTATTATTAATATTTTTTAAATATAGATTTCAGGATTTATTGCAAATATTGGTCATTTAAATTTCATAGTGACGGGTAGTAATCGAGGATGATAATCGATATGTGGTTCGATTGTGGGTTATCGCTGGCTCTATAAACTCTTGCGCATGCGCATTGTTGTTCTATAGAACTTTGAAAATATTTCACGCTAGATTAAGTGCAGTTTTTCCAAATATTCTATACAACAACAACACATCTTCCAGTACAGCCAACATAGAATTTACATTTTTTTTAATCGACTACCTCATACATTTCCAAACTTCTTTGATACCGACGGTTTTAGACAAAATCATGTCCTCCTTCAGTCATGGCTTCCACTGATGAAATTCCGTGATTGTTGATTTCTTTAGTGACATCACTTCCTGTGCTGCCATTTTTCGTTGGGATTATGAACTTTGTAATTAAATTTTTATCCACCGGAAAATCGAAATTCTTCTTCTTCTTCTTCTTCCTTCCAAGTATTAGGCCAAGGCCTGTTACGATCCTATAGAAAATTTTCCCTCCAGCGTCTTCCGGAAAATTCTCGTATAAGACTTGAAAGCATAATAATAGTCCCTTCGATTGGTTGCTGGCCAAAGGAAGGCAAGACCAGTGATGGGGCTGCCATCTTATAGCCTCTGGTCAGGCTTTTCTGGAGAAGAAAAGAAAATAAAGGAAAGAAGAAATGGAAGAAAGGAAAGACTCCCTAGCCCTCGGATGCCCTAATAGCGTCGGGGTCGAAAAAACAAGAGTTAACCAAGAGAGGTTAGATAGTAAAGTTAAAAGAGTGCAAAACACAAGTAAGTGGAAGAAATGTTTCATAGATCGATATTTATTCTTCTGAATGAATATAATTTCCCAAATTGTCAATTCCAACGGTTTATCCAATTGTTTCAAAAGTTTCACTTCTTTTTCAATTTTATGATGTTCTAGTAAACTATGTGCAGCAATTAATTTAAATATAGAATTTACACTTCAGAATTTCAGAACTTTCTATTTATTTTTCGGCATTGCATTCTTTCACAAGTTAGAGTGCTTAAATTGAGTTAGGTTACCTTTTAGGTTGGTCTTTCACAGGTTAGAGTACATAAATTGTGTTAGGTTAGCTTTTAGGTTCATTAAACATTGTGTATATGTTGGCAGCATCATGTGATTCCATAGTGTAAACCGCATTGTGTTTCTTGGCGCATGAGCGTGGTGTCTGCCTGGGACTTACAAAAATTTACTGCAATTAATGGAAACTAATCAGCCAAAGTTACCTATTTTGTTTCATATTACTATGCCTATGTATAAAACAAGGAAACCAAAAAATAGTGTGCTTCTACAGTGAGAACTACATTATCCAATTTTTAAATCACATACAATGTGAAACCAAATTGTTCCATCTTCCTATCAATATAATTTTATGTATTACATTGTGGCAGAAACAATTGGTGAAATTCCAATCTGTAGTGCTGTACTAAAACTAAATGCCCTCTAAATCACGTTAATACACATAACACTAATTTAAACTTTTGTTTAAAGTACCTCACACACCTCCTACATAGATTATAGAGTATAACAAGCATTGATAGAAAAGTAAGCACCACCAAATGAAGTTTGGTCAAATTATCAAAGTTTTCATTCTAATTCCTTGGTATGTGCTGAAGACACTTTATCAAGATCAGTCACATGTGTAAACATTGCCTTGTTAGTTCACAGATGTCAATTAGCCGCGTCAATCAATGCTTGTCATCTAGCCCACCTATTAATATCAGGAAAATCACAATGTTCTGATTTTATGCTGAATATATTATGGAAAATTATATTAATGGTAATAACATATTTACAGCATTATCTGTGCATTATACATGTAAAACCGGATGGTTCAACATACAATTTATTACTTTAAATTAGGAAAATAAGTCAATATTCTCGTTTACTCACATGGATTATTCGCGAACTTACAATATTACATCATACAAAATTTGTATTGATCATTATAGCTTTCTAAAAATATAAACTATATTTAGATTTAAATGTCCTTAATTACATGTCAACATTCAATTCTATACCTTTTTACTTTACTATTAAGGCAACTTCTTTCCGATAATTTATAAACACGTGGCTTTATAAGAACATACGACAAAATACAATGTATAATTTTTTATTACCTTTAAAAACTTGATGGCACTAAGTGTACTAAAAATGAGCAATTGCTACAATCTATACCATAAATTAAGATGATTAAAAAATTAAAGTAAATAAATAACAAACTAAACTATTTTTTCTTTCCAAGATAGAATATACAACCGACCGCCGGAATATATACAAAAAATATGAAAGTAAAAAATGAAACACGAAGAGCGCGGCTTTCAGCAATAGCCAACATGACAAAATTCACATCTACACAAAATTTGACTCCCAAAAAATTGACCTGTATAATATTTCAAAATGAAAAGAAAACATATAAGATGCAAGAGCTATAAATAACAGTTTTTAAAAACCTTACGGTTCCCAACAAAAAGTATTAAAATATGTTTGTATACTATCAACCATTTTAAAGTTGGTAAGTTTCTACATATTGGGTTGAATTAAATGCCATCCCTGTTAAATGTTGCCAATTGTACTTTTAAAACATTTTGCCATCGACCTTATATGGAAGGGTTAAAGTTACAGTGGCGTTCATCTTCATCAGTATTAAAAATTCTGGCCATTATAGATAATGTACAGATTCATTTTAAAGTCTTTTGTTTAATTTGGATTCAGATGGCACCTATAAAATTCTAACATTATACAAGTGCATCAACGTTGTACACGAATTTGTTACAGTACCATTTTTTATGAAAAAAAAAATTACATTACACCACTGTAACTTTTATCAGTCATAAGGTGCTAAGGGCACTAATAATAAATTCACGGGCCACGTTCTTCAGAATCTATAATAAAATTCTACAGTTTCTGTCGAAGAAAGCAATTAAATATTCACTAATCATCTTTAAAAAATCATAGCATTAATACCCTTCTCTTTTCAAGAAATCAACCGTTGTGGTCTCGAGGTAGCGTGTTGCCTTGTCACGCAGCGGGCTCGGTTCGACCCCCGGTCGGGACAAGTTTCCTGGGTTAGGTTTTGTCGGGGTTTTTCCTCACCTATAAGACAAATGTCAGGAAACTTTAAGGCCCAAATTGTTCCCGAACGCCAACTGACCATAATTTTCATCAATATCATATTCGCCTAATTAGATTAAGTTTAGTTTAAGGCCTCTCCTGGCGCATCATTAATATCATCAACTCTCATATCATCGGGGCAGCGTAACCCTGCCTTCCAAGCGCCCCAACCTTAGAAGTGGGTTACAAGTATGCCAGGAGAGAACACCAGAAATGTCGAAATGACAACTTGGGGCATTGAAATAAAAAATTGATATCTACAAATACTGTATTTTGTTTCTTTTCATTTTAATTTAAACCTCCAAGTTCTTCTGTACAAAAACTATTTATCCTGCTTCTTTGTCTTCTAGGGAACCCTCAATTTGTGAATATTTAAAAATAACAATAGTGTATGTGTTTAATCCCACACTGCACTTTTCATGCTTCAGATTCCGCACTGAGCAAACAGTGGTCCAGTGTTAAATTATCCATCACTTGAGCAGTCCATTTTACATAGATGATGTATTCTTGTATTGTGAACAGAGAGGAGTGTATGTGTTTGCGTAGTGTAAAGTGTGTTGTATGAGGGATGATGACAAAGAGAAGAGAGAAAGTGAAACCTGATGTCCACATTTTACCTACTCCTGATGAAAAGCACCAAGGGGGCCACCAAACTTAATGCCCCCATCTGATAAATTAATTGCTATCAACACTACCACATGTCATCTCAATAAATATGCTATGGAAAGATTTGTAATTTTATGAAGAAATCTAGCAATTAAAAATTGCCCCCTGGCACCAAAACTGAAAAATTTACAATTTGATTAATTAATTGTACAATTAAAATTCTGAACCTGGGCCCATTAGTTGGAAACCTGACCCAGATGGCAGAAATAAAAATAGCAGAGTTGATGACTGTACAGTTTCAGCTGCTAATTTTACACTTTCATTCAATTAGTTTTCTTGAACTACATAGATCACTTTATTGCATATTAACTATTTTTCTGATTTTATTTTTAAATACAATAGGAAGTAACATTAAGAGGTTTGTTTAATAATTAAAACATTTTGTCTGTTCATTCTTACCTCTTAAGAGTTGTTTTTGTCGGACATATGTTTCAGAGCTTCTTAGCCCCATCGTCAGTGATTACAGACTGCTGTATACAATCTATGAAATCAACATACATTTTTATGACATCATTATCTGAGAGTAACTGCACAAAAAAAAAAGACAACACAAATAAGTGTGTTGGCGAGCTTTTATCAAGGCCCTATGCTTCCTAGTGGAGTGACCAGGACTAATACTATATCGGAATTTAAATACCTAGGAATAATAATTGCTAACCAGAATAAAGTGTAGAAAGAAATAATTAAATATAGTCTCAACTCTGGAAATGCATACTATTAGGTATTACAGGAACTCTAGCTATCCCAAACTTCTCTAAACAAAAATGTTAAACCAAAGATACATAAAATGGTTATTCTTCCAATTATATGATGCAAAACATGGCCCCTTATTTTAAGGGAGAAGAAAAATTACAAATATTTGAGAATAAAATGCTTAGGAAAAATTTTGGACTGAAGAGAAAGAAACAGGTTGGTAAATGGGGAAAATTACATAACAGTGAGCTACATGATCTTTATGGGAAACCAGATGTAATAAGAATAGTTAAGTTTTTTAGACTGTGATGGGTAAGATGCATGAAACAAATGGGGGAATGAAAGTGGAGCATGGATATTTCTTATATGAAAACCAGAGAGAAATCTCCCAGTATGTAGAAAAAAAAGATGGGAGAATAACATTAATCATTATTTAAGGGAGGTGAATTATACAGGGAATGATTGGGAAACATTAGCTCAGGATAGGGATGTATGGAGAGCTTATGTCTGTGCAGTCATGAACCTCTGGGTTAGACAGTGCCAGTTATCTAGGAACTAGAAGTGGATTCAATTCTGTCTGGTGGAGATAAATAAACATCTTCCCAATTGGAATTTTCCAAGATAGAATAATCCCCAGCATCCATCCTGTATCAGTTTTCATTTCTATGTTTTGCTTCAACTAATTGTAAATAGTTACAATCTCTTCTTCCATTTGTCATGTACAATTACTTGGATTAATTATAATCTTACAACTGAAGAATAGGCTATATGTTAAGATTATCTCTCCATCAATGTAAATAAATAAAGGGATTGCTATCAGATAAAATTTTACAGATAATTCTTATCATCCTTTCTGCATTTATAAGTGTGTGTATGTCAGGATATAATAATAAAATTGTTCTTCTTCTGACTTCCCAGTATTTTGTAAATGCAGAACATTCCAGATGTTTTGGGAGATATATAAAACACATTTACACGCATGATGAGTCAATAAGAAATTAACTGGAGATATTTTCAATACTAGAAGAGCACAAATTCCGGTGAGAAGAACATTTAGACAGAATGGACAATACAAGATTATCCCAAATGATCAACACCTACAAACCGCATGGAAAAAAATCTTTGGAACAGCCAAGGAAACGATGGACTTGAGATCAGAACAGGTTGCACTGACCTAATCCTGGAAAGGAAAAAGAAGAACAAAAAATAAAAAACAGTTTCCAAACTATCAAACTAATTTTGACAAATTATTAATGAACACTGTCTGGAATTTTAACACAGTAAAATAAATATATACTTTTTAGACTGTCTTCTTAATAGGTATTTCAGGTTACTCTTCAAAAGAGTTTTTTTTTTTTACACGAAAGTGCATTCTGTTATACTTACAGGAATGACTGCCTTGATTGAAAGTTCAATTTCCTAACTTTCGGGGTTGCCAACCTATAAATAACTATATTCTAATATTACAAATTATCTACCTAGGACAGGAAGTAAAACCTCTGTCCTCTATGTATACTACGTACAATGTATAAACAAAAATATATTCAAAAGGTAGTGTTAATATACATTATAAGAAACAAATCACTGCATTTTAAATGAATTGAGCTTTATTTCAAACAATATAAAACAACAAAATACGTACTTGCCACCATTTTATCACCAATTGGTCTCACAGCCTCCTGTTATTTTATCACTAATTGGTCTCACAGCCTCCTGTTGTTTCAACTAATAAACATTGCCCACACTGTTAACGTTAGTCAATTGTTTATATTGAATGCAAATATTTCCAAGAAAGATATTATTTTACTATTATTTATTATTTTGAAAAATCATCGCGCAAAAATGAATGTACAATGCACGTTTGTGAAGTGTTTTACAGAATCTCGGAAATTAAAAACCTCGCTATTGCTCGCTTTCAAACATTTTCCTCGCTTCTGTAAAAACCACTTCCCAACATCGCATCGTAATATACTATTATATATTGTAATGACAAGAATTCAAATTTCATCATTTTGTTGTGCAGAGAGGTACTGGAGGTGATGTTTCTTCTACTTCATTGCAGAGAACACAATTAGGAGTTGGTTCCATTCTGAAATTGTGTTTCCCCAGAAGGTCGTGCCCAATGTTGAGTCGAAATGCAGAACCGCTGCTTTTATTGATCATTCTGGTATGTCTGATATCAGATGCATTCATTGTTTTAGTTTTGTCCTGGTTTCAATCTCACATGTGATACTTGATATTTTTAAATGTTGAAAATTACATTGTTATTCCACCATTGTCGGTTCCAAGTCCGGATGAGAAAGGAGGAGGGGGATGAGTAACACCTTGTTAAAAAACCTTACTTCAGCTCACCTGGCTGATAGTACCTTGTAAGTGTCCCAAGCCAGGGTTTACAGATCACAATGGCGGATGCAGCAGAGTAGGAGACCTATAGTATGGTGCATGTTTCAATAAAGGGTGCAGTGAAAGCAACTAATCTATGGTAAACTCCAGAAAAAGGTCTCTGGTCCTCCAGGTTGTGGGTTGATGCTATGGGCCAGCTCCTCATATATTGTAAAAAAAATGCTAAAAAACCAAAATATGTAGCCTCGGATAGGAAAAAGTATTGAAACAGATACCTCCTGGAAAAGGAAAATGCGGGAGACCAAAGCCAATGTGGATAAAGGGAATTCAAGACAACATGAAGAAGAGAAATATGACAGCAGCAGACACGCAATACCGGGAAGCGTGGAAGAAAAAAAATCATATATTTTGGTTGAGGATACCTGTGTAAATAACAAAAACAACTCTGAAATAAAAAATAAAATTAAAAAAAATACATTGTTGACTGTTATTTTTCTAATCTTTCCCAACTTACACAATAAGCAGTTAACAGCAAGTGACATCATTTACCACTCCATTAAGAGACTGTGTAACCACGCTGTAGCTGAGTGGTTAAGGCAGGAAGTCTTGGCGCACAGCTATGGGACTTGCGCTGGTTTGGGTCTCCATGGGGAAGACATTTTTCTCATTGAATTTTGGCCAGTATGGGACCGGTGCCCACCCAGCATCGTGAGGCATTTGGGTAGCTACAATAAGTAGTGACTAGAGGTTGATAATACCAGCTATAACGGCTGGGGGACCCGACATGCTGACCACACGTCATCCCTACACTGGCTAGATGATCGTCTACCTCTGTGAACGTGAGGCCAGCAGCCAGCTGGTCAGCCAAGGGCCTTCTAGGCCTGTCGCGCTTGGAGTAGAGTAACAACCCAACGTTGGGCCTTAACTCTCCTTTGTTAGGAGTTACTAAACCAAGTTAATTTAGTTATGCTTATTCTCCTAAAGATATCATGAATAGTATGTGGTCAACATACCGATCCAATGAGACATCTAGTAAGTAACTAAGGTATTGAACTTTTATAGAGAAAAAATCACTATGAAGTTTAATTTAAGATTAAATTAAAATGCTTCATACCTCACCTCATATCCAGTCTTCTAATTATACTGTAGTTTCAAAGCCTTCAGTAATTTCTCGTTGACTGATGTTATGTTGGTCAGAAAAACTTCTTCTTCTTTGGTCCACCAAGAGAGGGAAGAAGAAGAAGTAGTTCTTCTGATCGACATAACATCAGTCGACAAGAAATTACTGAAGGCTTTGAAACCGTGGTCTAGTCAGAGGACTGGATACGAGGAGAGGTATTAAACATTTAAGTTTAATCTTAAACTAAGATTTTACTAGGATGAAGAAGGTCGGTAAATTTTGCTTAGAGGCCTCTTTATTCAGGCTTAATCCTTAAATTCGTAATGTATCTTTTTGGATACATCAGTTGATTTAATTAATTTAATATTTTAAATAAATAAGAAAAAACGAACAAAAAGAAACCACTTAAATATGTGTCTAATTATACAATATACCTAATAATAACAGTTACACATGATTCCGTTTTCACTGCGGTCTGCAACATTCAAATAACTGACAGAAGAAATTTGTGTTTTGCCAATTTAAGGGTTAAGGATCTTTTATGAACCTGAAAATCTTCAGACTCGGGATCCACAGCTTAAAGTCCTACCTGGAGGACTTGCTCCTTGGATTTTTCCATCCAAAAAATCCATTGAACCCGCAACTGTCAGGACCAGAGGCAAGGAACATAATCACCGTGGCCGACTATCTACAATATTAATGTCACACAAAATGGTTGGTTACAACCTTATCAAAGGAGGTTTTCAATTATTAAAACATTTTTATATACAGATTTTTAACTTGCCAGAGAGACATTCCTAATAGAAGATCTCAGGACCAAATTTAACTTACCATTTACGGAGAACTGGGGAAAGCTAATAGATATAAGAAGACAGAAATCAGTAGAGATCTGGCCCGAATTTTATTCCACAGAAGCAATGGTAAATAGAACATGGATGGAAACCAACCAAGACCTACGCCACTTTGTAAATTCCCTGACAACGCATGGATACCACCACAAAGTATGTAATCTGAAGACCTACCACGACCCTAACTCAACATGTGTATGTGAACTTTGTGAACTACCGTGTGACCGTTACCATATTACATCATGTAAAAGACTACCCAAATCAATAATTGAGACCTGCACAGACTAACGACACTGTGAAAAGTAGTGTAGAAAACATTAACTTTAGTTAGATTCATGCACAACTTGTGCGCTTTTTCATTTTATTAATGTTTACACATCTTTCTGTGCCTAAAGTTTTATTTTCCTTCTCCACTCATCTCTATCCATCCACTCCATGTCCTCTTGTTCTCATTCCAGCTCTTATTTCTTGCATCCACAAGTTTCAAGGTCTTCCTTTCCTTCTTTTTTCAGGTGGACACTATTCCAATGTTTTTCTGGGTAACCTTTCTTCTTGCATTCGTCGTACATACCCATATCAATTTAATTGCTTATATCTTATATAATCTACTATTGAATATCTAATATTCATTTTTTCTCATATGACCATCCATCCATCCAATGGCTGATTGGCTCAAATTCGAGCTTTGGCCTCCCTTAACTTCTGCCTACTATCATTTCTATTTTGCGCAGCAAGCGTCCAGTTGCGACACTTAAGCAGGTTTGCAGCATCTTCCTTAATACCATCCACCCATCGTTTTTCTTTTCATTCTTTCAACTTGTCTATTCCCATAAAACTTGGTGTAAGCACCTTTTTTCATGCTCGGTCTGTTGAGAGCCTTTGTACATGGCAGCCCATTCCAATTTCTTTAACTTAATAAAATTGACAAGGTCAGGTTCATTGTATTTTTTCTTGTATGACAGTGTTTCTTTATAGAGACTTTTGACTTCCCAACTCCTTTCAAAAAATGTTAAACTGAAAATATATAAAACTATTATTCTACCAGTTATATTATATGGATGCGAAACATGGACTCTTACTTTAAGGGAGGCAAATAGATTACGGGTATTTGAGAATAAAGTTCTTAGGAAAATTTTTGGACCAAAGAGAGATGAACAGACAAGTGAATGGAGAAGACTGTATAACAATGAATTACATGGTCTTTATAGGAAGCTAGATATAATGAGAACAGTTAAGTCTCATAGACTATGATGGGCAGGACATGTGGCACGAATGGGAAATGAAAGATGTGCATGGAAGCTTCTTGTAGGAAAACCAGAGAGAAAACGCCCAGTTGGTAGACCAAAAATGAGGTGGGAGAATAACATTAACTATGATTTGAGGGAAGTAGATTATACAGGGAATGATTGGAAAACATTGGCTCAGAATAGGGATGTATGGAGAGCTTATGTCCACGTAGCCATGAACCTACGGGTTTGAGAGTGCCAGTGAGTTAGTTAGTTATGACAGTGTTTCTTATTTTTTTAAATTTTGAATATTTATTAAAACATAACAACTGAATTAGTATGGTAGAAATTCTTCCCTGCAGAGGAAGAGCACCGAAGTCTCGTTGAGGGTAACAAGGGCTTACAAGAAAGGAGATTAGGGATAAAAAATATACGACACAATATTTTAAATATGAAATTAATTAACTTTGATCAAACAAGTTACATTAATCAAGTCAACAAAACTAATTGAAACAAACATACACTACTTCAAATAAGGTAAATATTATTATGTAAATTAATTTTAATGTATGAAAAATAGGCTCTGTAAACAAATATTACCCAATATGTGCAGGTATTTTCTTATAGGGTCTTTATCTTAAAAGCATATAGCAGACAAGTCATCTTTAAGTTCAGTATTGCAGGTAGCTGATGTACAAAAATCAGGCAGTTGGGTGGTACAACTGCTCTATTTATATTATTTGTACATATGGCTAAATCCTAAAAATTGCAAAATATTTTCATACAGCTATATTTCAACATACAATGTAAATATTTTAACAATGCTCTTAAAATATGTTTTTTTTTTGCTTGTATTTATTATAACAAAGACATTCACTCAATTGCAGAAACAAAATCTAAACTGTGACCAAAATTTCATAATTTTTTTCTTGTATCTACAACAGCTGTAGGGAATCTAAAAATCCACAGCATTATTTGCAAAAATAAAATTCAGAAGATAATTTGCAGAAAGGTCTGTATGAACTTAACAAAATTACAGGAGAATATGGATTGAAGATATCTACAGAGAAAACGAAAATTATGGCATTTCAAGGTGTAGATCCTGTCAGAAGTAAAATTGTACTTGACAATAAAATTTTGGAGCAGGTGAATAATTTTACATATCTAGGATGCAATATCTCATATGAAGAAGAAAAGGATGTAAATGCAAAAATACCTAAATTTTTAAGAATTTTAGGGTTAATAAATTCTATCTTCAAGTCACAGTTAGTCCAAAAACATTCAAGACTAAAAGTGTATAAAACACTTGCTCTTCCAACTCTTTTGTATGGTAGTGAAGTATGGACGTTGAAACAGAAGGATATACAGAGACTTAGATCTGCTGAAATGAGATACCTTCAGAGGACTGCAGGATACACACTACTAGATCACAAAAAAAAAAAAAGAATGAAGACATATTAGAAGAATTATACATGGGACCTTTAGAAAACAAAATTTCTGATTATAAGTCAAGATGGATGCAACATGTTCATTGAATGGAAGATCACAGGATACCCAAACAAATGTTAAGATATCAACCTGCAGGAAGAAGAAGACCAGGACGTCCACTCAAAAGACCTCTGGATGGTGTTTCTCTTGAGACCAAAACAGGTCAACAAATGGCCTAAATTTTGTGAATGTACTATGATGATGATGATGATATTTGCAAAAAAAAATATTACGATCTGTGATAATTTTATAACTACTGCCATGAATTTACAGTTTTGTTTGTAATACAAATACCATCTTTTACGGACTAGAAGACGCACCTTAATTTTTAAGCAATTTTTTTAAAGATAACTTTTTTCCATTTTTATTATTAGATTGCAAAACCAGACTAAAAAAAATTCTTAGTTAAAAAGACATTCTGATATTTAAAATGATTTTACTGAGTTGTTTACTAAAAAGATAATTAATACCTATAATGTTGGTCATATTATATAGTTTGATGTGTTTTATTTATTCTCCACTACGGAGTATTCTTAACAATATTACGATCTTAGTGGGTTATCGCTGATTGCAATTCTATTTGGCAATAAATAATATGGTGAAGTTGCAGTGAATAAACATAACCACACATTTCTGATTTGTTTTCAAACATCGCCATTTACATTAAATTTATAAATATTTTAAAATAACTATATTTAAATAATGATTTTTGAGTAAACAGCTTAATTTTATTCATTAAATAGTCCTAACAATGCCACTCTTGATTTCTAAATCCTCTATAGTCTGTCCATGGAATGTGTAGAGAAATTTGCCAGCTTCCCGATTAGATATCTTCTCGCTTGAAGCTCAAGAGCAAAATGAGTAATGTCATGTGATTTGTTCTCCCCCCTGCTCTTCCTTCCTGTATTTTTTTCCTGCCTCCTGCATAGATGGCTTATTTCGAACAGATTCTCTACAGATTTTATGGACAGACTATAGATAGATTGGAAATCACTCGTGGCATTACATATGATAAAATACTTCATAGTGTGAACTATTTATAGTTGCTATGGAAACTATAAAATATTGTGGTTGAGAGTTTGTTTCTGCATTGAATGATACAATACAATAACGCTGTAAGCATTATGAATATAAAATATGGCTTTATTTGCGATGTTGAATGCTCGAGTCCTTTGCAAAGAAGACTGCACTTTAATTATCTGTAATATATTATAGTTAAAATATTTTTATTGTGCTTGAAATTACTCATTGTTTTGAAAGAAAACAATTGAAGCATCAATTGGAAAATGGAGGCTGATGGTGAAATTTGAGTGAGCACTCACATAAACTTAAAAGACTGACATCCATATTAAAACAAAAATACATTTTGATAATTAAAAATTCATTATCAAATCTTGAACATATACTTATACATATATAAAGGCAATAAAGGGTGGACCAGACTCTTCGCTGCAGTGAAAGCAACTGATCTATGGTAGACTCCAGAAAAAGTCTCTGATGCCAGCTCCTCATACATTGTAAAAAAATAATGCTAAAAAACCAAAATATATAGGCCCGAATAGGAAATGATAAAAAATAATACAATAAGAGAAATAATGAATTTAGAAAAGGATATTGTACAAGAGATTAAAGAAATCCAACGAAGATGGTATGGACATATAATGAGAAGAAGGGAAACAGACACAAAGAAAGAAGTATTGAAATGAATACCTCCTGGAAAAGGGAAATATGATAGACCAAAGCAAACATGGATAAAGGGAATTCAAGACAATACGAAGAAGAGAAATATGACAGAAGCGGACACACAAGACCGAGAAGTGTGGAAGAAAAAAATAGTATATTTTGGTTGAGGATACCTGTGTAAATAATGAAAACAATCCTGAAATAAAAAAAATAAAATAAAATAAAAATATTTTGTCACTAAAGCTTGGTATTAAAACAATGATAGAATATGCTAAAAATAAGTTACAATGCTTTGAATATGTTAAACAAATGGCATTTGACAGTCATGAAGAACATTCAACATGAGAATAATAAATA
Organism: Diploptera punctata; assembly: GCA_030220185.1. Lineage (NCBI taxonomy): Eukaryota > Metazoa > Arthropoda > Insecta > Blattodea > Blaberidae > Diploptera > Diploptera punctata. Next base: position 159,579 of record JASPKZ010003438.1, read on the forward strand.
AGAAATGGTCATTGGGGATACAAAGCTTGTGGTAAGTAAACCAGATTGGGAAAACCTACAGGCAAGAGGAATAGAATGGGCAACAATCCTGAACAAAAAATGCTGTCAGGAAGAGGCTAAGTTGGATGACCCATATGGAAAATGGGAACATCCTACAGAACAGTGGTTCCCAACCTTTACCTACTCGCAAACCCCCTTCCACAACGATCTGAGTTGGGTGAACCACTGACTTTGAAATATATACACAGTAGATGTGCATAAAATGTAATTCCAAGCAAAAGGTTTAATAGTGAGTGGAGAACATATTTTTATCGACTGATCTCATATATTTTCAAATTTCTTTAATAACTTAATGGTTAAAACCTAAAGTTACTCTAGTTATGGCTTAAAAGTTACACAACGTGTAGGCCTAGTTGTAGCAAAATCAAATGCATTCCTAATGTTGGTACACAACTGTAAATCAGGCATTCGCAGTAAATATTAATTTATTGTGGAAATAATGTGATAAATTCTCATTGAGAACATAACCGCAGACATAAATCCATTATACAACCTATATAACACCATCAGTTCCAGTTAAAATGCACAAGTTGAAACATTGTTTTCGAAAGGCCTCCATATTAGAATAACTTGAAGAAGTTTAATAATTTAGTTGAGGACGACTGACTTACCAGGTAAAAATTATATAATTAACATCTTATTAGATAAAGTGAAGACAACTAATTTTTTATACATACAGGGAAATTATACTAAAAAACTGATTACTTAGAACAATGGACTTAGCCATTACCTTTTAATTAATCTAGTAGAGCGAGCATCCAATAAGTAATGCCAACACTGCTATAACATTTTATTTAACTTTTACAGGAATTAATCACTATGAGGTTTAATTTATGGTGAAACTAAATGTTTCTTACCTCTCCTCATATAAATCTTCGAAGCAGATCGCGATTTCGAGACCATAACGGTCTCATCTTCAATACAATCTTGGCGACTGATGTTATATCGATTGGAAGAAACTCTTCTTCTTCCCTCTGTTGGTGGACCGATGTACCTCTGGATCAGGTCAAAATTTGTGGGAATTTCGAAATTCATAAGTTTTCCTTTGTTTTTCTGAATGTGGATCTTTTCCCAAACTGTGTGTTCCTTTTGTTTGTCTATTTGTTTAATTAGACTGTCTTTAAAAGCCAAAATTCCCGCAAATTTTGACCTGATCCAGAGGTACATCGGTCCACCAACAGAGGGAAGAAGAAGAGTTTCTTCCGATCGACATAACATAAGTCGCCAAGATTGTACTGAAGATGAGACCATTATGGTCTTGAAATCGCAATCTACTTAGAAGATTTATATGAGGAGAGGTAAGAAACATTTAATTTCACCACTGCTATAACATCACAAAAAATGTATTTAGGTTTTATTTAATATTATGGACTTTATTTGTAATCTCTCGTCAAGTCAACTATATATTGCCAAATCCTTGGAATATGGAGCAGCACCATTTCTAGATATCTCTCTCATCTGATCAATCTAGAGTTTTCTGGATATCAACTCTTGATTGAAATCGAATGCCTCTTAGAGGTTCTTTGATCTTTGTGAATAAGTTAGGCTCATGTCTGGTGAATTTGGTGGATGTTCGAGTGCTTCTCAATTCAATCTTCTAAACAAATTCTATTGATCATATTTTTAGTGCAGTATTACTTACTGAATGTGAGAAACAGTGAATGTATTCACAAAATATTGCTATTTCTTCCAGACTTTCAATATTACACATTTATACAACAAAGACTGTTCAACAACATACTGCAATTATATTATTTTTAGTCTGATCATCTTACCTCAATATTAATGTTGATTTGTTCTTGGACATGTTTCAAAACAATTCTGTTTTATCGTCAGCTTGTCCAGACTGGTTTGATTTATGTTGCATTATATTGCACACCCTGGATGTTGATGTCAGCTCCATCCTGTGGTTGGCCATAATGCAACATAAATCAAACCAGTCTGGACAAGCTGACGATAAAACAGAAATTGTTTTGAAACATGTCCAAGAACAAATCAACATTAATATTGAGGTAAGATGATCAGACTAAAAATAATATAATTAAAATAACCTCAAAATATCACTTCCTAAAATTAAGTATTAACATACTACAAGATTACAATGGTCACCACTAGGATCGCTGATTTACAACAGTATTGTCATTACTTATTGAATGCCCTAGTATATAAAAAGCTGAGAAAAAAAAATTACTAACTAATAGTTTCATATCATTTTTATTAAAAGAAAGTGTAGTTCCATAACATGAACATTCCTTAATATATAAATAATTCATGGATACAAATAGCATGAAAAATAATTTTTTCTACACATGATTTGCACTAATATAATCACTCATATGAAAAAATTACGAGCTGAAACTGATAGCACCAGATGGATTGAATGCAGTATTATTATTAATTACATGCATAATTTCAGATAACACTTCCCTAGGGAATGTATGATCTTGTTGTTGGTGGCGTGCTAGCAAGTTACAATGATTCTTTGGACCATATCAACAATAGCCAGACAGACTAAAAGTTGACAGACAGAAAAAAAAGTGACCCAGAAGAGGACCAACAGCTTCAATGGCAGAGGAGAAAATGTATTCCCAAAAGCAGAAGAGATGGCGTACATAATCTGCTGCCTTGCAGTTAGAAGTTGGTTTTTCAAAGTCTAAGAGAAGAAAAATCCTGATTAAAAATTACCTGGTCCTCCAGGTTCGGAGTTGATGTATCAGGCCAGCTCATTGTTCATCAAAAAATCAATATAATACTAAAGAAACTCAAAGAGATATAAATGAACGGATCTAAACAAACAAAGAAAAAAAAAAAGATAATAAAATAAAGAATATAGGGGGGAAAAAAAATTGCTGTATAAATTTGGACACAGAGGTCTGTAAATAAACAAGAACATAAATATTATTGTTTACATAATGAATATACTTAATTTTTTTTACTACATCCAAATCAATTACTTGATAAATAGTTCAAATTGATGCTTCACTTGATTTGTATGAAAAATGCATATCTTCTCAGCACAAATATATAAATTTCTTTGATCTATGCAACAGCCATCATCTTTCACCAGGGACGATTCTGTGGTGGTGGTTGTTGTGGTGGTGGAGCATAAGGATACCCCATATATGGATTCTGGGGATACGCAGGAAATGCACCATAACCTGTAATAAGTCATTAGTGAAAAACAAATTTAGAAGAAAAATACAACATTTCATTTTAGGAAGTGATATTTTGAGGTTATTTTAATTATATTATTTTTAGTCTGATCATCTTACCTCAATATTAATGTTGATTTGTTCTTGAACATGTTTCAATACAATTCTGTTTTATCAGTCTGGATAAGCTGACAATAAAGCAGAGTTGTTTTGAAACATGTCCAAGAACAAATCAACATTAATATTGAGGTAAGATGATCAGACAAAAAATAATATAAGAAAAATACAAACTTGAATAAAATAGTCAACATTAATGAAATTCATGATAAAATTCCATTGAGGTATTAATCATAAAATTAAAATTATAATGTAAAATTATAAAATAGTTACCCAAAAGGTCCGTCTCCTCAACTTAAAAATTATTGATTGTCTGTAGCGCTTTCGGCATAGTCCCATCAGCAGCAGAAGTAACAGGATGTAGGTTCTTATTAGTTGTCCTCTGATTCAATACTGGTGTTGCACTGAAAATCTGGTACAGGGGATTATAAGTACTGGGTGTGTTCTCATTTAACAGAAAGTCGTTCCTAATTTCCTTCAAAATGCCCATTTCCTCAAGTCCACTTATCTTAACTGGATTGTTTTCCCTGTGTAGTATTGTTAGGGTGTTGCCAATATCTAACAAAGCTTGATTTACCTTCTGCGTTAACAAAGTCATAAAAATGTTAAACTATATTTAATTTTAGGAAGTGATATTTTGAGGTTATTTTAATTATATTATTTTTAGTCTGATCATCTTACCTCAATATTAATGTCCAAGAACAAATCAACATTAATATTGAGGTAAGATGATCAGACTAAAAATAATATAATGTTAAACTATATCAACTATAACATTGAAGTAAATAAATAATTTCTATAGTAAAGGAGTATATAAATTGACGTGTAGAGATTGCAACAAATTTTACATAGGAAGAACAAGCAGAAGTTTTAATATCAGATTTAAAGAACATTTTTGTGACTTTGTTAACGCAGAAGGTAAATCAAGCTATGCAAGACACACTGTTCATGCAGGAATCATATGTTAGATATTCACAACACCCTAACAATACTACACAGGGAAAACAATCCAGCTAAGATAAACATACTCGAGGAAATGGAAATTTTGATGGAAATTAGAAACAACCTTCTGTTAAATGAGAACACACCCAGTACGTATAATCTCCTGTACCAGATTTTCAGTGCAACACCAATATTGAATTAGGGGTCAACTGATAAAAATCCACATCCTGTTACTTCTGCTGATGATGGGACTAGTCCCAAAAGTGCTACAGACAATCAATAATTTTTAAGTTGAGGAGACGGACCTTTTGGGTAACTATTTTAATAATTTTACATTATAATTTTAATTTGATTAAAATAAAATTAAATATAAGAATATTATTACCTGGGTCTGTCTACATCCATACACTCCCACATAGGGGCAAGGGTGCTCCCTTGCAAGAGTTACTTAAAGTTAATGCTTATTTCCCTACAGATATGAGCAAGTGACAAGTGGAGCTGATTGCCTGAAAGAGATATCTAATAGCAACTAAAGTATTACTTGGGTGGGAAAGGTTGATTCAATTTGCTTAGAGGCTCTAATTTAGGTTTGAGATTCTTTATGAGGTTAAGGTAATACAAAGTCAGAAGGTCAGGGTTCGAGTCCTGGTGGGGTCAGCAATTTTAAACTAACTTAAATCTTTTAAATTTATCAGAGAACATTTTTTCAAAAAACTCGCCTCATAAATTTCATACTTTTCACAAGACCATGGTTTCAGACAATATCTCATCCATCATCAGTCACAACTGTGACTCTGAGTTGTCAGTCCTGCAAGTTGGCCACCTTTATCCCCAGAACAATTGTCTGGTATTAATTTCTGTTAGAGACTGAGTAGACCCCAGGGCCATAGTGCTGCCAGAAGATTTAGGTCGTATTAAAATTAATTAAATTAATGTTGGGAAGTAAATATTATGAGAATTCCTGCATCTTGTGCCATACGTACGCTAATAAAATTCCCTACATCTATTAAATGGTGAGAAATTATTAATATAAATTATTAATATGGTAATAAGTGTATCATATTAAGTTATGCAGGTAGGAAATAACACTATGAGGTTTATTTTAATTTTGTTGAGTTGATTTTTGACTCCCTTGCAAATCCAGATTTCGTCACTGTATTTGTGACATTCTCAATGCTGTTCACGTTCACAACTGACGTCCAATGGTCTCCTCTCCTGCATTGAGAATGTCACAAATACAGTGACGAAATCTGGATTTGCAAGGGAGTTAAGAAGTATGAGGTTGAGTCAAAAATCAACAAAATTAAAAGTGTATCATATGTCATGTTTCATTGAAGATCAAAAGTGTCGGCCTCTTTAAAAAATCTATATTTTCTAAATAACTCTTTATTCATCTTTGATTTATAAGTGATATAGATGGAAAAATTTTATGCAATGGATAGCAGTCTATACAATCAAAAAAACTGTGATAGCTATAGTACCGACCTTAGCCGTGAGTATAATTATAGCTGTTGTAAACTGTAATAGTAATTAATGATAACATAATATATAAGATAAACCGTGATTAAATTGATATGAATATAATCATATTTAATGTTAATAGTTACAACTACTTAATAATAAGGATAATATATGAAAGAAAGAAATAATTTATTACTTATTTTAGGAATTCACACCATGAGGTACATTCATTTAGGTATGATTATTTATCACTCACCTCATATTATTCCTCTTATTTGACTATAAACTAGTTTTGGAACATAGTTTCTGTTCCATCCTCAGTATCGTCACGACCGTTGTTCAGTCATCTTGAAGAGCCATCCTTCGCTCCTTCCATTGACAGACTGAAAAACCTCAAAACCAGGTCATTCTTCTCGGGAATTTCAAAGTTCATCAATTTCTTCTTTTCGCTCTTTTGAATGTAGATCTTTTCCCACACAGTAAGTTCTTTTGGTTTTTCTGTTTGTTTTAATAATTTAGCTTCTTTTTCAATAAGATGTTTTTTTTCAGATCATGCATGGGCAGCCACTGCAGATTTTTCTACTTCCCCTTTCTTGACATTCCTGAGATGTTCTTTCACTCTAGTTTTCAAATTTCTCTTAGTTTTTCCTACGTAGAATTTCTCACATTCTTCACATTTAATCTGATGAATCCCCAATTTGTTTTCTTATTTTATTTTCTCATTTTTATTAGGTATATTCAATCTACTGATGCTGTAGTCATTTTTGGGTGCTATAACCTTATGTTGAAATCTTTAAAAAAATGTTTGAAACTTGTGGTGTTTTAATGGATGATATGTGAATTTTCTGAATTTTACATTTTCTTCTTTTACTTTTAGAAGAGTGCTTTGATTAATAAATTTTTGTCTTTTGAACTAGTTTATTTTCTTGAGTATCATCCTTTCTGCAAAACCATTTTTCGTGGCTACGTTGATTATGTGTTTTTTTCTTTTTCATAATTTTCTTTGTTCATGGGCATGCTCACTAATCTATATGTCAAATTAATTTTCAAGTTCTGGTGCAGATATGTAGATGACATAATTGCAATAGTTAATCATAAACAGATAGATGATGCATTGAAATTATTGAACATTCAAAGTTAAACTATAAAGTTCTCTATGGAAAAAGAAATTAAAAGAGAAATGCCATTTTTAGATCTCAAATTAAAAAGGAATGAAGAAAATAAGAGAGAATTTGGAATTTACAGAAAGAAGACACATATAGATAATCATATAAAAGCACCAGGTTTCAATCACATAGCTCACAAAGAAGCAGTTTTCAATAGTTTGACACATAGATTAGTGAACATACCCATCTCATAAATGTTGTGCTTTTCACAAGACCCTGGTTTCAGATCCATCATCAGTCACAACTCTGACTTGGAGTTTTCTCCGATAAATTTTAATGATTATTACCTCATAATGTTTACTTCCCAACATTAATTTTAATACGACCTGAACCTTCTGGCAGCTGTCCCTGGGGTCTACTGAGTCTCTAACAGAAATTAATACCAGACATTTGTTATGGGGGCTATTTAACTCATGCCCCAAATGGGAGTCAATGTCAAATCACGTTTCAATGAATTTTGTTTTACAACCAATCACAGTCATGTTTCACCTCAATATTTATTTACTTCTGTTTATCATATTAAAGAAAGCTCCTCCTTTTTAATATTCTGAACAGGTCAGAGCATTATTTTTCAGTGACTGACTCTCTAACAAATACATTGAATATAGTAAATAATGAAGATTCCTTCAACCTACACATTTGATAACTGTGTGTTCAATAATTGTGTTTTCAAATAATGATTTTATGGAGTTGTTTCCTAAAAATAATTAATAACCTATAATGTTGGTTATAATATACAGTTTGATGTGTTTCATTTTTTCTCCACTAGGGTGAATTCTTACAATATTGCGATCCTATTTGGAAATAAATAATATGATCAAGTTGCAGTGGATGAACAAAAGAAGCATAACCAAACATTTCACATTTGTTTTCAAACATCACCGTTACATTAAATATATAAATATTTTAAAATAACCATATTTATATAATGATTTGTGAGTAAACAGCTTAATTTTATTCGTTAAATATTACAAATGCCACTCTTGATTTCCAAATCTTCTAGATAAATTGGAAATCACTCATGACATTACTTATGATAAAGGCGGCCGTCACACAGGGCTGACATCTCATGTGAATTGTAAAAAAAAGTGGGAGCCTTAATCTTCTACTACCCCAAGGGCCTTCTGAGGTCTGTAGTTGGATCACTTTTTCTTTAATAAGGCCAAAAAATTCGTTATGATAAATTAATGTACCTGGCATAAAAGAGTTTCTTTCCTTTATCTTTAAATTATTTATTATTCTATATGGGGTTTAAAACCTGGGACCCATGGTTTAAATTCCCTCCTACAGGTAGCTATTATTAAATAATTTTATTGTAATTATCATATTTTTCCTAATCTCTGTAGTGTTCTGCCTGACGGCAGGTCCTTCACTGCAATCATAGCATTTTCATGCTATGCTTTGCAGCTTTACCAGGGAATTATAGGTGTGGTAGCTTCCCGTTGCTTTCCATGCTAGGGATGATAATGGTGATAATGATAGCCAGATGATGTTTGGGGACCTTTTGGGCCTCAAAGCTACCTTACATTTGTCTTACAAGTGAGGAAAAATCCCAGAAAAAAATCCTTACTCTGGAAGCTTGTCCCAACCGGGAATCGAACCTGGGCCTGCTGCGTGACAAGGCAGAGCAATACCTCGAGACCACAGTGGTGGATAGACATCTCAAATTAACTTGTAGGTAGCAAAAGAACTCTCAATTGAAGAGAAAAATTATACGCTCAGACTGGGAATCGAACCCAGGACCTTTGGTTTTCTAGAGAAATGCTCTACCAACTGAGCTATCTGGAAGAGTTCCAATCTAGATGCAAAATTTTCTCTTACGTATGTTGTCAATTTCCATGCACCAAATGCTATGAAACCTTTGCTTCTATCTTTGCAAATGGCGGCTTCTTTATTAAGAAGACATTTGGGAATTTTATATTACATTATAAAGCCAGTACAGCTTCTTTCGATGAACATATAAAGAGAACAATTTGATAGTTCTGTGTTCCTGACTGACTTATATTATGCATGTAAACTGAGCGAGAGTGGCTCATCATCATCCAAAATTTCACTAGGATGACATAAAATGCAGGAGTACCCACACAGTTGTTGCAACACTACAGAACTAGTCCCAGCTGCAGATTAAAACAGCATATCCCACCTATCTCAGGTAGATACCCAATAATGCTCCCAAGCCACAACTATTTAAGTTACTACTCCTTGGCCAGAATTTTGCAACTAAGAGAAATTTCAAGTATGGACACTGGTTATCAAGAAAATCATTTTAAAAAAATCACTTATCTTGAAAATTATAAGATTACAACTGGATCTAAAGTTCTTGATTTAACAATAAAGTTATTCTCTTCCTTAAGGGCACCCAGTACATTATTTGGGTTAAAAAATCAATTTCTTTCTTTTTGTTTAAAAAAATCAAGAAAGGTCTATTTTATTTTTAGTCTGATCATCTTACCTCAATATTAATGTTGATTTGTTCTTGGGCATGTTTCAAAACAATTTTGTTTTATCGCCAGCTTGTCCAGACTGGTTTGATTTATGTTGCATTATGTTGCACACCCTGGATGTCGATGTCAACTCCATCCTGTGGTTGGTCATAGAACCTCCAAACAAGGTCACGCTCCGTCGGTATTTCAAAATTCATAACTCTGTTTTTGTTCTTCTGAATATAGATTTTTTTCCCAAATAGTCAGTTCTTTTGTATTTTCTAACTGTTTTAATAATTTAGTGTCTGAATTTATATTATGTTTTTCAGACCAAACATGAGCAGCAACTGCAGATTTTTCTATTTCCCCATTTTTTCTTTGGCCAACCACAGGATGGAGCTGACATCGACATCCAGGATGTGCAACATAAATCAAACCAGTCTGGACAAGCTGACGATAAAACAGAATTGTTTTGAAACAGGTCCAAGAACAAATCAACATTAATATTGAGGTAAGATGATCAGACTAAAAATAATATAATTAAAATAACCTCAAAATATCACTTCCTAAACTTAAATATTAAGGTCTATTTTATTGATCTGTAATATTATTTTGTCGATTTTAGACATTCAGACCCATAAAAATGTATTTTTAAAAATGGCGTATCTGTGTTCTGCTAATGTGTACATTTTCTGCTTTTTGCATTTACTCACGACTTGCATTTTCCATATTTTGGTACACTTTTCTCTGAAACTATGAAAGATAGGAGAATAATTTTTGACTCTATAATAATGAGGTAAATTTATCTTTGTGCTATTGATAGTGTTTGAAATAAAGTATGCAAAATTTTTAACAAAAACAATTTTTGGTCTTTGAATGTTTTAAAAATAAATCACAATCCATATCTGAACACAAACAAACCTTATTACTGTCAAATAAACTATGGACAATAACATACTAAATTTTGAAAACAATTGGATAGGTAGTTTTTGAGAAAATTGAACCAAGACAATACTTTTAAGAAGTTGGATTTTTTATTTTCATTTTTTTGTATTTTAAATTACTCGTGAAGAAATATGTGTAAAAAGTTAACCAAAGTGTAATTATGTTCAGGAAGACTTGTTTAATTAGAGACATAATTTCCATGCACATAACTTAAGAATAAGCTGAAAAAATGATTTTTGTATGTTGCATATTTTTAAGCCAAATTACAAGGAAATTAGTACCAGGTGCCTTAAAAAAGCTAAAGTAAGTCCACTTCAGTCCTTAGGAATAGAATGTTAAGGCTCCTACATTTCTTGGCATGAGATGCCTACCAGGTTATCAGCCCCAAGTGATGGCTGCCTTTACTCCATAAACATAGCTGCCACCCATTTCTGTTACAGGCCCTTTGTGCTGCCAGAAGTTTAGACCAGTTTAAAAACTGATACCACCGGGATGCAAACCCACAACCTTCCAGCTAGTAGCACATCGTCTTAACAACATCAGGGGTCACCTATTGGCAGACAGTGATACAGATCCCGGGGTTTTGGTTTCCAAACCGGTTAAATATGGAATTAATACATATTTTTAAAACCAGTTGTACTAAATTTCATGTCATCATAGTATTATTGTTGGCAGTACCATTTTTGGTTAGAGATTTGATTCAAGATGAACGGGATTCCGTTTGAAATCTGGTATCGTGAAAAACATGAAAGTTGTGAGGTGAGATATTACTCTGACCATATAATTAAAACATTTTGTCTATTCATTCTTACCTCTTATAGTTGTTTTTGTCGAACATATGTTTCAGGGCGTCTTAGCCCCATCGTCAGCGATTACAGACTGAATTTTCTCATGTTGTCGGCCCTGATTCTTGATTCCTGCTCTCTCTACCTCTGGTCCAATGAATTTACTAATGAGGTTCCTTTCTCTGGGAATTTCAAAATTTGTAATTCTTTCCTTGTTCTTCTGTATGTAGATTTTTTCCCACATGGTGAGTTAATTTTTGTTTTCTACTGTTTTAATAATTTTGTGTTTACATCTATTTTGTGTTTTAACAAAAGAACACATAAGAAATGTAAAAAAACAGGGAAGTAGAAAAATCTGCAGTGGCTGCTCATGTGGTCAGAAAAACACAAAATTATTAAAATAGTTAGAAAACAAAAAAATGAACTCACCAAATGGGAAAAAATCTACATACAGAAGAACCAGGAAAGAACTATGAATTTTGAAATTCCTGGTGAAAGGAACCTCATTAGTAAATTCATTGGACCAGAGGTAGAGAGAGCAGGAATCAAAAATCAGGGCCGACAATATGAGAAAATTCAGTCTGTAATCACTGATGATGGGACTAAGAAGCCCTGAAACATATGTTTGACAAAAACAACTATAAGAGGTAAGAACAAATAGACAAAATGTTTTCATTATTAAACAAACCTCTTAATATTGTTTAGTTGTTTCTTCACTCACCTCATACTTAACTCCCAAGCAGAATCGAGTTTCTTCACTTCATTTGTGACATTCTCAATGCTGTATTACGTTCACAACTGATGTCCAACGGCCTCCTCTCCATCAGTTGTGAACGTAATACAGCATTGAGAATGTCACAAATGAAGTGAAGAAACTCGAGTCTGCTTGGGAGTTAAGAAGTATGAGGTGAGTCAAGAAACAACTAAACAATATTAAAATAAACCTCATAGTGTTATTTCCTACCTACATAACTTAAACCTCTTAATGTTACTTCCTATTGTATTTAAAAAAAACTCTGACCATATGTTAAGTTTATCATAAACTTATTAATAATTATTAGAATTAATAACTGTGTACTACTGTGCTTTTAGTATTTACCACGTGTTTTGTGCAATTCATACCCATAACATAATTTAAATAATTTCCCTATAATATTAATTACTTAATGAAAGCTTCATATGTTTAATCAACTGTGGTTCTGGACCTCGACTTAATTTTCTACTTTGAAAATGGACCTCCATGAAGTCTAATCAGTGACCCCTGAACTACACTACGGTGTGCCTCCTGTTCTCTTCCCCAATATCTTGATTTAGATCATGATGTATTTGGAATTTTTATGTGATGCATATTCATTTCCACTTATAAAAATCATACTGAATCGTATATATTATCTATGTTATTTAACACAGAACTGCGGTATCAAAAGTCATCGCTCCTATCTTCAGCTGTTGTCATGACTGTTGATTCTTCATCATGCCAGTCATCTTCTGAACTGCCATCTAGGGTCATATCTATGAATGCATTAGACCGCGAAAGTTGTTCTCTGCTGAGAAAGTTGCATCTAAAGACTTTTTTCGTACTCAAAAATCTGTTCATGCGATAATAATTGTCGAAATTCCTAAGCTACCTGGCCAGGTGACTTTGCAGAGAACGAATCGTGAGCAACCCGATGGGAACTGATGTACTTTGAAACTTTGCTGTGTACCTTGCTGCTTTATCCAAGATGTCGGACCTTGAAGACTTCGATCATGTTTTCGGTATACGCAGAGAAGAGGAATTTGATAGAGTCTACCAAATAATTCAACTGGAAGAACAGGAGAATCAGCGTAATATCGCGCGATGCAGATGTCGTTGTATATGGTAATATTTACGGGACGCAAGCGTAAATGCATTCCTCTAGCAGACGAAAATAACGGAAGTGGTTTTATCGCTGATAATTATGGGTAATTTCTTGCCAATATTACGAAAAACTACTTTCATGCATGACCAGTCAGCGACTCGCTAATTCGAGCTTTGCACGTTCTCACAGAAAACTCAACTCACCAGAGATTAATGTATTTGCATGCGGCCCCTAGTGTTGATTTGAAGAACTTTGTAATGAAATTTTGTTCATCTGGAAATTTCAAAATTTATGGATCTAACATGGTTTTACTAAATGTACATATATTCCCAAACTGTTAATTCTCAAGGCTTAGAAAGACGTTTCAAAAGTTTACCTTCTTTTTCAATTTCATGATTCTCTAACAAACTATGTGCTGCTATTACTGATTTTTCAATTTCTGCTTTTTTTTTTATATTTCTAATGAGTTCTTTTGTGCAAGTGTCCAAATTCCTTTTGTTTTTTCCTATATATATGTACTTTATTGCAATTTTTGCAATTAATTTGATAAATTCAAGATTTTTTTATTATTGTATTAGAGTTAACAGTTTGGAAAAAGATATACATTCAGAAAAACCATGTTAGATCCGTGAATTTTGAGTTTCTGGACAAACAAAATTTGATTGCAAAGTTGTTCAAATCAACACTAGATGGCAGTTTAGATAATGACTGGCATGATGAAGAAATCAACAGCTGAGAATGGAAGTGATGGCTCTCAATATCGCAGTTCACTGTTAAAGAACATAGATGTATGAGGTAAGAATATACATGATTCAGTATAGGTTTTTATAACTGAAAACCTCATAATGTAAAATTCCCAACATTAATGTATGAATCATTTCCACTTCCTGACATTGATTGGTGCATTAGGCAGTTTGTGAGTTGGTTAAACCTAATGCAACCTTATAGTGATCTTTACTTGGGGAAATATGTCCAGTAATCATCTGAAATATGTTAAAAAGTTTCCAATATCAGTTATGTATTTGCAGAATTGTCTTCCAGATACAGCAATCATTTGTATTTATTAAATTGGAATAAAGAGTAATTAGTGTGGAGATTTTACTTTTGATTATTCTCTTTATAGATACTTTTTTAGCTAACATATCACTTTTTCATTTACATCGGTATCATGACAGCTGCCGCTGTTTTCCGAAAACCAAACACCATTCCTCTCTGTCTATCCACTGATCCTCCTCCAATCCTCTGATAATCATAGCCGCTTGCACACCTTCTATCCAAGTTTTCTTTGGTCTTTCTTTCTTCCTTCTTTCCATTGGGTTATTGAGAATTTATACATTACTTTTGAGCAGTAAAGCTTCATAGTTTGATGTTTTTATTGAAATTAATGCTTTCCAATCCTGGAGAGTTTTATTTAAGAAAGAAAAATTGATATACAGAATCACAGATCCATGGATCAAGTCCTGGTATGAGCGTTAATTTAAATAAAAATATTCTAAATATGAAGTTTAACCATTTAAAAGTAACATATAAATTCCCAATAAAATACTTCTGAATAGAAGACGTCAGTTGGCATGTTGGTAGTGACAGCTATTGGCCTTCGGACGAAGGAGAATTGTATAAGTGGAAAGAAATGTTGACATTCTTATCATGTCTCAAATGATGTAATTGGTATCGTACTGATGTACAGAATCAGAGATCCAGGGTTTAAGTCCTGGTTCGAGCATTTACTGGTGGAAACTCCACTTTATGCAAAATTGTAAGTGCCTACTGTACCACATATTTTAATATTATTCCCAATTGTAAAAATATTTGTGTAATTTTGTTGAGTTATTTCTTGACTCACCTCATACTTCTTAACTCCCTCGCAGATCTAGATTTCGTCAGTGTATTTGTGACATTCTCAATGCTGTTCACGTTCACAACTGACGTCCAATGGTCTCCTCTCCTGCAGACTGACAGGAGAGGAGACCATTGGACGTCAGTTGTGAACGTGAACAGCATTGAGAATGTCACAAATACAGTGACAAAATCTAGATCTGCAAGAGAGTTAAGAAGTATGAGGTGAGTCAAGAAACAACTCAACAAAATTAAAATAAACCTCATAGTGTTATTTCCTATCTTCATAACTTAATGATGTTTGTGTAAATCGAATAAACTTACATAAGTTAGGTCTACCGTCCATCATCTTACCTCATATTTGGTTGAGGAGAACTGCTTCTTACTTCCTCTATTGGTGGACTCAACATCTTAGAAATATCCAATATGGTGAAGTGAAAAAGTCAGCAGTAGCTGCTCATACTTGATCTGAAGAACATCTAACTGATATAAGGGCTGCTATAGTTAAGCAAATGGAAAAACCAAAAGAGCTCATGGTTTGGGAAAAAATCCATATAAAAAAAAAGAAAACTTATGAATTTTGAAATTACTGGGGAATTTAATTTGAGTAGGAGGTTCATCGGTCCCCAACAGAGGGAATAAGAAGCAGTTATTCTGAACAACATATAACATCAGTCAAAATATTACTGAAGATGAAGCCACATAGGTTATAAAACAAGTATAATTAAAAGACTGGATATGAGGTGAGTTGTATAAAGAATTTTAATTCAAATCTTAATAGGAAATGAGTCCACTGCTGTGGTCTCGAGATAGCATGCTGCCTTGTCACGCAGCAGGCCCAGGTTCGATCCCTGGTTGGGGCAGTTTTGCTGGGTGAGGTTTTTCCTCACCTGTAAGACAAATGTCAGGAAAACTTTAAGGCCCAAACGGTCCCCGAAATCATATGGCCATCATCATCATCCTTATTATCATCATCATCACCCTTCACCAGTGTGGAAAGCAACGGGAAGCTACCACACCTACAATTCCCTAGTAAAGCTGCAAGCTTAGCATGAAAATGCTATGATTGCAGTGAAGGACCTGCCTTCAGGCAGAATTACTATGGATGGAATGGGAAATGAAAGCTACACAAAGGATAGAAGACAAAGGAATGTTTTTTTTTTGGAAAGTCAAGATTCACGTTTGACTATAGATTTGTGAAAAAGAATTATTATAAAATTTCTAAAGGAGAAAAGAAAAAGTGACTACCGAAGAAAAAAAAAATGTTTACAAGTGAATAGGAAGGATGTACATTTCCATAGACATGAAAACATCTGAACAATGGCACAATATTCATATAAGTGTATTTTAATCACACAACTGAACAACCAAATAAAACATGAAAATCAACATTCATATTTGAAGAGAAAAATTATATGCCCAGACAACTCAAACCCAGGACCTTTGGTTTTCTGGGCCAATGCTCTACCGACTGAGCTACCAGGGCGAGTTACAATCTAAATGCAATTTTTTCTCTTATATATGTTGTCAATTCCTGCGCCTCATATGCTATGAAATGGGGCACGCCGTAGCGTAGTGGTTAAGGCACTGAGCTACAAGCCGGAGGGTCGAGGGTTCAAGTCCCGTTGGGGTCAGGATTTTTAAACTGGCCCAAACCCTCTGGCGGCGCTATGGCCCTGGGGTCAACTCAGCCTCAAATGGAAACGAGTACCAGACGCTTGTTCTGGGGGGTAAAGGCGGCCGTCACGTAGGGCTGACATAAAAGTGCCGATTGTCTAGAAAAAGTGGGAGCCTTAACCTCCTACTACCCCAAGGGCCCCCGGGTCTGTTGTGGGATCAAAAAAAAAAAAAAAAATGCTATGAAATCTCTGCTTCTATCTTTGCAAATGGTGGCTCCTTTATTTAATAGACATTTATTTGGGAAGAAAGCACAAATAAAGCCTAGAAAAATACTACTGGAGGACAAATCTTTCATTCCTGATCTACCTAGGAGGAAGTCAGTGGCGCTTTTCAGATTATTAACGGAACATGACTGTCTGGCCTCTCATCTTTATAGAATCAATATATATCCCTCACCACACTGTACCCGTTGTAAAGATGATACTTCCATCATGAATGAAGAACATTTGTTGAAATGTCCAGCAATTAAGAAGATTGATGCTGACCTACCATCTCAGCTCACATGTTATTATTGGGACACCCATAGGAGAATGGAGGAAGTCCAAGCTCCTTAAGCATTGGTGGCAACAACAACAACAACATTTATTTGGGAATTTTACATCACATTATAAATGCCAGTACGGCTTCTTTCGATGTTTTTATTATTAATTTCATACAACTCAATGATGGATAAATCATATTTGAAGAGAAAAATTATACACCCAGACTGAGACTCAAACCCAGAAGCCATACTGGCTTATAATGTAATGTAAAAATCCCCAAATAAATGTCTTCTTAATAAAGAAGCCGCCATTTGCAAAGATAGAAGCAAAGGTTTCATAGCATCTGGTGCGCAGGAATTTACAACATATATAAGAGAAAAATTTGTGTTTACATTGTAACTCGCCCCGGTAGCTCAGTCGGTAGAGCATTGGCCCGGAAAGCCAAAGGTCCTGGGTTTGAGCCTCAATCTTGGCATATAATGTTTCTCTTCAAATATGATTTATCCATAATTGAGATGTATGAAATTAATAATAAAAACATCAAGATTCATTAAATCATGTAGGTAGTCTGCATAAAAATCAAGAAATATGAGGTGAGTCAAAATACAACTCAAATTAATCAAGATTCATGTTTGACTGTAGAGCTGAGAAGAAAAATTATCATAAAATTTCTAAAAAAGCAGGAAAAAAAAAATTATGAAAGGATAGGAAGGCTGTATATTTGGATCATCTTTCAAATCAATACACACAAAGACACTTGAAATGAACTATTATAAGAAAAATCACTATGAGATTTAATTTTTAAGATTTAAATTAGAATTCTTTACAACTCACCTCACATCCAGTCTTCTAATTAAACTGGTTTCAAAACCTAGGTGGTTTCATCATCAGTAATTTCATGACTGATATTCTATCATCCAGGACAACTGATTCTTACTCCATTTGTCTGTTGGTGAACCGATGAACTTCCAAATGAAATCAGATTTCCCACGAATTTCAAAATTCATTAGATTTTCTTTCTTGTTTTTTTTAATATCAATGTGGATTTTTTCCCAAACTGTAAGCTCTTTTGGTTTTTCTATTTGTTTGATTAAACCAGCCTTTTCAATTAGAGTTTTTTCAGACCAAGCATGAGCACCTACTACTGATTTTTCCACTTCACCATTTTTGACATTTCTAAGATGCTCCTTCACCCTGGTTTTCAAATTTCTTTTCCTTTTATAAATTTGTGACCATATCCATATTTAATCTGGTAAATTCATGATTCATTTTCTTCTTCAATTTTGTCATTTTCGTTAGTTAATTATGTTATTAATTCTTCGGTGCCAATCTTATGATACATTTTTTTTTAAATATTTTAAACTTGTGGTGCTTCAATGGATAAGTGAATTTCCAGAATTGTATGTTTTTTCTGTTTATTTTATGTGTGCTTCATTAATTAATTGTCTTTTAAACTAATTTATTCTAAATAAAAACTAATTTATTTTAAATAAATAAATTTAAAAGACAAAAATTAATTAATGAAAGTACACTTATAAAATAAAAAGAAGAAAACATAAAATTCAAGAATTTTCACTAACCATGAACTGAAGCACCACAAGTTAAAAAAAAAAATTAAAAAGTTTAACATAAGATTGGTACCGAAGAATGAATATAGTCTCAACATGATAATTAAAACTAACAAAAACGACAAAATTGAAGAAGAAAACAAATAGGAAATTTACCAGATTAAAAGCAGGGATGGTGACAAAATTTATAAAGGGAAAACAAAAAGAAATTTGGAAACTAGGGTGAAAGAACATCTTAGGAACGTCAAAAATGTTGAAGTGGAAAAGTCAGAAATAGCTGCTCATGCTTGATCTGAAAAACATTTAATTGAAAGAAAGGTTATATTTAAATTAATATTGGGAAGTAAACATTATGAGGTTATATCATTAATAGTGAGTGGAGAACCTATTTTTAACAACTCACCTCATATAATTTCAAATTTCTTTGATACCGGCAGTTTCAGTCAATATATTGTCCCTCTTGGAAGCCATGACTGAAGAGGGACAAGATATTGTCTGAAACTGCCAGTATCAAAGAAATTTGAAATTATATGAGGTGAGTCATTAAAAATATGTTCTCCACTCACTATGAAAGAAAGGTTAGTTTAATCAAACAGATAGAAAAATCGAGAGAATTCACAGCCTGAAAAAAAAATAAAAATAAAAAAACAAGAAAGAAAAACTGTTGAATTTTGAAATTACTAGGGAATTTGATTTGATTCAGAGGTTCATCAGTCCACCAACAATGGAGTAAGAAACAGTTCTCCTGGACGACACAACATCTGTCCTGAAATTACTGATGAAACCGCCTAGTTTTGAAACCAGTTTAATTAGAAGACTGGATATGAGGTGAGGAGTAAAGAATTTTAATTCAAATATTATATATTTAATTAATGTTGGGAAGTAAACATTATGAGGTATAATCATTAAAATTCATCGGAGAACATATTGTTTAAACAACTCACCTCATAGGATTCATGCTTCCATGATATCGCGATTTCAAACATAGTCATGTTCATCGTCAGCCATAAGCCGGAGTTATGGCTGACGATGAACATGACTATGTTTGAAATCGCGATATCATGGAAGCATGAACCCTATGAGGTGAGTTGTTTAAACAATATGTTCTCCGATGAATTTTAACAAATATTATATATTGACTTTTTTTGTACTCAATTTATAAATTTTTGCATAAATTTGGTTAACTTTTATTCCACTGATTTGAATGATGATGCAATTCCATTAGTGTCTTTTAATCACACAACTGAACAACCAAATAAAACATGAAAATCATAAACAGACCAACTTTTATTGAAGACTCAATAAAATGTATGACTTTATAAATATAAAAGTCCTACCATTGCTTAAAATGTAACTTTTCTCAGCCTACATATTTGTCATTTTTTCATTTCATGACATAATTATATATTATTACTTATAAAGAAAAAACTTTCAACATCAAATTAAAAAAAAAAGCATACTCATTAAAAATAACAAATCACAATAAAAGTACAAAATACACTAACAAAAACATAATGCAAGAAAAAACAGTGCAGTTTATTCCCCACAGACAGTTTGAAACTCTTGGTATATTACACAGAACATATACGTTTGCTGCTAAGCCAGAAGCGCTAGTCAATTTTCACATCAAAATGTAATTACTAATTTATTACGGTATGAGCTATCCTATATATTGGTATTGATTTAGTTCAATGGGTATGGGGTAGATTCGTATGGTATTTACAGGGGGCAATAGGAAGAGAAAAGAGGTAAATATTAACCCATTATTTATATACATTTTTATCACTCACTTCATATTCTTCTGAAGAATATCGAGCGAGTGATAAAAGTCTACCTAAATAAATAATACCTCATAGTGTGAATTTCTAAAAAAGTAATTTATCCAATTATATTTGAAAACAAAAATATACTTAAGTTTTATTTTAGAAAGAAACAATTTTAAAACCTGGTTGAGTGACAGACAAGGCCTTAACTCTACCAGGTAAAATAAAGCTATTATTATTATTATTATTATTATTATTATTAATGCTAAAATAAAATGAAACTATATTGAATTCTGGAAAATGTTAATTTAAGGTATAACATAAAAAGAAAAATATACTCAGACTGGGGTTTGAACCCAGGACCTTCAGCTTTGTAAGCTAATGCTCTACTGTTTGAGCTATCCTAAGCATTCCAATCTAAATGTAAAAATTTCTCTTATACATTTTTAATTCCTGAGAGCGCCAAATGCTACAAACCATTGCTTGATCATGCAAATGACGGCTTCTTATTTAAGAAGACTTTTATTGGGAATTTTAACATTATTTCATAAAGCCAGTAACTTTACAATAAGCATATTCACTTGGGTTCAGGTATAAAGACTATCTGCTCTTAAAGTGATCCTCATCAAAACAAACCATGTGACCTGCTCGCTTTTCATTGGTTATGAACACCGACATACGATGTACAAGCAATAAGTACACAAAAAACTAGTTCCCTTCATAAAAATAAAAATATGTCCTCTGAATATACTTGTTATTCTTCGTGAATGAAAATAATAATAATACAAAACATAGAAAATATTCTAAAATATATCTAATCAATAATTACAACTTAAAATAGTTTATTACATATGGAATAGTCCACCGCTGTGGTCTCGAGGTAGCGTGCTGCTTGTCAAGCAGCGGGCCTGGGTTCGATCCCCGGTCAGGGCAGTTTTTCTGGGTGAGGTTTTTATCGGGGTTTTTCCTTGCCTGTAAGACAAATGTCAGGAAAACTTTAAGGCCCAAACGGTCCCCGAAATCATATGGCCATCATCATCATCCTTACCAACATCCTTCACCGGTGTGGAAAGCAACGGGAAGCTACCACATCTACAATTCCCTAGTAAAGCTGCAAGCATAGCATGAAAATGCTATGATTGCAGTGAAGGACCTGCCTTTGGGCAGAATTACTATGGATGAACATATGGATAATGCATTTGAGTCATGCTACAGTCGATTCTGATGCAACAAAATGGCAAAATGTTGTATCACCACCTAAATTTTTAAAACACAAGTCTGGCAAATCTTTGAGTAGTGGTCAAAAAACAGTTCTTTTAAATATATTTCACAACTACAGTGAAAAATCTCACCAGCTTTCTTGTAATCTACCCCATTCAACGACGATCACATGTCATATATACTTTACACGTGCTCTCTGTCAATGTGATAGTAATTGTGGCGCAAATGGCAGAAGGACAAAATTGGCATTTATGTTACGATCACTCTAAGAGCGGATAAGGTATAGATAGTATACTTTAGCAATTAAAATTTTAAAATTTAGCATTTTAAAATCAAAATTTTGCATTTTATAGCAGTGAGAAAGTTTAAAAAGCTATCAAAACACATATTATTTAAATATTGAATGTTTATCTTACAAGTTACACATTTTTTGGTTTTATGTTAATACCTTTTATATGCTTCTCTTATAGGTCTCTTTTTTCCAAAGTCAATCTCTTATTACACAACTTTCCCACTTTAATATCTGAATCACTTATGAAAATATAATAGGAAGTAACATTATGAGGTTCTGCTTAATAAATAATTTTGGTCTGCTTTCATCTTACCTCATAATCCGTTGTTTCTTATAAGACACGTTTCAAAGGTCTGCACTAACTGACGATGAAGCTAAGAAACTTTGAAACATGTCTTAATAGAAACAACGAATTATGAGATAAGATGAATGCAGAGCAAACTTATTTAATATTTATGGGAGTCAATGTCCAATCACAGTCGTGTTTCGCCTAGAATTTACCAACTAAAGTTTATCATAATAAAGAAAGCACCTACTTTTTAACATTCTGAATAGGTCACAGCATTATTTTGCAGTGATAATATGTTCTCCACTCACTACTAATTTAAATCACTGTTGTCATTTTTATAGCAGTGCTAGCAGATTATACAATAGTGAAGGTTCTAATTTACCTGGTCCCACCAAGTGACAGTCTTGCAATTTGCTTAGCTGTGGCTGTTACTCACTTTATAAAGTGGTTTCATATGATACAGTTGGTTTAATCATGTGCTCTGCACGTGTGTTGGTTCTATGTTGTTTTAATGCCACTTACATTAAGTGAACATGTGCATTTACAAAATGTACATAAAATACATAGACAATAATTCTGGACAAGTTATATTTGAAAAGAAAAATATACACCTAGACTGGGGTTTGAACCCAGGACCTTTGACTTTCTATGTCAATGCTCTTCCATCTGAGCCACCTAGGCCTCCAATCTAAACGCGTATTTTTCTCTTACATATAGTTAATTCCCTAACCCCAAATGCTACGAGCCGTTGCTATGACTTTTGCAAATGGCAGGTTCTTTATTAAGAAGACTTTTTATTGGGAATTTAAACATTACTTATAAAGCCAGTAGTGCTTCTTTCAATGTTAATATTATTCGTTTTTTTTAAACATCTTAATGATGGACAAATTATATTTGAAAAGAAAAATATACGCCTAGACTGGGGTTTGAACCCAGGACCTTTGACTTTCTATATCAATGCTCTTCCATCTGAGCCACCTAGGCCTCCAATCTAAACGCGTATTTTCCTCTTACACATAGTTAATTCCCTAACCCCAAATGCTACGAGCTGTTGCTACGATTTTTGCAAATGGCGGCTTCTTTATTAAGAAGACTTTTTATTGGGAATTTACTTATAAAGCCAGTAGTGCTTCTTTCAATGTTAATATTATTAGTTTTTTAAACATCTTAATGATGGACAAATTATATTTGAAAAGAAAAATATAGCCTAGACTGGGGTTTGAAGCCAGGACCTTTGACTTTCTATGTCAATGTTCTTCCAAAAAAGTCTTCTTAATAAAGAAGCTGCCATTTGCAAAAATCGTAGCAATGGCTCGTAGCATTTGGGGTTAGGGAATTAACTATGTGTAACAGAAAAATATGCGTTTAGATTGGAGGCCTAGGTGGCTCAGACGGAAGAGCATTGACATAGACAGTCAAAGGTCCTGGGTTCAAACCCCAGTCTAGGCGTATATTTTTCTTTTCAAATATAATTTGTCCATCATTAAGATGTTAAAAAAGCAAAAAATATTAACATTAAAAAAAACTGGAATTTCCAAATAGTCCCATGCCTATTACCAATACAATAAGAAGTTTATGTGAACGGTACCACATACAGAAGTGCCCAAAGAACACAAAAACACTGAACGAATATAGCAAAGATTAAATATAATCAATGCCCACTCGGGCGAACCTTTTACTTATTATTATAGGAAGTTTAGCCAAAAAATTCAAACAGACAGATTCAGTAAATTATTATAAAAGAAGGGGAAAAGTCCTCACAGAAGAAAAATTAGATTAGATAGAAAGAGACTAGAACACACCCAGCAAAAAATCTCTTAGACAATTGGCATAGGAAACATGAGAAAGTTACAGCTCCACTCGTCCGGCAACAAAATTACTGTATTTAAAGCCATTCAGAATTCTGGTTGTTCAAAAATTAAAAGAACAATATCCCAATATTGTGAGCTGGGCAAGTACAAATTTCTTTCTATAATTGAGTTGGATAAAATGTTTTTAATCATTTTTACAATGGGAGGAAACACTATGAGGTATTTATATTAATAAACGAGTTGGAGAAAATGTTTAAACATCTCACCCCACAAAGTTGCGTGTCTTCACGATACCGGTTTCAAAAGTATAATATTACTTCCATCTTCAGTCAAACTCAGTTGGAATTTGACTGAAGATGGAAGTAATACTATACTTTTGAAACCGGTATCGTGAAGACACGCAACTTTGTGGGGTGAGATGTTTAAACATTTTCTCCAACACATTTATTAATAATGGATAAAATGTTCTTATATCTCACCTCATAAAGTTAATCTCCAAGTGCATAAAATTGGTATCAGATAGCAGTTCGGAAGATGGTGGAAACGGAAAAATTTCAATACGAGTTTGACTGAAGATGAAACCAGTATATGAAAACATGGAACTTTATGAAGTGAGATGTAAAAACATTTTATCAAACTTAATTATAAATTTCTGTACAAAATTTCTTATTTTAGGAATCAACACTGTAAGGTATTAAAAATAATGTTGGGAAGTAAACATTATGAGGTTATATCATTAATAGTGAGTGGAGAACATATTTTTTATAACTCACCTCATACAATTTCAAATTTATTTGATTTAAGACAATTGGTTTCGAATTAATTTTTCATTAATTTTCATTCGAAACCAATGGTCTTAAATCAAATAAATTTGAAACTGTATGAGGTGAGTTATTAAAAATATGTTCTCCACTCACTATTAACTATAAGGTATATTTATTTACAAAATGTGAAGAATGTGATAAAGTCTACATAGGGAAAACAAAGAGAAATTTGAAAACTAGAGTAAAAGAGCATCTCAGGAGTGTTAAGAAGGGGGAAGTGAAAAAGTGTGCATTGGCAGCCCATGCATGGTCAGAAAAAAGATCTTATCGAAAGAAAGGCTAAATTATTAAAACAAATAGAAAAATTCAAAGAACTGACTGTTAGGGAAAAAAAATTAAAACAAATAGAAAAATTCAAAGAACTGACTGTTAGGGAAAAAAATTATATTAAAAAACCAAAAGGAGAAATTAATGAATTTTGAAATTTCTGCAGAAAATTACTGATTTTGAAGTTTTTCAGTCTACCAACAGAGGGAGCAAAAGACGACAAAACAATGGTCGTGGAAATACTGGTAATGGAGAAGAAGATAGTTCTGAAACTAGTTTAAGAACAAGAAGAAGAATATGAGGTGAGTGATAAAACTGTACATAAATTCTATACTAAAATATATTTGAAGAGGAAAATTATACATTTAGACTGGGGTTTGAACCCAGGACTTCTGGCATTCTAGGCCAATGTTCTTTGACTGAGCTACCTGAGAAACTAAATGCAAATTTTTCTCTTATACACTGTTAATTCCCGATCGCCAAATGCTATGAGCATTTGCTCGATCACATAAATGGCAACTTCTTGTTTAAGAAGACATTTATTCTTCTTCTTCCTTCCAAGTATTAGGCCAAGTCCTGTTATGATCCTATAGAAAATTTTCCCTCCACCTTTTCATAGGACAGCCCAGAGATCTTCGTCCTCTTGGTATATAATTATAAACAGCTTTGGGGATTTGAACTCATTCTTTCAAGATGGTGTTTCCAATTTATTGGGAATTTAAACACTGCTTAATAAAGCCGGTAGAGCTTCTTTTGATGTTTTTATTATTAATTTAACACTTCTCACTGAAGGATAAATATATTTCAAGAGAAAAATTATACGCTCAGACTGGGGTTTTAACCCAGGACCTTTGGCTTTCTTGCCCAATGCTCTACCACTGAGCTACCTGATTCAATGATGGGGGGAAAAAGGTTCTTTAACCCTCTGCACGCCACTGATAAAAATCTTGTGTCAGAGATTTAAATCATATCTGCCGATGTGATCAGCTTTGCAAGTAGTGTAAGTATATTGTCTGGCAGGTAATGGACAGAAGCGTCACAGCCGATCTAATCAGCTCACGGCATCTAAAGGGACTAAAGTTAGACCAAATTAATTATTTTTATTACTATTATATAGGATGATTTAATATAAGTGCATAAAAATAAAGAGGACTTGGGTAATGCTCTACTCAACAATCTGAGATAGGGAACCCAGGGTCTTGAACACCAACTTATGGAGAAGTGAAATTCAATGTGTCTATCACATTTCTGTTCACCATCATTGTTTTCTGGCACATTTTTATCAAATCTCCAAATATTTTGAAACCCTATTTCGCCACAAAGTCATGTTAGGGTTGTAGCTTACTATAACAATATTATACTCTACATTGTAAAACAAAATTATTATCTTAATGGTTTTGAATGAGTGTTATGAATTACATAAATTGTCTGTAAGAGTATTAGAAAAATTCTACATATTGTTATGAATGTGTGTTATGAATTTCATAAAATGTTTATAATAATTTTGGATCTTAAAAATCACACATTGAGGCAGGAGCCTCATCATCATTTAAAAGTAAGTTTAACCAGAATCATTGTCTTTCGAATATAGGACAATCAAATAAAACATGTTTTACAGATTGTATTGATTCTTGACATTTACAATTATGATCACTCCTCCTGGCACGACAGGCCTACAAGGCCCTTAGCCTACCAGCCGGCTGCTGGCCTCACATCCACATGTGTTAATCACAGAGGTAGATGATAATCAGCCAGTGTAGGGGTGACGTAGTCAAGCATGTCGAGTCCCTCAGCCGTTATAGCTGGTTTTCTCAACCTGGAGCCGCTACTTATTGTAGCTACCCAAATGCCTCACGATGCTGGGTGGGCACCGGTCCCATACTGGCCGAAATACCATGAGAAAATTTCTTCCCCCATGGAGACTCGAACCAGCGCAAGTCCCGTAGCTCTGCGCCAAGGCTTCCTGCCTTAACCACTCGGCTATGGCACGGGACAATTATGATCACTGCCTGGGTTAATATTAAATCTCCTAAAATAACTTCCAAATTTTCCATGGCCAGTCATAAATTGTGTTAAGATGAAATTTGGAATAAAATGTTTTGCATTTAGCCTATGCTGTACTGTAGGAAAGAGCTCTTTAGTCAAAGCGCTATTTGTACTCCTTATCCAATGTTCATTCCAATCAGTGATGATATAGTCCAACAGTTTCTTTTTAACATAGGATATTGGACACTTTGAAAATGAATAATGAAGCTCGGAAGATGCTGTGGATTTAGCTAGTTGATCAGCACGTTCATTTCCCACAGTTCCCTGGTGCCCTCGTATCCAAGACAGGCACAGGTGTTTTCTCTAATTTTTTGTGTTATTTCTAATTTCTGGCATATTTATAGTAATGTTTTGTTTGTTACTTGTCCCTTCTTATTTACAGCTACATATACGTTTACATTTACATTCTTTACAAGTACCATCACTGACATTACCATGTTGTATGTAATTGTTTATACAGGGAATCCATTTTAAGTGGAAACCTTTTTACAGCATTGAAGCAGCTCTCACTTTCCCCGATATTGTGCTGGTACTGGCAGGGAGCGTGTTCCATTACTACCAGCAAATGAAGACAGTTAGAAACTACAAAATACAAATGACTCAACTAATTTAGATTATTATAAAATAGGCCTACACATAGAGGCTTATTACTCACCAGCAATCTGGTAGCTTTGTGAGCTGACCCCTTGGATGTTAGTTTTCTGCGCCAAATGTTTTAGTGATTTTCTAGGAATTACTTCTAATTGCACCCGAATATCCTCAAGAATCTCTACTGTTAAAATGTGCCTTTCACACTTCTTCGATATGTCACAAACTAAACCTCTCGTATGCCATTTTTTCATTAAGGCACGATTTTGTAGGAATCATACAGTCAGGATATTTTTGAGAAAATCTCCGAACGTGCCTTCTATGGTTATTTCTCAATAAGTAACATTTCACCAAATAAATCCACTGTTCAACCGTATACCTAATTTTCGATTACTTTCTTATGTAATACATGACAACAAGCGACATGCGTCCCACTACAACACAGTGAAGCAACTAACCGCTGGGATGTTGTGTACAACTTGTCTCCCACGCTGTGGTCATACTGCTCAATGGCAGCAGCAGAATGATGCGAGGTTTCCTCTCAAAATGGATTCTCTGTACTATCCAACACAGCAGAACATTGACTTGCTTCATTTGTTGATGATTTACAAGCGAATACCATGTCATCCAATGTACACTTGCTTCACCTCAGTCTGTGGTGTCGAGGAGTGCAGTGCAATTAACCTAAGTAAGCTGGATAAATGTTCCATTTGCTATTTGTCCCTGGCTATTCATTGTTAGTATCTATATCCGTGCAGCACAGCAACTGTGCTGCTATGCTATGACAGGAGTTAAACTTTCTGCTGTGTCGTATAATACAGAATGTGAACGTAAATCAACAGTAAAGCATACGTTATCCTACATAAGCCGGAAAACAGTAATGAGATATCCCTTCCCCTGTATTACACAAATATAAAGGTATTTTATACTGAAGTAGATTATATTTTTTTCCCCAATGTTTTTATTATTCATTTCATACATCTCAATGATGGATAAATCATATTTGAAGAGAAAAATTTTACGCTCAGACCAGGGCCCGAACCCAGGACCTTTGGCTTTCAGGGACAATGCTTTACCGACTGAGCTATCCGATCGAGTTCCGATCTAAACGCAAATTTTTTTCTTATATACGTTGTTAATTCCCATGCACCAAATGCTATGAAACCTTCTTTCTATCTTTGCAAATGGTAGCTTCTTTATTAAGAATACATTTGGGATTTTTTTATATTACATTATAACACCAGTACTTTATTTTTCAATGTTTTTATTATTCATTTCATACATCATTGAGAAATGGTGGATAATTCATATTTGAAGAGAAAAATTTTAAGGTTTGAGAGCAAAATTTTTCTCTTCACATAGATTATTTTTTTTTGTTTTTCTTAACGTCATCTGTATGTAATTGTATTTTACATCCCCATGGAATGTTCCTTATTGCATTGGACTGGGATTCTCCTAGGGAACAGAACATAATGAAGACTAAAATGGGCTTGGAGAAGAACAGTTGGTGATGAAAATATCAAAAGAAAAAAAACAGTAGAACATGAACAAACTAACTAAAAACAAGATTTGTAAAAGATAATTTTTTCTTCATGTTTTATATCTAAACCACTCTTGTGTATACTTTTATCTCTACATTCAATGTTAATAATCTAACAATTTTTTTTATATTTTATCATCAGTATGATAAACAAGATCAGATATGTTTTTATATAAAAATATGAGCAGATAACTATAATTCAAACTCCATATCTTGACGTGATTATCAGATCAAAACAAACATTTCAGATCTACAGAAGATACAGGATGTAAGATTCAGGAAATGCAACACTGCTGATTGCTGGACTCACCTTGCTGAGGATATGGTGCTGTTGTGTATGGGTTGTAACTTGTAGGAAGAGGTGGTGGCATGTATGTTGGATAAGGGGCTGCTGGTGTAGCTCCGTAAGGTACAGGCATTCCCTGCGGATATGATGGATATGGCAATGCTCCTGGAGGTGGGGCACCACTGGTTGTTGGAACAACTGCAGGTGGAGGAGGCCTTGGAGGTGGCTCCTTCTTTCCATCTGAAAAACAAATTAAAACAAGTCATAATTGCGACAATATTTAGAAAGGTCTGCATCAAGGTTGTTGTCTAACACCAACTCTGTTTAAAATATACTGTATGTACATGAAATATAAAAAAAAAATTGGAGAAAATGTTGAAGCATGGGAATTCCTATTTCAAACAACAAAACTTTATACAATTTACATTTTGTAGATGATCAATTATTAATTGCACAAGATTATAAAGATTTAGAATATATGACTAGAAAATTAATAGAAGAATATGATAAATGGGGATTAATTTTCAAATGAAGAAAACAAAATATTTATCAATTGGTGAACCAGAACAAAATTTAATTTTGGAGACTGGAGAAACAATAAAGTCTTGTAGAGAGATCACATATTTAGGAATTTAAAAAAAATAATAGAAATGGAAGTTATGAAGGGGAAATAAACAGAAATAATTAATAGAGGAAAATTTGCAATTGCTTGCCTCAATGTAAAATTGTGGGATAAAAATATAAATAATAACAAAAATAAAATTAATATATATCATATAATTGTTAAAAGCATCTTTACTTATGGAGCAGAACTTTGGCCATTAACAACAAGAACAAATATCTTTTGGCAATGGAAATAGATTTTATACGAAGGGCAGCAAGAATTTCAAGAAGAGAAAAAATTAGAAACTCAGTTATAAGGGAGAAAATGAAGATTGAAGACACTATTTTAGATTATATTAAAACTCAGCAATTAAGATGGTATGGACATGTCCAGCGAATGGAAGAAGATCAGCTACCAAAATGTGTTTTAGAATGGAAACCTGAGGGAAGACAAGGCAGAGGAAGACCTAAAACCTCCTGAAGTCAGGGAATATATTTATACATGAAGCAGAAATATCTACAACCAGGAGATTGGATGGACCGACAAAATTGGCTATTAGGAATCGGACGATGTCGAAGACATTAATCAACTAATGATCTATCTACCTATTATTTATTCTTGAATCAGAAAGGATAAACTTGTAAGTCCATAGGAGGATATAGCCAAGGATCTATGATTGACGAGAGTAAGAGATCTTCTTTTATCTTGTAAGCCCATATTTCCCTTAACAGAGATTTAGGCACTCTCCCCCTACAGGGAAGAATTTGAACCATACTAATTTAGTTACACTTGTTTTCGTATAGATATCATTTTGAGTGGTCCGTGGTCAGCGTTCCGCCTCATACTGACATCTAGGAAACCAAGGTAGTATTAGGACGGGAAAATTTGGTAAATTTTGCTTAGAGGCCTTTTCATTCAGGCTTAAAGATCTTTTACGAGCCTGAAAATCTTCAGACTCGGGACCCACGGCTTAAAGTCCCTCCCGGAGGACTTGTTCCTTGGATTTTTCCATCCTAAAAAATCCATCGACCCCGGCCAGGTTCAAACCCGCGACCCTCGGGACCAGAGGCAAGGAGCATAACCACTAGTCCACTGCAGCCGATTAGAGTAAGAGGTAAGGTGACTAAACTGAGCTAAACTCCATGACGTGACAGGCCTAGAAGGCCCTTGGTCTAACAGCCAGTTACTGGCCTCACATCTACATGTGTTAAACCACAGAGTAGACAATCATCCTGCCAGTGTATAGGGGTGATTTGTGGTCAGCAAATTGGGTCCCCAAGCCATTATTCTGCATTTCTTAACCTGAAGCCACTACTTATTGTAGTTACCCAAATTCCTCATGATACTGGATGGGCATTGGTCCTATACTGAAATTCCATGAGAAAATTTCTTTCCTCATGGAGACTCGAACCAGTGCAAGTCCCATAGCTCTGCGCCAAGGAATCTTGCCTTACCATTTGACTACAGCGTGGGGCGATAAGGTATCTAGTCCTATGTTTTCTGGTTGATTTTACCCCCAGAAAAGTTCCTGGCACTCATTTTACAAGGCATTATGGCAATATTCATTTGCACTAATACGAGAAAATGACATTATGGTGTACTGTGCAAGCGTTTATCATCGATGTTGCCGTGAAATTGCTATGTTGTTGTTCTACAATCTGTGTCTCCTTCCTGAATGCATCCTTCCCCTACCATCTGTCTGTGCACCTGTCCTGCATGACAGGCGATGTCCGTCTCTGCAATACAAAACGTTCATTCAGTCTTCTTCAGGAAATTGAAGCCTTCATTTGGCAAGGGATTCGAGGTACGGATCCCTCGGCTACAAGCAGTTTCACTTTAATTTACGTTTCGTTTGGCTGTAAAGAAGCATCTCATTTGTATGCGAGTGAATGGAACATGGCATGATAGAGTTTGTTATATATTTTTATTGTTTGTAAAATTTGAGGAAGACAGATTTAAAGTATGTTTAATTTTTGTATTATTCTTTGTGTATTTGCTTACAACCTTCTTTATTGTTTATTTATTTAAATTTCTACGACTTTGTTAACCCTTAAATTGGCAAAACGCAAATTTCTTCTGTCAGTTATTTGAATGTGGCAGACCACAGTGAAAACGGAATCTTGTGTAACTGTTATTATTGGGTTTATTCTATAATTAGACACATATTTCAGTGGTTTCTTTTTGTTAGTTTTCTTCTGATTTATTTAAAATATTAAATTAACTGAACCAACTGATGTATCCAAAAGGATGCATTACGAATTTAAGGGTTAATAATGAAATACATATTTAGTTAACTCTAACTCTTTCATAACATGCAAGAGCCCCTTTCAATATAAGTTTAGCGTAAGTGCATAGTTTACTTCCCCAGAGTCCTACTCATGATTAGAATTAGAATAGTTAGTTGATAATTCAGATCAGTACTTATTCTATGTATTTGAATGTTTAGACTAGCAGATGCTTAATAAGGGAATGAAACACGTCTATGTAAAATCGGGCCCAGCGCACAGACTCTCTGCCATAATATCATGTTCTGTATTTATTCTCGGTTCTCATTCATTTTTTATCGCAATCTTAACTCAACTTATATTTTTGATAATAGAAGTTGAATGTTAGATGAAGCTATAATCATATATCTGAGAAGATATTGCATTTTGCCATGGAATTTAACTACTGTAATTATAGGATTTCCATGAATCTTTATTGAGAGATTTAAAAAAAAAATTGTTTTGCCATAGAAGTACAGGGGTTGAATTTCAGAAATATTTGAAAGTTCTGAGCCAACTTCGTTGGCTCGAACATGCTCTGCTCTTAGAGGTCCATGGTTCGATTCCTGGTTCAGGTATTAATTTTTCTTTTAACAATATTATAATATTATAATATGGTCCATTATTGGAACTGTGTTAAAATAACAGTATTGGAAAATGTTAAATAACATCTTTATCAACTGTACAAAAGTCAGCTTCGTTGGCTCATTAAACTTGCTTGGCTCTTTTATCAATTGTATAGCAGCAGCTTCATTGGCTCAATGAACTTGTCCTGCTATATATCGATTCTACAGAAGCAAGATAATTGATGATCAAATAAATAGAATATATTCAATCTTTAAAGCTGGATCGACGTGATGTGACGTAAATTGGGGGAAAACAAAATTTCAGAAATGTAAAAGTGAGGTTTTTAATACATTGTGAATATAGGAAAACTAAAGAGACCTTTAAATAATGTTGTAAAAGGTGGGAAAACGTAAAATATGGGAACACATAAAAGTGGGATAATACTGTAATTATGAGTGCTTTAACAAGTAATCGCCATTAAATGTAATTAACATAAATCAAAACGAAGAATGAAAATATTTAATTACCTTGACCTGCTGCATAATGAGAAGGAATAGGTGGGGTTGGGCCCACAGGCTGTCGTCCAATATCCTGTGTTAAGTCTTTCATTAATTCATCCTTTTCGGTTTTTCGTGCAAAACAGAAGTCTGAAATCTTATTCTGGAATGTTACTAAAATCTGAAACAGTAAGGAAAATGTGTGTTAATATTACAATTATGTAGCTTAAAAAATAAGAATTGGAGCATAAATTGAAAAAAAAAAATAGTTAAAGGAAAATATTGTAAAATAAGAGCCATAAAAACTCGTGTGGAATTAGGATGCAGAAAATCACATTTTCTCAGCTAAAAAGCAAATTGAGAACATAGCATGAGTAATCTAGATTCCAGCCAATTTTATCTGTAATGATGTTCTTAGTATTAATTTTATAGGAGACTGAATTGGCACCAGAATCAACCTGAATGAGTACAGAAGACTTTTCCAACTCTTTGCTATCTAAGATCAAATTCCAACTGGAGTCTACAGTCAATGCTTTGGCAGCTGAGCTATTTGCCCATATAAGAATAAAAATTTATTTTATATATATATATATATATATATATATATATATATATATGAAAAGAAAAGTGAATGCTTGAGCGGGGTTTGTACCCGAGTCTCTAAACTCTGTACGCTTAGCACTCTAACCAACTGAGCTACCCAAGTATTCCAACACATACATTTTTCTTATACATGTAGTATTCTCAATTTGCAGAAGAGGTAGCGGGAAGTCATTCCCCCCTGACATCTAGTGGCCACCATAACAGGTAAGGAAATTTTTTAAAGAGAATATTTACTTTATAGCAGTAACGCTTGTATAGTTATAACATCTAAATATATATATATATATATAGTAAACCACTGTGGTCTCGAGGTAGCGTGCTGCCTTGTCACACAGCAGGCCTGGGTTCGATTCCCGGTCGGGACAGGCTCCTGGGTGAGGTTTTTTTCAGGATTTTTCTTCACCTGTAAGACAAATGTCAGGAAGCTTAGGGCCCAACGGTCCCCGACCATCATCATCATCATCCTTCACCAGTGTGGAAAACAACGGGAAGCTACCACACCTATAATTCCCTACTAAAGCTGCAAAGTATAGCATGAAAATGCTATGATTGCAGTGAAAGACCTGTCCTTGGGCAGAATTACTATTAATGGATATATATAGGAATAATGTCAGCTACACTGTCTATGCAAGGAGCAAATCTATACCCCTCATCGCATTTTAAGTTAACATCTCAGAAGAAAGATTTCTAGGAAGATATCATACCTACTAGGAAGATGACACATTCATTTTATACATACCTGTGTTAGATCATTATAGAACTTTGATCCTTCAGAAAGATTGCTTTTCAGCTCAATAAAAGCGTCATGAGCAGATGCCAATTCTTTGAGCATGGTTTCTCTCTGTGCAGCTGCTCCAGCACCAGATTTCTCTTTACAGAACTCTGTATTCTGCATCTGAAAATATTTAATCCATGTACACAGTCAGTTAAAAATTATCTTCTAATTTAGGTAAAATTTTTTATCACTCACCTCGGGATATTCTTCTTCTTTTTTTTAAATTAGTTCCAGAACTTCACACTTCAGTTCATCTTCAGTAATTCCATAACCGTTGTTCTGTCGTCTTGAAGGCTCTGTCACCTTGAAGAGTCTTCAAGACAACAGAACAACAGTCATGAAATTACTGAAGATGGAACTGAAGTGTAAAGTTCTGAAACTAGTTTAAAAAAAGAAGAAGAAGAATATGAGGTAAGTGATAAAAAGTTTTAATTTTGTTTAGCTGTTTCTTGACTCACCTCATACTTCTTAACTCCCATGCAGACTCGAGTTTCTTCACTGCATTTGTGACATTCTCAATGCTGTATTACGTTCACAACTGATGTCCAACAGCCTCCTCTCCTGCAGACTGACCTCCGGGAAAGGAGATGAGGCCGTTGAACATCAGTTGTGAACGTAATACAGCATTGAGAATGTCACAAATGAAGTGAAGAAACTCGAGTCTGCGTGGGAGTTAAGAAGTATGAGGTGAGTCAAGAAATAACAAAATTAAAATAAACCTCATAGTGTTATTTCCTACCTACATAACTTAATAAAAAGTTTTACCTAAATAAGTCCACCTCATAGTGTGGATTCCTAAAAAAAAGTAAATGATCTTCTAAATTACATTGCATTATCAAAAATGAAAAACGACTGCATGAAGAATTTAAAAATTGCAAGGAAACTAATCAGTAATCAACAGTAATCTAACAAGAGGTTGTGATTTTGTCTAATGAAAAACTCAAGAAAAAACCGAAGAAAACTTGGATAGAAGGAGTACAAGCAGCTATGAATATCAGAGGAATGGAGGAAGATCAATGGATGGACAGAGAGGAATGGCATTTGGTTTCCAGAAGACGGCAGCAGCTGCCATGATACCGGATGATGATGATGATGAAAAACTCAACCTCGCGTTGGATTTGGAGTGACTATTTAGCGAATAATACAACATCAGAAGCTAAAAATAATTATAATGTGTAAGTCCACCACTGTGGTCTCGAGGTACCGTGCTGCCTTGTCACGCAGTGGGCTCGGGTTCGATCCCCAGTCAGGACAGTTTTTTTGGATGAGGTTTTTATCGGGGTTTTTCCTCACCTGTAAGACAAATGTCAAGAGAATTTTAAGGCCCAAACGGTCCCTGAACATCATATGGCCATCGCAATCATCATCATTCATATTCATCTTAGATTAAGCTTAGGATTAGGGACTCTCCTGGCGCACCACTAACATCATCACCACCCATCACATCAGGGCAACGTAATCCCGCCTTCCAGGCACCCCAACCTCAGAAGTGGGTTACTATTACACCATTGCCAGAAGAGAACACCAGAAATGTCCAAAAAGGACAAACTGGGGCATTAAAAATTATGATTATAATGTTTAACCCATCAGCGTGGTATGACGTGCAGTGCCCGCATAAAATAAACACTACATCTCTGCGGAGTGCTAATCGAGCATGTTTGACATGCACCACGTTTGTTTTATTATGATTCTTAATGAAAATATACCAAGAAAACAGGCTTTATGAACTGCCATCTCATAGAGGAATGTTAAAATTTCCTTTAACATAGAATATATATTTAAATGCTCCCACGCTGAGGGGTTAATATTTACCAAATGCTCTACTGTACCCACAGAGTGGAAAAAAGCAATAATTATTCCTATTTTAAAAAAAGACAAGACAGCTGATGATATAAATAATTACAGACCAATCTCTTTAACAAGTGTCATTGCAAAAACAGCAGAACGTATGATTTCAGCGAGACTAAATTGGTTCTTAGAAAGTAAAAACATACTAACAACAGCACAAACTGGATTCAGGCAACATCTATCTACAAAAGAAAATACAATTCAACTTTCTCAAGATGCCAAAGAATCTTTCAACAAACATCAAGATACGCTAACAGTTTTCATTGATTTTGAAAAAGCATATGACTCGGTATGGAGATATAAATTACTTGAAAAACTCACAAAACTAGGCATTCAAAACAATATGTTAAACTGGATCACCCAGTTCCTTTCACAACGTTTCTGTGCTACAAAATACAATGACAGTACTTCCAAATTCCGACAAATAAAAATGGGCCTCCCTCAAGGTGCAGTACTAAGTACAACCCTGTTCAACATCTACATCAACGATCTGCCACCAGCTATATCAAACACAGAAATAAAGACAGCTCTTTTTGCAGATGACATGATTATGTGGACATCTTCCTCACAAATAGAAAAATCTAAATCATCTATGGAAAAGGCTCTTAACCTACTAGAAAAGTGGACCCACAACAATTTAATGGCCATTAATACAGACAAAACAACGTTTCAAATATTTAGCTTGAAGAAAAAAATTCCAAAACTAAATCTACAGTTCAAGAAAACAAATCTGAGACAAACAAATGAAACAAAATATCTAGGAACAATTTTTGATTCAAAATTATCATGGAGAAAACACATTGAAGCAGTAGTAAACAAAGCAACGAAAAGATTCTCAATCTTAAAAAGATTAGCCGGAGCAAAGTGGGGCAGTAATCGCCAGACTCTGAACACCACATACAAAACATTCATCAAGCCAATACTACTATACAATGGGGAGGTAATAATCACAGCAAATAACTCGAACCTGAATCGCCTAGAAGTATGCCAAAATCAGGCTTTACGGCTTATAACTGGCGCAGCAATCAACTCCAATCGCAGCAATGCAAGCACTAACTCAGAACCCTCCAATATGTCTAACTTTAGAGGAACATGCAATAACACAACATGAGAAAATGTTACGATTAACAACAACAAAATGGGAAAAAAGGCAGTTACAACCAAGCAAGTTGAAAACACAAACAAGTTTCTTGTCCAAAGTAATGGAAATAAAAACAGATTTGAATCTTCCTAAATCTAAAGAAAATATTTTGATCAGAGATAACCCTCTTACTTTTGAACCAATTAACATTCAGCTAAATCTAGAAGAACCAGTTACAAAAACTGAAACTCCCACACTTGTACTAAAAGCTCTAGCATTAGAAGTTGTGAATAAGAGATATCCACCAGAAGAATGGTTACATGTCTACACAGATGGATCTACTATTGATAACAACTCAGGATCAGGAATTACATGTGCATTATTTTCATTTATCAACCAGCAGGATACCACACAACAAATTTTGATGCAGAAGTAACGGCTATTCATATTTCACTCCAACAATTACTATACAGAATAAATAAATTTCAAAATGCGGTCATACTCTCTGATTCTAAGGCAGCAATATATGCAATAAATTCACACAAAATGAAGTCAATACAAATTAAAGAGTGCTACAAAATGATTCAACAACTCCAAAAACTACAGAAAAGAATTCAATTGCAATGGATACCTGCACATTGTGGAATTGCTGGAAATGACACTGCTGATTTTCTTGCCAAAAAAGGCTCCAATTTAATTCAGAATACTACTAAAAGCTTACCTTTCACATCCATAAAAAGAATAGTTAAAAACAAATATAAAATCAAACAAAACCAAGACCTATGTAATAAAGCCAAAGACAAAAAATGGAATATTTTAGTAAAGAAGCCAGATATTATTCCAGAATTTCCACGTAAAACTACAGTAGCAACATTTAGACTGCTTACAGAACATGACTATTTAGCCAAACATTTATATAAAATAGGAATCTACACGAATCCAAATTGTCCTCTATGCAATAAAGACGAAGAAATGAATGAAGAACACCTACAAACCTGTGAAGTATTACCTGTTGGATCCACAATAGAGAAATATTGGAGAGCAAGAACGCTAATGGCTTCGGTGCCAAGGCCCAGCATTTGAAAACAACAACAACAACATATTTACCAAATGTGAGGTTATGAATTCCAATCTTACTTTTGGGCGAATTCTAAGCCAGCTGTATATAAATAACATATCTTTACTGTTAAATCTCTTTGGGCTTGGGAAAAATCAATAACAGATGATTGTGTATGAGAAATAACTTAATAATAACGCAGATTCATTATACAGCATTTAATACATTTTACAGCAACAGAACTAGCCTTTTTTTTGGGTAATTTTTGAAGCTGTTTTCTTTTGGCATTTCTTGCTATACCATATCATATATATATATATATATATATATATATATATGAGAATAATTTGCATTTAGATTGGAGTGCTCAGGTAGCTCAGGGGAAGATCATTAGCCTAGAAAGCCAAAGGTCCTGGGTTCAAACCCCAGTCTGAGCATATTATTTATAGCAGGATTTTAATATTATAATAAATATGAAAGTTCATCATCATCATCATCCATGCAAGTATTAGGCCGTGTGGCCTGTTATGGTCTCATAGAGGAATTTTCCATCCAGCGCTTTTTTGGACATCCCAGCGATCTTTTGCCTTGGGGACAGTAGCAAAGTATGGCAGTTAAATATTAGTTAAATATGAAAGTTAAAGTTAATAATTTTGTATTTTAAAATTCTTTTAATATTTAAATATAACTTAAATAAATAAAAAACATCTAAATAATTCATTGTTGGTTATAGATAGATAGATCATCGTCCGATTCCTAATAGCCAAATTTGTCGGTCCATCCAATCTCCTGGTTGTAGATGTTTCTCCTTCATGCAATAAACATATTCCCTGACTCCAGGAGGTTTTAGGTCTTCCTCTGCCTCGTCTTCCCTCAGGTTTCCATTCCAAAACACATTTTGGTAACCGATCCTCTTCCATACGCTGGACATGTCCATACCATCTTAATTGCTGAGTTTTAATATAATCTAAAATAGTGTCTACAATCTTCATTTTCTCCCTTATAACTGAGTTCCTAATTTTTTCAATTCTTGAAATCCTTGCTGCCCTTTGTATAAAATCCATTTCCGTTGCCAAAAGATACTTATTTGTTTTTGTTGTTAAGGGCCAAAGTTTTGCTCCATAAGTAATGATGCTTTTAACAATTGTATGATATATAATCACTTTATTTTTATTACTTATATTTTTATCCCACAATATTCCAATGAGGCAAGCAATAGCAAATTTTCCTTTATTATTCCCATTTCTTATTTCCTCTTCATAACTCCCATTTTTATTTATTTTAATTCCTAAATATGTGATCATTGTTGGTTATTGTTGAATAAAAAGTCTTAGTAACAATTAAAGAAATTGTATTACATAACAGTCTTTGTAAATAATGCTTTTAAAAATTGTTTAAGTCATTATTGTCAAAATTATAAATCCTTCCATTATAAATGTAATAAGAACACCTGCATAGCTTCATATTCTTAAATGAAAGTAAACTAAACTCTGATTGGATGTTAAAACAATTAACTTTCTTATTTAACAAATCAAATTAAACCTTATACCTAAAGAACTATTAACCAATAGAATTTAAAAAATTAACATCATATGATGTAATAATGGTCTTAAAATTGTAAGAAGAATTACACTAGTCATTCTGCATACAACTTTCAACAAAGATAGTAGCAGTAGAGTTCTCCTGATAAAATGTAATATTTAATACAAGAAGAATAACTGATTCAAGAAAAGAAAATAATTTAATTTTAATTGACGGTGAAGAATAATACCATCTACATTTACTTAATCTGCTGCAAAATTAAGAAGTGAATAAATTTGCAATTATTTCTACAAGAAACATTTTTAATAAATTTACCTAAATAGTGTTACTTGCCATCGTAATTTTTATTATAATTAACAACAACCCATTATTATATTAGCGGGAAAAACCAGTAAATAACTTACTTGAATGTTAGCTACTAGAGCTTCTTGTTTTTGCAGACTTTCTTTCACTTGACTTTGCAAAGGACCAAACACTCGACCCAAACTTTCTATGGACATGGCTTGCTCATTCACTGCTCCATCTTGTGCGAGTGCATTAAGGAACATTGGTTTCATATCCACAGTTGCTGATTTTAATTCATGCTCGATAGTATCTCGTTCAGCTTTGATTGTCTCAACCTAAATAAAAAAAGATACATTATCATACTTTGTCTTTGCTAAAAACTATATACAATGTACAATGAACAAACTTTAGGGAAAAAAAATCAATGGTATCATAATACAACATTCCCACCACTATTATAGTGAACCGTGTTGCTTGGTTTTCAATTATGAACTTGTCTGTTATTTACTTAAGTAACATTTTATCAATTAAGATATTTGGTCTGTGTATTCTTACCTCTTATGGTTGTTTCTGTTGAACATATGTTTCAAGATTATTAAGTATATGTAGGAAATAACACTATGAGGTTTATTTTAATTATATTTCAGTTGTGTTTTTGATTCACCTCATATTTCTTGATTTTTATGCAGGCCCAGGTTTCATCGTGACATTCTCGATGCCACACAACTGCCACCTTGCAGTTGTCCCTCCTGCAAATTGATTTCTGCACTCTCTGTTGGCCGACTGAAGAACTTCCAAATAAAACCTCTCTCCTTTTCACCAAGAATTTCGAAACTCATGGTTTTCTTTTTATTCTTGCATATGTAAATATTTTCCCAAATTGTGAGTTCTTTAGATTTTAAGTAATTTTGTCTGGGTTTCAATTCTGTGTTTTTCTGACCATGCATGTGTAGCAATTACAACCGTAAGACGGCAGTTGTGTGGCATCGAGAATGTCGCAAAGTTAGTGACGAAACCTAGGTCTGCACAAAAATCAAGAAATATGAGGTGAGTCAAAAAAACACAACTGAAATATAATATGTTTCAAGGCTTCTGAGCCCCATCTTCAGCGATTACAGACTGATTTTTCTTAAGTTGTTGGCCCTAATTCTTGACTCCTGCTCCCTCTGCCTGTGGTCCAATGAATTTGCTAATGAGGTTCCTTTCTCCAGGAATTTCAAAATTCATAATTCCTTCCTTGTTCTTCTGTATGTAGATTTCTTCCCATATGGTGAGTATTTTTGTTTTCTAACTGTTTTAATAATTTTGTGTATATATAGACCAAATATCTTTATTATTACATAACCCTCTTAATGTTACTTCCTATTGTATTTTTAAAATTTTATCGCCTCATATTCTTCTTCTTTTTAGACCCGGTTTTGGTACCTTCTTTGGTTCCATCCTCAGTATTTTCATGACTTATGTCATCTTGAAGAGCTCCTCTGTTGGAAGGCTGAAGAATCTCGAAAATCAATTCATTTTCCCCACTAATTTCAGAGTTCATTAATTTCTCCTTTCCATTTTTTAGTGTAGATTTTTTCCCCA
This sequence comes from Diploptera punctata, assembly GCA_030220185.1. Lineage (NCBI taxonomy): Eukaryota > Metazoa > Arthropoda > Insecta > Blattodea > Blaberidae > Diploptera > Diploptera punctata. Next base: position 201,671 of record JASPKZ010003438.1, read on the forward strand.
AACTGTGAGCTCTTTGGATTTTCTATTTGTTTTATTAATTCAACCTTTCTTTAGATATGATTTTCTGACCATGCATGGGCTGCTATTGCAATTTTTCTATTTCCCTATTCTCGACATTCCTGAGAAGTTCTTTTACTCAAGTTTTTAAATTTCTCTAGTTTTCCCTAAGAGTTCATATTAAAAAAAATGGAAAGGAGAAATTAATGAACTTTGAAGTTCCTGGGGAAAACGATTTGAATTTGAAGTTCTTCAATCTACCAACAGAGGAGCAGGAAGTGGCTTGCTCTTCAAGACGACATAACGTCATGAAAATACTACGAAGGAACCGAAGAAGGTTCCAAAATGGTCTAAGAAGAAGAATATGAGATGAGGTGATAAAAATTTCTTCTTCTTCTTCCTTCCAAGTATTAGGCCAAGGCCTGTTACAATCCTATAGAACATTTTCCCTCCAGCGTTTCATAGGACGGCCCAGTGATCTTCCATTTCTTCTTTCCTTTATTTTCTTTTCTTCTCCAGAAAAGCCTGACCAGAGGCTATAAGATGGCAGCCCCATCACTGGTCTTGCCTTCCTTTGGCCAGCAACCAATTGAAGGGACTATTATTATGCTTTCAAGTCTTATACGAGTGATAAAATTTTAAAAATACAATATGAAGTAAGATTAAGAGGTTTATGTAATAATTGAGATATTTGGTCTGTATATACACAAAATTATTAAAACAGTTAGAAAACAAAAATGAACTCATCATATGGGAAGAAATCTACATACAGAAGAACAAGGAAAGAATTATGAATTTCAAAATTCCCAGAGAAAGGAACCTCATTAGCAAATTCATTGGCCCACAGGCAAAGGGAGCAGGAGTCAAGAATCAGAGCCGACAGCATGAGAAAAATCAGTCTGTAATCGCTAACGATGGAGCACAGAAGCCTTGAAACACATGTTCAATAAGAACAACCATAAGAGGTAAGAATATACAAACCAAATATCTTCATTATTAAATAAACCTCTTAATTTAACTTTTACAGGAATTGATCACTATGAGGTTTAATTTATGGTAAAATCAAATGTTTCCTACCTGTCCTCATATAAATATTCTAAGTAGATCACGATTTTGAGACCATAACGGTCTCATCTTCAGTACTATCTTGGCGACTGATGTTATGATGTTTCTTTCGATCGACATAACATCAGTCGTAAAGATAGTACTGAAGATGAGACTGTTATGGTCTCGAAATCGCGATCTACGTAGAAGATTTATATGAGGAAAGGTAGAAAACATTTGATTTTACCATAAACCTCTTAATGTTACTTCCTATTGTATTTTTAAAATCAGACATCTTTGTTTTCTTCTACCTGGTCTGAGTCGCCAAGTTGGGCCACCTGATAGTGGCAGGCATGTGATATACAGGTATGAACATTACTATGGATGAAAGTGCACATTTGAGAAAAGGTATGTTTCTTTAACAACATACATCAATATAATTGGAAGAGTCAGTGTTTGTTATATTTTATATTAACATTCTGATTGAAAAATATCTATTCATTTCAACTTTTATAGGAATAAATCACTAAGAGGTTTAATTTAAGATAAATTAAAATGTTCAAACCTCTCCTCATAAATAATCTTCTAAGTAGATTGCAAATTCGGGTTCAGTACAATTTTGCCAACTGATGTTATGTTGATCGGAAGAAAATAAATCAATTTAAAAGACAAAAATTAATAAATGAAAGTACACTTATAAAACAAACAGAAGAAAAAATAAAATTTAAGAAATTCACTTACCATCCATTGAAACACCACAAGTTTAAAAAAAAAAATCTACATTCAGAAAAACAAGAAAGGAATTACAACGTATATAAGAGAAAAATTTGCGTCTAGATCGTAACTCGCCTCGGTAGCTCAGTTGGTAGAGCACTTGGCCCGGAAAGCCAAGGGTCACGGGTTCGAGTCCTGGTCTAGGCGAAAAAAAAAATTTTTCTCTTCAAATATAAGAAAGTAAAATTTAGGTAAAATCTTTTATCACTCACCTCATATTATTCTATTATTATTCCTAAAATAAGTAAGAAAGAAAAACTTATGAACTTTGAAATTCCCGCGGATTCTGACCTGATCTGGAGGTTTATTGGTCCACCAACAGAGGGAAGAAGTGGTTCTTCCAATCGACATAACCTTAGCTGGCAAAATTGTACTGAGGATGGGGTCACCATGAACCCAAAATCGCGATCTACTTAGAAGATTGTTTATGAGGAGAGGTATGAAACATTTTAATTTATCTTTTATCTATTAATTTTCTTAATTCTAAATTCTATTGCAATTTTATGTTTTTTTTACTACATATTTTTTATACTCAATGTTATTTATTCACTACACTTACACTTCTGCAAAATTATATAGTACAACACTATGATATATATATTTTTTTTATTCAATACCTCAGGTTGTTATTTTGACATTACTGGTGTTCTCTCCTGGCATTGGCTTAATTATAACCCATTTCTAAAGTTGGGGCACCTAGAAGGTGGAGTTACGTTACCCCGGTGATATGATGGATGAAAAATGATAATGAAGTGTCAAGAGTGTTCTTAATCTAAATTCCAGACCATGAGCAAGCTGAAGACAATATAGAAGATTATATCGAAACGTGTTTGAGAATAAATCAACATTAATTTGAGGTAAGATGTTTCCCTTCTCAAAAAACCTGATTATGCAAGTTTGTTTACAGTACAACTGGAACTTAGCTCAAATACAATATAGCATGGTAGATGAATACTAATATATTTTACGTTGCAAAAATTGTCCATCATATTTAAATCTTACGGACTATTCAACTCATGCCCCAAATGGGAGTCAATGACCAATCACGTTTCAATGATTTTCGATTTACAACCAATCACAGTTGTGTTTTGCCTAGAATTTACCAACTAAAGTTTATCATATTAAAGAAAGCACCTCTTTTTTAACATTCTGAATAGGTTATAGCATTATTCATTATTTTGCAGTGACTGACTCTCTAATAAATATGGCTACTGGATTGTATATATATATATATATATAGTGCATGAATGTCAACACATAGCGCATAGGAAATTAATATAAAACCATTTGTAGCAATTGATTATACCACCAAAAAAAAAACCACTGTTTGCACTTTCTTAAATGTATTTTTTCCCATGTAATAACATTCCAGAAGAATATAATTGTATTTACATCATCCATCCATCCATCCATAGTAATTCTGCCCGAAGGCAGGTCATTCACTGCAATCATAGCATTTTCATGCTATGCTTGCAGCTTTACTAGGGAATTGTGTAGGTGTGGTAGCTTCCCGTTGCTTTCCACACCGGTGAAGGATGATGATGATAATGGTAAGGATGATGGCCATATGATTTCGGGGACCGTTTGGGCCTTAAAGTTTTCCTGACATTTGTCTTACAGGTGAGGAAAAACCCCGATAAAAACCTCACCCAGAAAAACTGCCCCGACCGGGGATCGAACCCGGGCCCGCTGCGTGACAAGGCAGCACGCTACCTCGAGACCACAGCGGTGGACTATTACAGGACATCAGAAATGAATTAATATACAGTTTGATGTGTTTCATCTTTTCTCCACTAGAGTGCATTCTTACAATATTGCATTCCTTTGGCAATAAATAATATGATCTGGTTGCAGTGATGAACAAAAGAAGCAAATGAAGTGTACCAATCGTTTCTCATTTGTTTTCAAACATCGCCATTTACATTAAATATATAAATATTTTAAAATAACTTAATTTTATTCGTTAAATAGTCCTAACAAATGCCACTCTTGATTTCCAAATTCTCTAGATAAATTCACTCGTGGCATTACTTATGATAAAGGTTATATTTATTTCCTTTTGTCATGCAAATATGTTAAAGTGATATTCCTATTTCTCTTTGTAATTATAAATATTAAAAATCTGAGTTCTTTTTCCGAAACATATACTACAATTTGACCAATTTATACTTACATCCTCCATAAGTTTACGCAGTTGATGCACTGCTGAACTATTCTGAACGCTGTTGCCACCAGGCCCAGCAGAAGGCACTGCAGCCTGCATATCAGCAGGACCTTTACTTAATAATTCCATTCCTCGTCTATGGGTCTCGAATTTCTCACGTACAACTTTATCAGCTTGCATTGCATTATTAATAATTTCCTTGTATTTAGTCAAATTTGCTCTGAAAGTTTCAGTTAATTTCTCTGATGGAGTGCGAGTCCAATTGCGCAAACTGCTGTCTTAACTGATCATCTGACTCTTTCTCACTTACAAGCATTCTTTCAGTCTGGAAGTAAATATCAATAAAACTAGATATATGGTCAAACATACAAATACATTATATAATGGAAAATAGACAGCTAATAACAATCAAATTTATATTTAAAATTATTTTTCACTGAGAGTAATTAATATTATGATTACAAGGAAATAAATGTTATCTCAGTCAAAGCATAAATTTATTGTGTCGACATTTCAATCTCCTTATGTGAGATCATTTTCAAGACATGGTTGTTTATAAATTTATTGTACATAGTTACCATCACCAAGACAATTTTATTTATTTTATTTTTTTAATATATGTATACAATTATATTATTTTTAGTCTGATCATCTTACCTCAGTATTAATGTTGATTTGTTCTTGAACATGTTTCAAAACAATTCTGTTTCATCGTCAGCTTTTCCAGACGATAAAACGGAATTGTTTTGAAACATGTTCAAGAACAAATCAACATTAATAGTGAGGTAAGATGATCAGACTAAAAATAATATAATTAAAATAACCTCAAAATATAACTTCCTAAAATTAAATATTATAAGTATACAAATTTAAATGAATAAATTATAAATTGGAATTTTAAATTTATTCATTTAAATTTGTATACATATATTTAAAAAAAATTTAAATTGTCTTGGTGATGGTAACTATGTGCAATAAATTTATATACAACCATGTCTTGAAAATGATCTCATGTAAGGAGATTGAAACGTCGACACAATAAATTTATGCTTTGACTGAGATAACGTTTATTTGCTTGTAATTATAATAACAATCAAATTATTGTAATCAATGGTAAAGAGAAAATTTTTTGCCTGAACCAGGAATCGAACCCTGAACCTTTAGCTTTCCGTGCGCTCTGTCCACTGAGCTAATTCAGGCTTCATTCGGGGTTCGATTCCCGGTTCAGGCAAAAAATTTTCTCTTTACCATTGATTACAATAATTTAATTGTGTTTATTAATTTACTTATTTCTATCATAGTAATAGCTTTAGCTTCTCAATATTAATTTAAATAGCTAATAACAAATGAAGGGAATTTTGAGGGCGTGGCTGAATTCAAATACCTATTAACAATAATTACAAATAGGAATGAGATGCACAAAGAAATTAAGCATAGGCTCAATTCTGGATAGGCATGCTCTTATGCATTACAGGAACTCTTGTTGTCCCAACTCCTTAAAAAAAATTATATTGTATTCTCGGAATGTTGGTTGGTATAGTTAAACGTGTCAGGGGAGGGGGTTGTGAGTGAAGGTTACTCTATTGTACTAGTTTCTAAGTGCAGTTTACAGTAGCAAGTTTAAAAATAAAGAATTTTTTCATAACAATACAAAATACAGTACAGTACTTAACTTCATTTTTAACAAATACAGTAAAAGAGTCATGCCCGGATAATCTGCAAACCGGATAATATGCGCATGGATAATCAGGAGTTTGCTGTACCTACAAACTATACGACCACAGGTTACAAACTGTATTGATTGATATCTACCATAACATCTCATGTTTCTCATTACTTCCCAACATTAATTTTAAATACAGTGTGATCTATAAACTTGAACCATTTTAAGGGGCCATAAGTCTTGAACCAATAATGGACACATGTGCAACTTTAGGAGAATATAATACACAATTGGGAGATTACTTTACACTTAAGTTATGTAGGTAGGAAATAACACTATGAGGTATTTTAATTTTGTGTACTTCTTAACTCCCTCGCATATCTAGATTTCATCACTGTATTGTGACATTCTCAATGCTGTTCACCATTGGATGTCAGTTGTGAATGTGAACAGCATTGAGAATGTCACATATACAGTGACGAAATCTAGATATGCAAGGGAGTTAAGAAGTATGAGGTGAGCCAAGAAACAAATAAACAAAATTACTTTACACATTTTTTTTTTGTTTACGAGGGTCATACTGAAAGTCGTGAGCAACCCATTGTTAAAATTAAAATTTCAACAATGTAACAAAAACAACTGCAGGATCGTAATCTACAGACTTTATACCACAACATTGCCGTTTTGTGGCATCATAGATTCTATCATGTGACCACATGCAGTGTTTCCAAAATGGCAGACATCAATGTTTCGTTTCGACAGCGTGCTGTCATTGAATTCCTTGTTAAAGAGGAACAATCTGCTGTTGATATTCACCAAAGACTTCAATGTGCTTACGGAGATGCCTGCATGGGTGCCAGCAGTGTTAGGAGATGGGTGAAACATTTTAAAGATGGGAACACGAGTATCAAAGATGAGCCTCGTAGCGGTCGCCCACGCTCTGCCTCCACGGATTGCAACAAGGAAAGAGTTATTTTTTATTTCACTCACCTCATACTTCATGAAATATGAGACGAGTGAAATAAAAAATAAACAATATTAAAAAACTCATAGTGTTATTTCCTATCCACATAACTTAAGGAAAGAGTTGATGCGCTCATTAGAGACGACAGGCATATCACAGTGAATGAAATCGCTACAAAACTTGCAGTAGGACACAGTGCAGTGCAAGAAATGATTCACAGCTTAGGTTACCGAAAAGTTAGTGCCCGTTGGGTTCCACATTTATTGAGTGAAGACCACAAACTTCAGAGAAGAACCATCACCCATAACCTTCTTCAGAGATTTCGAAATGAAGGTGATGATTTTTTGACAAGTATTGTGACAGGTGACGAAAGCTGGTTTCATCGCTACGAGCCTGAAACAAAACGCCAGAGTATGGAATGGCACCACTTGAATTCACCATTAAAGAAAAAAGCGAAGACAGTGCAATCTGTTTGGAAAGTTATGGGCAGCGTCTTCTTGAATGCGCAAGGTTGCATTCTGGTTGAATTTCTTGAACCTGGACAAACCATAAATGCTGCCCGCTATATCCAGACACTTGTGAAGCTCGTCATGCATTGCACGACAAACGCCCTGGAAGGAAGATCATTCTGCAACACGATAATGCGCGTCCTCACACTGCTCGTGCCACTGTGGAGATGATCAGGACATTTGGGTGGGAAACTCTTCCACATCCTCCCTATAGTCCCGATTTGGCACCCTCCGACTACCATCTTTTCGGTTCTGTGAAGGAGTAGATGAAAGGTCAACGCTACGAGACGCTGGAGGATATTCGGAAAGCAGTGCGTCAGTGTCTTCGAGCAGCTGGAACGGACTTCTATCATAAGGGAATTTTCAAGCTTGTAGAACGCTGGACAAAATGTGTGCAAAGAAATGGAGACTATGTTGAAAAGTAGCACAAAGGTCTGTAGATTAACATGGTGTACTTGGTTTGTCTAAAATAAATATTATGATTGTTTAAAAAAAATGTTGCTCATGACTTTCAGTATGACCTCGTAGTTGTTTCTTAACTTACCTCATACTTCACTCCCAAGCTTGGGAGTGAAGTATGAGGTGAGTTAAGAAACAACTAAACAAAATTAAAATGAACCTCATAGTGTTATTTCCTACCTACATAACTTAATTACTTTACACTGTTTACCTCTTAGAGCAAATGTTGGAAGTGTCCTCCACTAGTATCTATACATATATACACTCGTTTCACCAAATTCTGTGAAGTTCTACGGAGAGTATCCTCGCCAATGTTGCTTATTTCATTTTGAATGGATTCCTTGAGATCATAAATTGTCCAAGGCCTATTATTGTACACTCTATTTTTTAGACACCCTCACAAGAAAAAATCCAGTGAGGTTAGGTCAGGGGATCTAGGAAGCCACAGACCTCTTGAGATTATTCAATTATCAAAGAAACTGGTTACAAGGGCCATGATGGGAGGCATTAGATGTATGGCATGTTGCTCCATCTTGCTGGAAATAACTTTCTCTCAATTAGATTCTATCCAGAATTGGAAAGTATTAATTTAAATGAAAACATCGAAAATATTTTTAAAACCCTATGCATCTTTTGTATTTGATAAAGACTATAAAAAACAAATATATTATTTTGTACCTCATCAAGAATATCTTTATTTCTTTGGAGAAGGTCAGGCAGTTCTCTGATCATTGTCTCTAATGCTTCAATTCCTCCTCCTGATTGCACAGCAGCAGCTTTGTCTACAAGAGATTGAGGTAGAGAATTACCAGCAGTATCTTCAAGGGCTGCTGGCAGATTTAAAGATGCCAAAACACTGCAATACATTATATTTTGTCACAGATATCAACACAATTTATACATATATGGTGGAATTAAATTTTACTGAATAAACAAACACTTTAATTATATTTGAAGAGAAAAATATACGCTCAGACTGGGGTCCAAATCCAAGGTCTCTACGTCTATACACTATACCTACTCGCTTTTCATTGGTTATGGACACCCACATACGTTGTAGAAGCAATAAGTATGCGAAAAAGTAGTTCCCTTCATTAAATTAAAAATATGTCCTCTGAATATACTTATTCTTTTTTGGCTAATTTATACATGAGTTACTTTGAGTGCCATATCACCAAGGCTTACCCATGGATTTTCAAGAGTTGGTACAGATATGTAGATGATATTTTTTTAATAATAAATTTTAAACATGTTGATGATGCGCTGAAATTACTTAATCTACAAGATGTATCAATTAAATTTACCATAGAATCAGAAATTGAAAACAAAATTCCGTTTTTGGATTTATACATAATTAGGAATGGAAAAACTCAAAAAATTGAATTTGATGTATATAGGAAGGGTACACATACTGATAATTATATAAAATCAACGGGTTTCAATCCTCTGGCACATAAACATGCAATATTTAATAGCCTCTTATATAGATTGATAAAGGTCCCATTAAAAGGAGAAAATTTAAAGAAAGAATACGAGAATATCCTAAATATAGCCAGATTAAATGGTTTTAATAAGAATATAATATCTAACAAATTAAAGAAATTCAGAAAGATAAAACAACTTAAAGAATGCTCTACCCTACAAATTGTTAGTAAAGAAAAGAAGAATTTCAAGAAAATTACTTACCATCCAATAGTACATGGGAAATTTCAAAAAATATTTGACAAATACAACATTACTTTGGCACCAATTAATAAATTTAGTCTGGAAAAACTTCTAAGTATCAATAAAAAAATCAACATCCCAGACAGTAAGAAATCTGGAATTTATCAAATAAATTGTAATGCTACAATCATTGCAAAGTATACATAGGAGAAAAAAAAAAAAGAATTTGGAATCACATGCTAAAGAACATTTTAGAAATATTAAAAATTGTGAAATTGAAAAATCAGCAATTGCTGCACATAGTTTGCTAGAACATCATAAAATTGAAAAAGAGGTGAAACTTTTGAAACAATTGGATAAACATTAGAACTGACAATTTGGGATATGATATTCATTCAGAAGAATAAATATCGATCTATGAATTTCGATATTCCGATGGATAAAAATTGAATTACAAAGTTTATAATCCCAATGAAAGATGGCAGCACAAGAGGTGAGTGATATCATTAGAGAAATCAACAATCACAGAATTTCATCAGTGGAAGCCGTGACTGAAGAGGGACACGATATTGTCTGAAACCGTCGGTATCAAAGAAATTAGAAAATATACGAGGTGAGTCGATAAAAATATGTTCTCCACTCACTATTAACTTAAAATAGTTTATTTTTTTAAGATATTGATGTTCCTTTTCTGGTGTAACCCACTGTTCTGCGCATGAATCTCATTTCACAAGCCGTTATTCTGCTTTCATGTTGTCTTTTTAGTGTCCATGCTTCACTACCATAGGTCAACACTGGTCTGGCCAAAGTGTTATATAAACGTAATCTGGTGTATTTTTTTGAACAAGGGATGGTTTCATAACTTGATTAATAATTCCCAAACTTTTATTATAAGTAGTATTTTTTTCAGGGATATCTTTTTCATCCCAGATTGAGAGAGAATATCCACTTGAGACTGTCTCAAGACAACCCTTGAGGATGCCAGACGCAGTCTCTGGAGGAGAAACGCCGGGGAACTTCAAGCCTCAAGACCACGGCCTACAGCCTGGAAATCATCTTCAAAATCATTAAAATAGTTTATTACATATGAGTGATGCATTTTAGTCACGCTTCAGTCGATTCTCATGAAACAAAATGGCTGAAAGTATTGAGTCTTCTGTTGCTGTTCCATCTCCCTGTCAAAAGTGACAGTAAATGTGGCGCAAATGGCAGAAGGATATTGCTTCTACGACATATGTGGGTGTCCATAACCAATGAGAAGTGAGCAGGTTACATGGTTTTGTTTTGATGAGGTTCACTTTAAGAACGGACAGGGTATAGTGCTCTTTCTGAGCTATTTAGGCCTTCAATCTAAATGCTCTTGGGAATTAGCATAAATGAGAAAAAATGTTGTGTTTAGATTGGAGGTACCGCAGTTGACAAGAGCACTAGTGATTAGAACAAGAGAGCTTGGTACTTAAATATCTCCCTTATTATTAATGAGTTTGATATTTTGACTCACCTCGTATTTCTTGATTTTTATGCAGACCTCGGTTCGTTGCTTTTGTGCAACATTATCAATGCTTCCAACTGTAGTTTTGCGGTAGTCCATCTTATAAGTAAGTTGATTTCTGCTCCCACTGCTGGTTGACCGATTAACTTCCAAATTGATTTTTTTTTCTTTTTCTCTAGGAATTTCAAAATTCGTGGTTTTCTTTTTTTTTTCTTGCAGATGTAAATTTTCTCCAAAATTGTGAGTTCCTTAGATTTTTCTAACTGTTTTAGTAATTTGGCCTTTTGTTTCAATTCTGTGTCTTTCTGACCATGCATGTGTAGCTGTTGCAGATTTTTTCTATTTATCCATTTTTAACATTTCTGCCACCAGCTATATTAAACACAGATATAAAGACAGCTCTTTTTGCAGATGACATGATTATGTGGACATCTTCCTCACAAATAGAAAAATCTAAATCATCTATGGAAAAGGCTCTTAACCTACTAGAAAAGTGGACCCACAACAATTTAATGGCCATTAATACAGACAAAACAACATTTCAAATATTTAGCTTGAAAAAAAAAAATTCCAAAACTAAATCTACAGTTCAAGAAAACAAATCTGAGACAAACAAATGAAACAAAATATCTAGGAACAATTTTTGATTCAAAATTATCATGGAGAAAACACATTGAAGCAGTAGTAAACAAAGCAACGAAAAGATTCTCAATCTTAAAAAGATTAGCCGGAGACAAAGTGGGGCAGTAATCGCCAGACTCTGAACACCACATACAAAACATTCATCAAGCCAATACTACTATACAATGGGGAGGTAATAATCACAGCAAATAACTCGAACCTGAATCGCCTAGAAGTATGCCAAAATCAGGCTTTACGGCTTATAACTGGCACAGCAAAATCAACTCCAATCGCAGCAATGCAAGCACTAACTCAGAACCCTCCAATATGTCTAACTTTAGAGGAACAGGCAATAACACAACATGAGAAAATGTTACGATTAACAACAACAAAATGGGATAAAAGGCAGTTACAACCAACCAAGTTGAAAACACAAACAAGTTTCTTGTCCAAAGTAATGGAAATAAAAACAGATTTGAATCTTCCTAAATCTAAAGAAAATATTTTGATCAGAGATAACCCTCTTACTTTTGAACCAATTAACATTCAGCTAAATCTAGAAGAACCAGTTACAAAATCTGAAACTCCCACGCCTGTACTAAAAGCTCTAGCATTAGAAGCTGTGAATAAGAGATATCCACCAGAAGAATGGTTACATGTCTACACAGATGGATCTACTCGTACTATTGATAACAACTCAGGATCAGGAATTACATGTGCATTATTTTCATTTTATCAACCAGCAGGATACCACACAACAAATTTTGATGCAGAAGTAACGGCTATTCATATTTCACTCCAACAATTACTATACAGAATAAATAAATTTCAAAATGCAGTCATACTCTCTGATTCTAAGGCAGCAATATATGCAATAAATTCACACAAAATGAAGTCAATACAAATTAAAGAGTATTTAATTTTAGGAAGTTATATTTTGAGGTTATTTTAATTATATTATTTTTGGTCTGGACATCTTACCTCAATATTAATGTTGATTTGTTCTTGAACATGTTTCAAAACAATTCTGTTTTATCTTCAGCTTTCCCAGAGTCTGCAGAGTCTGGGAAAGCTGAAGATAAAACAGAATTGTTTTGAAACATGTTCAAGAACAAATCAACATTAATATTGAGGTAAGATGTCCAGACCAAAAATAATATAATTAATATAAATTAAAGAGTGCTACAAAATGATTCAACAACTCCAAAAACTACAGAAAAGAATTCAATTGCAATGGATACCTGCACATTGTGGAATTGCTGGAAATGACACTGCTGATTTTCTTGCCAAAAAAGGCTCCAATTTAATTCAGAATACTACTAAAAGCTTACCTTTCACATCCATAAAAAGAATAGTTAAAAATAAATATAAAATCAAACAAAACCAAGACCTATGTAATAAAGCCAAAGACAAAAAATGGAATATTTTAGTAAAGAAGCCAGATATTATTCCAGAAATTCAACGTAAAACTACAGTAGCAACATTTAGACTGCTTACAGAACATGACTATTTGGCCAAACATTTATATAAAATAGGAATCTACACGAATCCAAATTGTCCTCTATAAAGACGAAGAAATGAATGAAGAACACCTACAAACCTGTGAAGTATTACCTGTTGGATCCACAATAGAGAAATATTGGAGAGCAAGAACGCTAATGGCTTCGGTGCTTTGAAAACAACAACAACAACAACATTTCTAAGGAGTTCTTTCAATCTTGTATTTAAGTTCCTTTTTGTTTTTCCTATTTATATCTTTTACACAATCTTTACAATCAATTTGATAAATCACTGATTTGTTGCCATCTTCAATCTTTTCACTTTTGTTGGTTTTGATTAATTTATTCAAACTGTAATCATTTTTTGGTGCTAATTTAATGTTAAATTTGTTGAAAATGTCTTGAAACTTATTAAATACTAAAGGATGGTATGCACATTTCTTGAACTTTTTTACCAGTTTCTTTATTTGAGTGAAAAGTACTTTCATTTATCGCTTTTTGTTTCTTGAATTTATTTATTTTCTTATGAATCATCTTTTCCAGAAAACCATTATCTTTTGCTATTTTTATAATATGTTTTTTCTCTTTATTAAAATTTTCTCTGCTCTTGGGAACGTTCACAGGTCTGTATGTTAAACTATTAAAGACTGCATGTTTATGTGCAATATGGTTAAAACCTGTTGCTGATCAGTGTGTGTTCCTTCCCTGTAAATTCCAAATTCTATTTTCCTTTTTTCTTCAATAATCCCCCTTTTAGCTAATTTATTTAAGGGGTTTTGAGCATAAGATAATAAGTGGATACCCTTCAATTTTCAAATTCTGGTGCACATATGTTGATGTAATTGCATAAACAAATAGATAATGCTTTAAAACTGTTAAATATTCAGAGCAGAACTATATATTACTCAGCAGCAGGCCAAACTCCCCAAGACAATATTCGGACAGATTTAACGATATCGACCCCAACAAAAGAAAAACATCATTGAACATGTAACTTGTTTTAATTATCTGGGATGCATGATATTGTACCTGCAAAATTTGGATATGGAGAAGAAATTAGGGAAATTACAACAGATATGTGGTTCAATAAAAAGATATTTGAGAAATAAAACCACAAGAAAACTCAACTGAAATTTTACAAAACAGTAGCTGTTCCAACGTTAACATATGGGTCTGAGACATGGCCTTTAACAATCTCTGATAAAATATTTGAGTTTGTATTCTTTAACATTCTTACTCGTATAAGACTTGAAAGCATAATAATTTTGGAATATATTAAACAGTACCAACTAAATTTGAAACACCATCTAGAAAAGAATAAATTAAAATTGTATCCCCAAAGCTGTTTATAATTATATACCAAGAGGACGAAGATCACTGGGCCGTCCTATGAAACACTGGAGGGAAAATTTTCTATAGGATCGTAACAGGCCATGGCCTAATACTTGGAAGGAAGAAGAAGAAGATTCTTACCTCATATGTTTATTCTGTTGGATGATCGTTTCAAAGCTATTGCTCCATCTTCAGCTTGTTCACAAACTAGTTTTTTCTTTTCTTCAAGTTGTCGGTCCTGGATCTGTGTTCTAAAGAACTTAGTAATGAGGCTCCTGTCTCCATGAATTTCAAAGTTCATCATTTTCTCCTTATTCTTCAGTATACAGATTTTTTCCCATATTGTGAGTTCATTGGTATTTTCTAACTGTTTTAATAATTTTGTATTTATATCTATTTTGTGTTTCTCTGTCCAAACATGAGCTGCTACTGCAGATTTTCCCACTTCTCCCTTTTTTTACATTTCTTATGTGTTCTTTAGTTCTAATGTTTAAATTTCTCTTTGTTTTTCCTATGTATGTAAACATATGAGGTAAGAATGTTAAAGAATACAAACTCAAATATTAAATTACACCTCATAATGTAACTTCCTAATGATTTTAATTAAATCTCTGATAAACATAAAATTGAGACAATACAAATGATATTTCTGAGATCCATTGCAGGTGTATCTTTAATCCTTAACTTTACAATGTACCTTTTATGATACATTGATTTCATATTTATTTATTATTGTTTATAAAACAATAAAAAAACAAATGGTTATAAATTACTTAATTATGTAATAATGTATCCTACAATAATAACTTAAGAGTTTTACATGATTTTGTTTTCTTTGTGGTCCAAAACTTTTGAATAACTGGCACAAGAAATTATTGTTTTGCCAATTTAAGGGTTAAGAGATCTAAAGAGAAGTCAATATATCAGAGATGAATATTACAAGTATATACAATTCCCTAGTAAAGCTGCAAGCATAGAATGAAAATGCTATGATCGCAGTGAAGGACCTGCCCTTGGGCAGAATTACTATGGATGGATGGATAATATAAAAGAGATAATATACAGAAATAAATGTCAATGGTTCTTGAACATGTTTCAAAACAATTCTGTTTTATCTTCAGCTTTCCCAGACTGTCTGGGAAAGCTGAAGATAAAACAGAATTGTTTTGAAACATGTTCAAGAACAAATCAACATTAATATTGAGGTAAGATGTCCAGACCAAAAATAATATAATTAAAATAACCTCAAAATATAACTTCCTAAAATTAAATAATAAATGTCAATGGTTTGAACATGTAAAAAGAATGCCAAATAATCGATTATCAAAACAGATGCTTTATTATAAACCTGAAGACCGGGGAAATGTAGGAACAATGAAACGACGTTGGAAGGACAAAATGTAGCATATTGTGCAGCGGGGAGTGGAACGGGCCAACAGGGCCATACCTTGAAGATGAACTATAAAATGTATCACAAAAACTGAAATTAAAAGACAAATTCCATTTTTAGATGAAATGAAAAAAACAAGATAGAATTTGGAATATATAGACAGAAGACACACATAGATAACTACATTAAATCCTCAGAATTCAACCATTTTGCTCACAAAGAGGCAGTGTTCAATATTTGGACATGTAGGGTAGATTAGTAAATGTACCTATGAGCAGAAAAAAATTATGAAAAAGAAAAAAGAATACACAATTAATGTAGCAAAAGAAAATGGTTTTGAAAAAAATGGTACATAAGAAAATAAATAAAAATTAATTAACGAAAGTACACTTATAAAAAAAAACAGAAGAAAACATAAAATTCAAGAAATACACTTACCATCCATTGAAGCACAACAAATTAAAAAAAATGTTTAAAAAGTTTAACATAAATTGGCATCGAAGAATTAATACAGCCTCAATAGGATAATTAAAACCAACAAAAATTACAAAATTGTAGAAGAAAATAAATCAGGAATTTATTAGATCAAATGGAGAGATTGCGACAAAATTCATAAAGGAAAAACAAAAAGAAATTTGAAAACCAGGGTGAAAGAAATCTTAGAAATATCAAAAATGGTGAAGTGGAAAAGTCAGCAGTATCTGCTTGTATTAAATTAATGTTGGGAAGTAAACATTATGAGGTATAATCATTAAAATTCATCGGAGAACATATTGTTTAAACAACTCACCTCATAGGATTCATGCTTCCATGATATCGCGATTTCAAACATAGTCATGTTCATCTTCAGCCATTTCGTCAGTCGGAGTTATGGCTGAAGATGAACATGACTATGTTTGAAATCGCAATATCATGGAAGCATGAATCCTATGAGGTGAGTTGTTTAAACAATATGTTCTCCGATGAATTTTAAGTATCTGCTTGTGCTTGGTCTGATAAACATCTAATTGATATAATAGGTAATTTAATTAAACAAATAGAAAACCAAAAGAGCTCATGGTTTGGAAAAAAATCCACATTCAAAAAAACAGAAAGAAAAACTTATGAATTTTGAAATTCCCGGGGAATATGATTTAAGTTGAAGGTCCATCGGTCCACCAACAGAGGTAGTAAAAAGTAGTTGCCCTGAACGACATATAATTGGTCAAGATATTACTGAAGATGAAATCACCTAGGTTTTGAAAGCGGTATAATTAGATGACTGGATATGAGGTGAGGTATAAATAATTTTAATTTAAATCTTAAATTAAAGCCGGCCTTTATAATGGCACGAAAATTATCCTTAATTTAGATAATTATTCCAGAGAATAAATTTTAATAAATCAAGGAGTTTGACAAGGGAGTACATTATCACCTACATTGTTTAATATATATTTTGACGAGGTTATACGAATATGGAAAAAATCAAGTCCAATAGGAATACAAATTAATAAGGAAATGTATATGAATATTTTAATGTATGCAGACGATCTGGTAATTATACAGAAGTCAGAGGATGATTTACAAAGAGCCATTTACATATTGAATGAATTAGGACTCTATTATAATCTCAAAGTCTCAACTTCAAAAACTAAAATTATGGCTTTTCAGGGCAAAGTGCCAGTCAGAGCAAAAATAGTGATCAATAATGAAATAATAGAACTGATAGAACACTTTAACTATCTTGGTTCAGATATAATATATAGCTATGATTGGGATATACATATAAATTAAACCAATATCAAATTATGTGTGGCACCTTAAGAAGAACCCTCTGAAAGACTCGAAGAGAAACTCAGTTCAGGTTTTATAAAATTATGGCTGTTCCTGTTCTTTTATATGGATCTGAATCTTGGGTACTTAAAAAAAAGATATCTCACACATTCAAGCCACTGAAATGAAATTTTTAAGATCCGTAAAAGGATGTACATGCATGGATAGATTACACAATAATCAATAAGAAATGAACTGGAGATATTTTCAATAGTCAAACTAGAAGAGCACAAATACTAATGGAAAGAACATTTAGACAGAATGGACAATACAAGATTACCGAAAAAGATCAACACCTACAAACCACATGGGAAAAGATCTTTGGGACAGCCAAGGAAACGATGGACTTGAGACCGGAACAGGTTGCATTGACCTAATCCCGGAAAGGAAGAAGAAGAAATTAAACCCCATAGTGATTTTACTATAAAAGTTGAAGAGAACTTGGGTTTGAACCCCAGTCTAGGCATAAATTTTTCTATCAAATTTGAGAATTTTTAACATTATGAGGTTCAATTCATAAGAATTAATTAAATCGTGATTTCTTCTTACCTCATACTTCTATGTTTTTTTAAACACAGCACTACAGGCTTCCATGGGCTTCACGTAATTATTGGAACTACTTTTTTATTAACATGTTTACTTTGACACCTCTTTCTACACTTTTCGTCTCATCACCATTTTGGATTTGATGCAGCAGCTTGATACTGGCATTTCATTGATGTTGTCACCATCGTCAGCTATTTTCACAAATCATGAAAACAGCTGACGATGGTGACAATGGGTCGCCGATACTGCAGTGCTGTGTTTAAAAAAACATAGAAGTATGAGGTAAGAAGAAATCACGATTCAATTAATTCTTATAAATGTTTCTCTTAAACATAATTTATCATTTATGTTAAATTGAATTTTTTTATTTTTTTTTATCTAATACCACCAGGTTGTCTTTCATGACATTTTCGGCTTTCTCCCCTAGCATTGGCAGAATTGTAATCCATTTCTTAGGTTGGGGTACCTGGAAGGTGGAATTAATTTTACCCCGATGATATGATGGGTGATAAATGATAATGACGCGCCAAGAGAGTTCTTAACCTAAACTTAACCTAAATTCCAGACCATGGGCAACCACAAGAATAATTCCTTTTAAGAAAAAATTCCAATGGTTTAGCCGGGAATCGAACCCGGGATCTCATGAGCAGTAGTCAGGAACGCTGACCACATGAGGCTGGACTGTTAAATTGAAAATAAAAACATTAAAAATCTTTAATACTGTTAAAATGACAGGACTATCGGCAATTTGTTGCTCATAGTTTGCTAGAGAATCACAAAATTGGAAGAGAAACTAAACTTTTGAAACATTTGGAGAAACCATTGGAATTAACAGTTTGGGAAAATATATACATTCAGAAGAATAAATATAGAACCATAAATTTTGAAATTCTCGATGAGTATAATTTGATCTCCAAGTTCATAAAATCGACACGAGACGGCAGTTCAGAAGATGGTGTTAATGGCAAAATTTCGACAGTTGGAGTTTGACTGAAGATGGAAGTAAAATTTACTTTTGAAATTGGTATTGTGAAAACATGCAACTTCATGAGGTCAGATATAAAAAACATTTTAAGAATCAAATGAATCGTGAATTCTTCTTACCTAATACATCTATGATTTTTAACACAGAAGTGAAGAATCGGGAAATACATCATTCCCATCTTCAGCTGTTTTCACGACTGTCAAATTTTTTTATTATGCCAGTAGTTTTTTAAACTGCCATCTGGTGCACTTTTGAAGAACTTTGAAATTAAACTTGGTTTGTCTGGAACCTCGAAGTTCATGGTTCTAGTATCGTTTTTTTGAATGTATATCTTTTGCCAAATTGTTAATTCCAAAGCTTAAGATAGATGTTTCAAAAGTTTTGCTTCTTTTTCTTTTTTGGAATTAACAGTTCGGGAAAAGATATAAATTAAAAAAAAAACATGCTAGAATGATGAACTTTGAGGTTCCAGACAAACCAAGTTTGATTCTTCAAAAGTACACCAGATGGCAGTTTAGAAAATTACTGGAATAAAAAATTGACAGTCGTGAAAACAGCTGAAGATGGGAATGATGTAGTTTGTGATACTGCAGTTCTGTGTTAAAAACCATAGATGTATGAGGTAAGAAGAATTCACGATTCGTCTTATTGAGAAAACCTCATAATGTAAAAATTCCCAACTTTATTATATTAAAAAAACATTTTCTCCAACTCATTCATAAACCACATATTTGCTGGTGAATAAACACGACAATTTATGTTTTTATTATTAATTTCATACATCTCAATGATGGATAAATCATATTTGAAAGAAAAATTATACACTCAGACCAGGTCCCAGTCTGAGCGTATAATTTTTCTCTTCAAATATGATTTATCCATCATTGAGATGTATGAAATTAATAATAAAAACATTGAAAAAAGCTGTACTGGCATTTATAATTATTGTATAATTCCCAAATATGTCTTCTTAATAAAGGAGCCGCCATTTGGAAAGATAAAAGCAAAAGCTTCATAACATTTGGTGGGCGGGAATTACAACGTATACAGAGAAAAATTTGTGTTTAGATCGGTACTAGCTCAGGTGGCAGAGCACTTGGTCTAGAGAACCAAGGGTCCCGGTCTGAGCGTATAATTTTTCTGTTCAAATAGGAGAATGTATACTACTTACCTATTAAGAAACTGTGTGCTCTCTCTCAATTTCATAATTTCTGTATTCACAATCTCATTCTTCCTCACATCATAAGAAGCTAAGGCTTGGTGAACAGTCACAGGCACCAACTCTTCAAACAAATCTGTTTAATCAAAATAACCTTTAATTTCAATATATTTTAGATTAAGATAAATTCAAATGTTTCATACCTCTCTTCATAATCGATCTAAGTAGATCGCGATTTCGGGTTCCCTCTATAGAAGTGGGAAGAAGAAGAAGTGGTTCTTCCAATCGACATAACATCAGTCGACAAAATGATACTGAAGATGGGATCGCCATGAACCCAAAATCGCGATCTACTTAGAACAACAATTATGAGGAGAGGTATGAAACATTCAAATTTATCTTAAATTAAACCTCATAGTGATTTATTCCTATAAATGTTGGATATATTTTAGATTAATTAATAATCATATCAATAATTAGATTCAATTCTTGATATGTGTGGTTTTATGCATTACAGAGACTCTTGACTTCCCACCTCCTTTAAAAAAAAACGTTAAACTGAAAATATATAAAACTATTATTCTACCAGTTATATTATATGGATGTGAAACATGGATCCTTACTTCAAAGGAGGAAAGGAGATTACGATTATTTGAGAATAAAGTTCTTAGGAAAATTTTTGGGCCAAAAAGAGATGAAAACAGGTGAATGGAGAAAACTACATAATAGTGAGCTACATTATATGTTTAGGAAGTCTCGTAGGCTCTAATGGTCAGGACATGTAGCACGTATGGGGGATGAAAGACGTGCATGAAAGCATCTAGTAGGAAAACTAAAGGGATAGTTGATAGATCAAGAATGAGGTGGGAGAATAACATTAGCTCAGGATAGGGATGTATGGAGAGCTTATGTCCATGCGGCCATGAACCTATGGGTTCAATAGTGCCAGTGAGTTAGTTAATAATAATTGGATAGTGAATCGTGAAATCTCACTCATAAACTCCATCATTTTCAAGCACAGAACTCTAGTTTCAAGAGGCATCCCTCTCACTTCAGCCATCTTAAGACTGTTGAATTGATGAACTTTGAAATCAAATATTGTTCGCCAGGAAATTTCAAAATTTGTTCTTCTGAATGTATATATTTTCCCAAATTGTCAAATGTTTAGCTTCTTTTTCAATTTTATGACTCTCTAGCAAACTATGAGCTGCATTTCTTTTATCGATTTTGTCAATTTTGGGTTTAGGAAAAGTATCACATTTTCAAATAAAGTTATTTAATTTCATTTTTGAATTGCAATTATCTTTCCAATTATGAAATTCAATCTTTCGAAAAAGTTCTTTATTAAATTTTCATAAGTAATGCCACGAGTGATTTCCAAATATCGATAAATTCACGACTCACGAAGTGAGGAGTGAATTTATCTAGAGAATTTGGAAATCAAGAGTGGCATTTGTTAGGACTATTTAACGAATAAAATTAAGTTTACTCACAAATCATTATTTAACTATAGTTATTTTAAAGTATTTATATATTAAAGTAAACGGCGATGTTTGAAAACAAATGAGAAACAATTGGTATGCTTCATTTGCTTCTTTTGTTCGTCACTGCAACTAGATCATATTATTTATTGCCAAAGGATCGCAACATTGTAAGAATGCACTCTAGTGGAGAAATTTATAACTAACATTATAGGTATTAACAAGCGAATGATGACAAATCAAGAGCTTCAGAACAGTTGAACACTACTACTATTTATAGGTATTAATTAATTTCTGATGTCCTATGATGTAAATATGTCAATTATATTTTTCTACGCCATTTCCTGGAAAATAATTTGTTTAAGAAAGTGCAAACAGTGGTTTATTCTTTTTTGTTTATTCTATTGCTACAAATGTTTTTATATTATCTTCCGCATGCTCTATCTGTTGACATTCATGCACTATATATACAATCTGGTAGCCGTATTTCTTGGAGAGTCAGTCACTGCAAAATACTGCTATGGCCTATTCAGAATGTTAAAAAGGAGGTGCTCTCTTCATTATGATAAACTTTAGTTGGTAAATTCTAGGCGAAACACGACTGTGATTGGTTGTAAATAAAAAATCATTGAAATATGATTGGTCATTGACTCCCATTTGGGGCATGAGTTAAATAGTCAAAATAAAATATCACCCAATAATTTCGAAAATTTTAAATGACGATAATAAATTTCTAAATCTGAGTTATGAACTGCATAACATTTGTTTGTTTCTTCATCTTGAATTTTTTTCTCGGCAATCTTTTGTTCCTTTATGTTTTGAGAAAAGATATACATTCAGAAGAAAAATTTAGATCCATGAATTTTTTAATTCCCAGCAAACAAGATTTGATCTCAAAGTTCAACAAATCAACACCAGATTACAGCTTTGAAGATAAAGGAGTAGACCAGAATTCAATAGTTGTAAAGAAGACAATATGAGAGGGATGTCTCTTGAAACTGCGGTACTGTGCTTGAAGACCACACAGTTTATGAGTTGAGATTTCACAACTTGCCGTCTAATTATTAACTTGAAAGCCGCATAATGTTATTTCCCATAATTAATTCATGAAATAAAAATCACATTTTTGATATTATATTTTAAACTAACACTTTCCAGAATTGGATACAGTTTTATTTTAGAAAAAAAATTATCATATTTGAAGAGAAAAATTATACACTTAGACTGCGACTTGAACCCGGGGCCCTTGGTTCTCTAGACCAAGTGCTCTCCCATCTGAGCTACTTGAGCAAGTACCAATCTAAACACATTTGGTGGGCGGGAATTACAATGTATATAGAGAAAAATTTGCATTTAGATCGGTACTTGCTCAGGTAGCTCAGAAGGTAGAGCACTTGGTCTAGAGAACCAAGGGTCCCGGTCTGAGCGTATAATTTTTCTCTTCAAATATGATTTATCTATCATTGAGATGTATGAAATTAATAATAAAAACATTAAGAAAAATTATGTTCAAACCAGGAGTCGAACCCCGGTGCATCCCTTCCATTCTCAACCAACATTATGACTACTGGATATTCGTTGGAATCTCCATCTATAATCTTGCCATCTGGTGTTGATTTGATGAACTTCGAGATCAGGTCCCGTTCATCAGGAATTTCAAAATTCATGGATTTAAATTTGTTATTCTGAATATATATCTTCTCCCAAACTGTCAATCCTAAATGTTTTTAAAGTGGTGAAATTGAAAATCAGCTATTGCAGTGCACAGTTTGCTGGAGAGTCATAAAATTGAAAAAAAAAAAAAAAAGGCCAAACTTCTAAAACATTTGGAAAAAAAGTTCAGAATTGACAGTTTGGGAGAAGATATATATTCAGAAGAACAAATTTAAATCCATGAATTATAAATTCCTGATGAACGGGACCTGATCTCAAAGTTCATCAAATCAACACCAGATGGCAACATTATAGATGGAGAAACATAATCTATGAGGTAAGATGTAAAAACCTCAATGTTGTTTCCCGTATTTAACTTTGAATAAATAAATACATGCATTATATTTGAAGAGAAAAATTTATCCTTCAATGAGAAGTGTTAAATTAATAATAAAATCGTAAATACATGCATTTTTACCTTTGAAGTTTTGACTCAGTCTTTCTGGAACAGGCAGTGATTTGGCTAATAAAGCTTTTCCTACAGGATTTAAACTTTTTGGATCAGGAATCCTTTCATGGTATATAAAGTCATTATCCTTTTTAGCTTCATTTAGATTTCTCTGAGCTTTATTAACATAATCTTGAAAATAAGTTGGTTTCCCTGATTTCTGTTGAGCTGATTTCAATAATTCTAAAGCATGCTGAAAAATAATAATTATATGTATGTATTAATAATAAAATAAACATAATAAATGTATCATCAAATTAAGTTAATGAGCTATGTAACTTACTTCAAGTCTTGCTATTTCTTCCCCAACAGTTTTATTGGCCTTGCAGACAAGACTTTGATAGTATTCAGCAATACCATGAAAAGCTGATTGTTTTCCAGTGACCTGTGCAAATAGGAAAGTAATGTAATTACAGTATTACCGTAAATAGTGGAAAAATAAAAATTGCAGAAACGTAAAAGCGAGGATTTTAATCTATTGTGAACATAGGGAAGCTGAAAGGACCTTTAAAGAATGTTGTAAAAGGCAGGAAAACGTAAAAGCGGGTAATACTATATATGTGTGTGTGTGTTGTATTGCCTATTTTCTTTATATATATTTATATGACTTTTGGTGTACTCACAATTGGAATCCATTCCTTATCCCAGAGTGGTCGTACAAGTTCTTTCTGAAACAATTTTGACACCTCTGCATACAATTCTTCACATTGCGCACTTAATTTAGCTATGATAGCATCTTTCATTCGATCTGCAAAGACATAACAAATATGCATTAAATCTACAATTCAATACATCAAAAACCTCATAATATTATTTCCCATAATTAATTTATGAACATCAACTACACTTTTTTTAAATACAATAAAAAAGTTTGTTTAATAATTAAGACTTTTGTCTGTTCATTCTTACCTCTTATGGTTGTTTTTGTCGAACATATGTTTCAAGGCTGCTGGGCCCCATCGTCAGCGATTACAGACTGGAATTTCTCAAGTTGTCGGTCCTGATTCTTGATTCCTGCTCTCTCTGCCTCTGGTCCAATGAATTTACTAACGAGGTTCCTTTCTCCGGGAATTTCAAAATTCATAATTCTTACCTTGTTCTTCTGTATGTAGATTTTTCCCCATATGGTGAGTTCATTTTTGTTTTGTAACCGTTTTAATAATTTTGTGTTTACATCTATTTTGTGTTTTTTTGACCAAACATGTGCAGCCACTGCAGATGATGGTAAAAAACCAGGAATATATCAAATAAAATGTGCAGCCTGTGATAAGATATACATAGGGAAAATAAAAAGAAATTTAACCATTAGAACTAGAGAACACATAAGAAATGTAAAAAAAGGACAAGTAGAAAAATCTGCAGTGGCTGCTCATGTTTGGTCAGAAAAACACAAAATAGATCTAAACAGAAAATTATTAAAATGGTTACAAAACAAAAATGAACTCACCATATGGGAAAAAATCTAAAATCTACATACAGAAGAACAAGGAAAAAATTATGAATTTTGAAATTCCCGGAGAAAGGAACTGCATTAGTAAATTCATAGGACCAGAGGCAGAGAGAGCAGAAATCAAGAATCAGGGCCGACAACTTGAGAAAATTCAGTCTGTAACCACTGACGATGGGGCTCAGCAACCTTGAAACATATGTTCGACAAAAACAACCATAAGAGGTAAGAATGTACAGACCAAATGTCTTAATTATTAACTACACTTTTAATATTTTGTGTACTAAACCAAGTATGATACCATATCACAAGGAGGCCCGTGGCCTATCAGCTGGCCTCACATCCACATGTGTTAAGCACAGAGGTAGACAGTCATCCAGCCAGTGTAGGGGTGACATGGTCAGCATGTTGGGTCCCTCAGCTATTATAACTCATCCTGGAGCTGCTACTTATGTAGCTACTCAAAAAGAGTAGACTGCAAGGATTGAGAATCTTTCACACATTAATTTAAAAATTCCATAAACATCTCAACTCTTTCGTAAAACCCCATTTTCAAATTTATATATAATAAATATAGGGAAGTTCTGGTAATATGGACCCTTCTGTTTGAGTGGACCCTGTTAATATCTTCTTTAATTGATGCTGACCTTGAACAGAAAATATTTTAACTTCTTCCCATCATCAACTTTGACGGGTTCAAGGCCAGTTTCTTTTATTTTTTGTGCAAAGAAGGGTTTGTGATATTTATGCAAATGACCACTTTAAAAGTTTTTCAAGCTCTGAATCAATTCTTAATTTCTGTTATTCTTCTTCTTCTTCCTTCCAAGTATTAGGCCAAGGCCTGTTACGATCCTATAGAAAAAAATTCCCTCCAGCGTTTTGATCCTTCCGGGAAATTCTCGTATAAGACTTGAAAGCATAATAATAGTCCCTTCGATTGGTTGCTGGCCAAAGGAAGGCAAGACCAGTGATGGGGCTGCCATCTTATAGCCTCTGGTCAGGCTTTTCTGGAGAAGAAAAGAAAATAAAGGAAAGAAGAAATGGAAGAAAGGAAAGACTCCCTAGCCCTCGGATGCCCTAATAGCGTCGGAGTCGAAAAAAACAAGAGTTAACCAAGAGAGGTTAGATAGTAAAGTTAAAAGAGTGCAAAACACAAGTAAGTGGAAGAAATGTTTTGCTCAGCTTGGGCACCTTATGGTCGCCATCCACATATCCCCTAGATGGGGACCCCTGAGGGAAATTTCTGTTATTGAATATTACAAATGTTGAAAAAACTCCTAAATATATTATATTACGTAGATGTTTGACGGGTTTGGTTTGATATTATGTGACATGATGGCTGTATAAAGTAATTAAACATAACAAAGGAATTTGGTTAATGTGGACCCTTACATGAGGACCTGGGTCCACTTTACACAAATACATATATTTTATCTGTGGATGTTATCTGTAAAAATCATTTTAACTAACTAACTCACTGACACTATTGAACCCGTAGGTTCATGGCCGCATGGACATAAGCTCTCCAAACATCCCTATCCTGAGCTAATTCACTTAATTAATTTTATTTAATATCCTTGTAATTTTGCTAAACCCAAAGACCATCACTTTCTGCAGTTGAATGACGTGTGAATGTTATAATCAACAATAATTTTTCAGAACATTAAATAAATATCAATGCTTTTTAATTATGTCATAAATATTTTCATATCAATTTGTGCCTATCTGTATAAATTAATAGAGTAAATAAACTTAAAAATAGACTAAAAGCTAAAGGTGGACTCTGGGGTCCACTTTATCCAAATATGGAGGTTAATTCTTGTAATGTAAAAAAGTTTATAAATTATGAAGATGTTTCCATATTTGAATAAAATAACAATGCTATTTCAGAGTTACAACACTAATGATAATCACCGTAATTAAACAAAATTAAAAAATAAATAAATAAATAAAAATACAATTCAAATCCCTTAATTAAAAGAAGAAAAACAACAAATTCAAAACAGGGGTCCAAATTACACAAAGTTCCTCTAAGTATAACATACCGTGTATTGCTTTCTGTACAAAGATTTCTTGTGCTTGTGCTAACATGAGAGCTGATAATGCACCAAGAGTGTCAGGATTCAGATCTGGCGTTGGTTCCTGCTGAATCGCTAGCATAACAACACCCTTCAAATGAGTGAAGATTCCAGCAGCTTGCTGTAAAAAAAATGCATCGGCATATTTTATAAATCTCAGATGAGAATGTAAAGAGAAAGATCAAAATTGTGTAAATATGTAATCTAGCAAGAGAACTATACTACAGCCACTGGATCTCCCAGCTCTGACATTTTCATGACAGTGTTGCCAATATTGATATTCAGTGGGAGAGGCCGCTTTATGTATGCGATTAGCAGAAATACAGCTGGCGACATCTCAGCAATTTCAAACGTTACTAGCATGCAAAATAGCGGCATCAAGAGCAGTGATTGGTTGTAGCAGACGTTCCATCCATCCATCCATCCATCCATCCATCCATCCAATGGCTGGTTGGCTCAAATTCGAGCTTTGGCCTCCCTTAACTTCTGCCTCCAATCATTTCTATTTTGCACGGCAAGCCCCACCTAAGTAGGTTTGCAGCATCTTAGACCATCATTCCGAGGCATGTTGGGTTTCTGAACGTATTTGTTTTTAAGGGGTAGGAATGTTAACCCCATGCCCAACCTCCAGCAAACCTGGGGGGTCGATGATTTTCTATTGGGGTTTTCTCCCTTAGCTGGTATGTCCCAATTTTTAAGCGTCGGGAACTCACTTTTTCGCCCCTGCACTTCTTAGTATTAACCAGGAGCCACGACGAGGACATAGTGCATTGGACTGGGCAGGAATATATGGCATTTCTCGGATTTTAATAGAGTGCACACTCCTGGGACCACATATTGCCCCTACAGATCCCGTGGTAGACGTTCACTCCCAAACAACTATATCCTTATTGGCAGTAGAGGGCGAGTTCTCCCTTTACCCCTCGTACAACCTAAATGTCAGACCCGGAGATTCAGTGGCTGGACTTTATCTCATATTGTTTAATATTGAAATCTACATCAAATTTTGTTGACTATTTAACTCATGCCCAAATGGTGGTCAATGACCAATCACATTTCATTTCATTTTGTTTTACAACCAATCACAGTCGTGCTTTACCTTGCTCTTTATCAATTTCTCTTTATCAGCTCCTGCTCTTATGATAAAGAAAGCTCCTCTTTTTTTAATATTCTGAACAGGTCAGAGTATTATTTTTCTCCAACAAATACATTGAATATAGCAAATAATGAACAGATTCCATGATGATCTAGCAGAAGATTTCCGGGCTGTTGGCCATGGTCTTGAGGCTTGTAGTTCCCCAACGTTTCGCCAGAGACTGCGTCCGGCATCCTCAAGGGTTGTCTTGAGACTGGCAATTTTGTTGACTACCTGCTCTATTTATACATTTATCCGCGACGTGTTCTCTGCGCGGTCCGTTACTTCGTAAATTGTATCTGCCTTCTGGTTGGTTAGCATTAGGGTCTTCCATTGCACCAATGAGGTTGCTGTCTGATGTTCTAGTAGATTGGTCTCGTAAGGGTTTTCATCTGGCTTTTGTTAAGACTGCTATCCATGCTTTGTTGACTTTTAATGATTCTTCTTTTCTATTGTAACTATTTTGATGTTTGAATATTTCAATGGCTTCTCGTTGCAGACGGGTAAAATAGTGTGTGCAATTAGATAATATATCTGTGTTGTTGTATTGTACTGTATGGCCTTCAAGTAGAGTGTGTTCTGCTACTGCCGACTTTTCCACTTGTTTAAGACGGCTGTATCTTTCGTGTTCTTTAAGTCTGGTTGTGATGCTGCGTTTAGTGGTGCCTATATACATTTGGCCACAACTGCACGGGATCCTGTATATGCCTGCTGATTAATGAGGATGAAGTTGATCCTTAATCGGTCTGAGGAGGTTTTTGATTTTCCTGGTAGGCCTATATACTGTTTTTATGTCTTCTTTCTTTAGCAGTTTTCCAATTCGGTCAGTTACATTATGGATGAAAGGTAAGAATGCCCTGGTTGATGTTTTTTCATCTGATTCCTTGTTGTAAACCCCTACGAGAACAATCTACTAGAACATCAGACAGTAACCTCATTGGTGCAATGGAAGACCCTAATGCTAACCAACCAGAAGGCAGATACAATTTACGAAGTAACAGACCACGCAGAGAACACGTCGCGGATAAATGTATAAATAGTGCAGATAGTCGACAAAATTGCCAGTCTCAAGACAACACTTGAGGATGCCGGATGCAGTCTCTGGTGAAACGTTGGGGAACTACAAGCCTCAAGACCACGGCCAACAGCCTGGAAATCTTCTGCAAGATCATCATAGTAACTCCGGCCGTGAAAGCCTAAGTCAATATAACAGATTCCATGATTTTACTGAGTTGTTTACAAAAAAAAATTAATGAATAACCTACAATGTTGATTATAATATACAGTTTGATGTGTTTCATTATTTCTCCACTAGGGTGCATTCTTACTATATTGTGATCCTATTTGCCAATAAATAATATGATCAAGTTGCAGTGAATATACATAACCTCGCATTTCTGATTTTATTTCAAACATCACCATTTACATTAAATATATAAATATTTTAAAATACCAATATCTATATTAAAATAATGATTTTTGAGTATATAGCTTAATTTTTAAATTAATGAGTCATTTTTTAACATCTTACCTCATATTTTATGTTTCTTCAAACACGGGAACTAGTTTTTGAGAGAAGGATCTCTCTCATTTTATTCGTTACGGCCGCGGTGGACTAGTGGTTATGCTCCTTGCCTCTGATCCTGAGGGTCACGAGTTCAAACCCGGCCAGGGTCGATGGATTTTTTAGGATGGAAAAATCCAAGGGGCAAGTCACCAGGAGGGACTTTAAGCCGTGGGTTCCGAGTCTGAAGATTTTCAGGCTCGTAAAAGATCCTTAAGCCTGAATAAAAAGACCTCTTAGCAAAATTTACCGAATTTTCCCATCCTAGTATTACCTTGGTTTCCTAGATGTCAGTATGAGGCAGAACACTGACCATGGGCCACTCCAATGACATCTATATGAAAAAAGTGTAACTAAATTAGTATGGATCAATTTCTTTGCTGTAGAGGAGGAGAGTGCCTAAATCTCGTTGAGGGAAACAAGGGCTTACAAGATACAAGATAAATAGTTATAACAAATGTCACTCTTGATTTCCAAATCCTCTAAATAAATTAACTCCTCATTTCGTGACTCGTAAATTTATCAATGATTTTGAAATCACTCATGACATTACTTGTGAATAAGGGGTCATCTAGTAAGGTTGTACCAAAAATCAGCTGTGATTTCCAAGATCCTGATATCACGAGTCAAATAATTTTAAGTATGGCAACTTTGCAGTAGCACACACTGTCTGTTATCTCCAGCAGTTATTCGTACCTGCAGCATGGACTGCCCAGTGTAATGTTTAAATTTCATCATCATCATCATCATCCAGGGATTAAGCTAGTTGTCTCGTTCCGGTTTCATGAAAGCTAGAATTGTTAAAATTGTTCAGACCATCTTTTTGTGTGGACGTCCAACATTTCTCCTTCCATGTGGTTTATAATTTAGCAATAATTTTGGAAATCTTCCTTCTGGCATTCTATCAATATGTTCTTCCCAGTCGTTCCTATATTTAATTATTCAGTCTGTTTAAATTTCACTGTTTTTTTTTAAGACGAGACACCTAGTAGGAAACTAAAATATTACCTCCTCAAATTATGGCTAATATTATTTTCTCACATAATTTTACAGGACTCTTTCCATCTGGCTTCCGTACAAGGACTTTCCAAGCCACTGTTTCATTTCCCATGTGTATCACATGTCTACCCATCACACTTAGGAATACTTGACAATGATTTCCCATAAAGATCATGTAGCTCACTGTTATGCAGTTTTCTCCATTCTGTCCAAGTCCATTTGGTCCAAACAGTTTTCTGAGAATTGTAGAAAGCAGGCTTTCACGGCCTATAGTCATGGTATTAGGAGATTCTGAGCCGTATACCTTGGCCCATAACTAGTGTTTCTCCCTTGGCTATAGAGGGCATCTTCAGTGGCGAGTTCTTGTAGATGGTGTTCGCTGGTCGGAAGCTCGCCACTGAAGACGCCTTTGTAGGCGAGGGAGAAACGTCTGGGAGAAATACGAGTTATGGATCACGGCCAAATACCCCGGAATTTTCTAATACTATTTTCCTAAGAACTTTATTCTCAAATTAATTAATTTTAGGAATTCACACTATGAGGTATATTCATTTAGGTAAACTTTAATCACTCACCAAATGCTATGAAACATTTGCTTCTATCTTTGCAAATGGCGGCTTCTTTATTAAGAAGACATTTATTTGGGAATTTTTATATTACATTATAAAGCCAGTTTGATGTTTTATTATTCATTTCATACATCTCAATGATGGATAAATCATATTAGAAGAGAAAAATTTGCATTTAGATCAGAACTCACTCAAATAGCTCAGTTGGTAGAGTATTGGCACGGAAAGCCAAAGGTCCTGGGTTCGAGACCTGGTCTGAGCATATGATTTTTTCTCTTGAAATATGATTTATCCATCATTGAGATGTATGAAATGAATAATAAAAACATTAAAACAATAGTATTTAAAAAGACACTTAAACCAGGACTCAAACACAAGACCTCTGACTCTCAGTATGCTTTCTGTTACACTATTCATGCACCGATACAAACATACATTTTTTTATATAATAAATTTGGGAATTTTTTCTTATAAATTTTTTTTTCCCCTCTTATACGTTCTCTTATTTCTAAGGGCTTCTATTCAGAAATATTTTACAAGAATTTTAACATTACTTTTGCGCGGTAAAGTCCCATGCCATAGCCAAAGTGGTTAAGGCAAGATACCTTGGCGCAAAGCTACGTGCCTTGCACTGGTTCAAGTTCCCATGCAGAAAAAAAAAATTTCTCATTGAATTTCGGCCAGTATGGGACCAGCGTCCACCCAGCATCATGAGGCATTTGGGTAGCTACAATAAGTAGCGGCTCCAGGTTGAGAAAACCAGCTATAATGGCTGGGTTACCATATGTCACCCCTACACTGGCTTATGATCGTCTGCCTCCACGATTAACACACGCTGACGTGAGGCCAGCAGCTGGCTGGTAGGCCTATGGCATTTTAGGCCTATTGGGCTTGGAGTTTTTTTTTTGGGTGGTAAAGCTTAATATTTTGATGTTATATTTAATTTAACATGTTACAGTCCTGGAAAATTTTATTTTTTGAGAAGAAAATAATGTAAAATTCTCGTAAAATATTTCTGAATAGAAGCCGACAGATGATGTTGATAGTATTGGACGTAAGAGAATTGTGTAAGAGGAAAAAAATTTATATTTGTATCACTGCTTGAATAGTGTAACAGATAGATTATTGACGAGTAGAGTCAGAGGTCCGGAGTTCAAGTCTCAGTTCAAGCATTAATTTTTCTTTTTAAATAAAACTGTCCAGAAATGGAACATGTTAGATTAAATATAATGCCTAAATAAATAAACAATTTATTATATAAAACTTCCCTCATTAGAGGTTTGCCATAAGGACAAAGTGATAGAGACAATTAATTTTTAAAATTGATGAAATACATTTTGTAAATACATTAAAAAATTTCAAATTGTACTTGAAGTATATTCTATAAAGTAGAAATTTCGTAAAGATGGTTTCTTAAAATTGAAATTGATCCTCTAATGGCAGCAATGGCAATTTTAGAAAGATACAATCTATCCAAATCTAAGAAATTCCAAAATTTAGCTAAGAATCCTGGTAAAGTACCTCTTGCCCCGATCATCAATCCTGTGACAGTTATACTATCCTATCTAATTGGTATTATCTTTGTAATTGTCAACTGTTGGCCCATATAGGTCTTTCTTTTCAGAGACAATTACCTCAGGTCGGCCAATATGAGTCTCAAAACGAATTGTGGGATCTAATATCATACCAATTTTAGAAGATGGTCTAAATGCAATGATATCTAATAAATAATATTTAATTTTAGGAATTGATATTTTGCGGTTATTTTAATTATATTATTTTCAGTCTGATCATCGTATATTTATATATTCTTCTTCTTCTTCCTTCCAAGTATTAGGCCAAGGCCTGTTACGATCCTATAGAAAATTTTCCCTAATGGGAAATTCTCGTATAAGACTTGAAAGCATAATAATAGTCCCTTCGATTGGTTGCTGGCCAAAGGAAGGCAAGACCAGTGTAGGGCCTGCCATCTTATAGCCTCTGGTCAGGCTTTTCTGGAGAAGAAAAGAAAATAAAGGAAAGAAGAAATGGAAAAAAGGAAGGACTCCCTAGCCCTCGGATGCCCTAATAGCGTCGGGGTCGAAAAAACAAGAGTTAACCAAGAAAGGTTAGATAGTAAAGTTAAAAGCGTGCAAAACACAAGTAAGTGGAAGAAATGTTTTGCACAGCTTGGGCACCTTGTGGTCGCCATCCACATATCCCCTAGATGAGGACCCCTGAGGGGTATTTATATATTAAATTTGGGAATTTTTAACATTATGAGGTTCAATCCATAAGAATTAAATAAATCATGATTTCTTCTTACCTCATACTTCTATGTTTTTTTAAACACAGCATGCATTATCAGTGACCCATTGTCAGCTGTTTTCAGTCATGAAAACAGCTGACGATGGTGACAATGGGTCGTTGATACTGCAGTGCTGTGTTTAAAAAAACATAGAAGTATGAGGTAAGAAGAAATCATGATTCATTTAATTCTTACTGATCATCTTACCTCAATATTAATGTTGATTTGTTCTTGAACATGTTTCAAAACAATTCTGTTTTATTGTCAGCTGGACAGTCTGGACATGTTTTGAAACATGTTCAAGAACAAATCAACATTAAAATTGAGGTAAGATGATCAGAAAGCAATGATATATATTCATCTATTACTCCTGTTAGTGGCCA
Organism: Diploptera punctata; assembly: GCA_030220185.1. Lineage (NCBI taxonomy): Eukaryota > Metazoa > Arthropoda > Insecta > Blattodea > Blaberidae > Diploptera > Diploptera punctata. The sequence continues at coordinate 235,850 of JASPKZ010003438.1, forward strand.
TACCATGAACTATGTCATAAACTGTGTATCCATAATCTCGCAAGGCTTCTGCCATCATAGTGTATATAATTAAGCACACAATGTACCTGGAACAACTTAGCAGCCAACTTCAACCCATCATCACTGTCAATACTTTGTGCAGCAGCAACAGCACTCTGCAATGCTGCTACGTTGAACAGTACACACACTTTCTCATAAGCAATGGAAGAGACAGCTGTAAAAACAGAGATGATAATAAAATCAACATTGTATTTTTTATACATTTATTAAGGTGATTCAGTTTATAAAAAGCCTCACCCCATATCCCTTTTCTTCCCAACTGCAGTTTCGGAGCTTATATCCATCGTCAGTAGCCTCTGGTCGACCGGTGTTATGTCGTTTCTTGGCAGTGTTCTTCTTACTTCTATCAGTGGACCGATGAACCTCTGGATCAGGTCAAAATTTGCGGGAGTTTCGAAATTCATGAGTTTATCTTTCTTGTTTTTTTTTGGATGTGGATTTTTTCCCAGGCTGTGAGTTCTTTTTGTTTATCTGTGTGTTTGATTAGGCTAGCTTCTGTATCGATTAAATGTTTTTCAGACCAAGCATGGGCTGCTACAGCTGACTTGTCCACTTCACCCTTTTTTACATTTCTAAGATGTTCTTTCAATCTGGTTTTTAAATTTCTTTTTGTTTTTCCTAAATATATTTTGTCGCACTGGTATATATCAGATCAAATGTAAGGATTGTGACAAAATCTATTTAGGAAAAACAAAAAGAAATTTAAAAACCAGATTGAAAGACCATCTTAGAAATGTAAAAAAGGGTGAAGTGGACAAGTCAGCTGTAGCAGCCCATGCTTGGTCTGAAAAGCATTTAATTGATACAGAAGCTAGCCTAATCAAACACACAGATAAACAAAAAGAACTCACAGCCTGGGAAAAAACCCACATCCAAAAAAACAAGAAAGATAAACTCATGAATTTCGAAACTCCCGCAAATTTTGACCTGATCCAGAGGTTCATCGGTCCACCGATAGAAGTAAGAAGAAAACCGCCAAGAAACAACATAACACCAGAGGCTACCGACGATGGATATAAGCTCTGAAACTGCAGTATAGAAGAAAAAGGATATGAGGTGAGGTAATAAAAACATTAATTTAATTCTTAAATTAAACCTCTTAGTGTTCTTTCCCTGTGAAAGTTAAATAATTTAAAAAAGCCATTTATATAATATTATATAATATAATTATTTCAGATTTCAACATGGAAATTTTAACAGAGAAAACAAAAATCATGCCAGTTTTAGGACAAAATCCAATTTCAAGTAAAATTATCCTAAAATGAGACACTAATTAATGAAAATAAAATAAAATATACAGCTAAATCATATTTGAAGAGAAAAATTATACGCCCAGACTGAGACTCGAACCCAGGATCTTTGGCTTTCCGTGCCAATGCTCTACCGACTGAGCTACGTGAGTGAATTCCGATTCAAAGTTTTCTCTTATATACGTTGTTAATTCCCACACACCAAATGCTACGAAACCTTTGTTCCTATCTTTGCAAATGGCAGCTTCTTTATTAAGACATTCATTTGGAATTTTTTTATAAAGTCAGACGGCTTCTTTTGATGTTTTTATTATTCATTTCATACATCTCAATGATGGATAAATCATTGTCTGGCTTTATAATAAAAATTCCCAAATAAATTTCTTCTTAATATAGAAGCCGCCATTTGTAAAGATAGGAACAAAGGTTTCATAGCATTTGGTACATGGGAATTTACAACGTATATAAGAGAAAAATTTGCATTTAGATTGTAACTCACACCAGTAGCTCAGTCGGTAGGGCATTGGCCCAGAAAGTCAAAGATCCTTCTCAGAAGGAAGAAGAAAACCGCCAAGAAACGACATAACACCGGTCGACGAGAGGCTACTGATGATGGAGATAAGCTCCGAAACTGCAGTCTAGAAAAAAAGGATATGAGGTGAGGTAATAAAAACATTAATTTAATTCTTATAATAAACATTCTACTGGGGTAAAGTTTTCCGGAGGTCAAATAGTCCCCCATTCGGTTCTCCGGGCGGGGACTACTTCAGGGAACCCATGCCAAAGGCTCAAACACAGGGACATGTTCCTAGGAACATGGAATGTTAGGACTTTATACAATAGCGGGGCACTAGAGATATTAACGCGGGAATTGGATAAATCGCCCTTGGATATAGTCGCTTTACAGGAAGTTAGGTGGCCAGGAGAAGGTAGTCAGGAATCAGGAAGCTTTGCATTATACTATGGGGGTGCAGAAAGACCTGCATTTGGAACGGGTTTTTTAGTCAGAAGGAGGATCCTATCCGCTATCCGAGATATTAAGTTTGTTAGTGATAGGATATCATACATGATTCTAAAGGGTAAACGACATGATTTTATAATTGTAAATGTACATGCCTCCACAGAGATAAAGATGACAAGATCAAGGATGAGTTCTATGAAGAATTAGAATGCTTATTTGATAGCCTTTCACGATATCATATGAAAATTGTCTTAGGAGATTTTAATGCAAAAGTGGGGCGGGAAGATATATTCAAACCAACAATAGGCAAATTCAGTCTTCATGAAGATAGTAACGACAACGGGGTTAGATAGGTCACATTTGCCATATCAAAGAATCTCATTGTTAAGAGCACAACATGTCAGCATAAGGATATTCATAAATACACCTGGACGTCCCCAGATGGAGAAACTCGGAACCAGATAGATCATGTATTAGTGGATAAACGCTGGCACAGCAGCATCATTGATGTTAGATCAGTTAGAGGGACAGACTGCAATTCAGATCATCATCTGGTCAGGGTGAAAATCAGACAACGGCTATCGCTTATGAGAGGAACAAATGCTAAAGATGATTCTGTAAAATATGAATTAAAAAACTTGAAAAATGATGAAATGCGGCAAGAATACCAAATCAAAATTGCTAATAGATTTGAAGTATTGGAATCTTCAGATGACAATGTGGCAAACGAAGAAGAAACTGATATAAATAAAGAATGGGAGGCTATGAGAGATACTATTAAATTGTCAGCATCAGAAAGCATTGGTTGTTTAAAAAAGAGGCAAAACAAGAAATGGTTTGATGAGGAATGTGCCGACATTGTAATGAAAAGAAAGCTAGCAAAAATGAAATGGTTACACGAGCCAAATGAAGTAAATTTAGAGCAATTGGGTAGTGTTAGACAGGAAACCACCAAGTTACTAAAGAGTATAAAGAGGGAATATTTGAGAGAGAAGATTAATGATCTTGAAATGAATGCAAAAAATAGGAACATTAGAGAATTATATCAGGGAATTGGTATAGAGAAGAAAGGGTTTCAGGCTAGAACAAACATAATTCGGAATGAAAATGGGGATATGATTGCAGATTCCAAGAGTATATTAAATAGATGGAAAGTTATTTTAATCAGCTATTAAATGTACATACAGAACAGGACATTGAGGAGGATAAGTTACAGACAGCAGAAATGCTAGTCGCAGAGCCAAGTGCATTAGAGGTTGAAATGGCAATTGAAAAATTGAAGATGTATAAAGCATCAGGTTCAGATGAGATCCCAGCAGAACTGATAAAATCAGGGGGAGAAAAATTGATGGACAAGATACGCTGTTTGCTTAGTATGATTTGGGAAAAAGAAGCTCTTCCAGATGAATGGAAGGAATCAATTATCGTACAATTTATAAGAAAGGAGATAAAACTGATTGCAACAACTATAGGGGCATCTCATTACTTTCAACTTCGTACAAAATTCTAACAAATATATTAGTAAGCAGACTTACTCCCTATATTGATGACATTCTAGGAGATCATCAATGTGCATTTAGAAGAAACAGGTCTACAACAGATCAGATTTTTAGTATAAGACAGATTTTAGAAAAGAAATGGGAATATAATGGTACTGTACATCAACTATACGTAGACTTCCAAAAAGCATATGATTCAATTAAGAGGGAGAAGTTATATAGTATCCTGCTGGAGTTCGGAATTCCTAAAAAGTTAGTTAGACTTATACGAATGTGTCTAAATGGCTCAACGAGTAGGGTGCGTGTAGGCAAACAGTTTTCAGACACTTTTGAAATCCAGAATGGGTTGAAGCCAGGAGATGCACTATCTCCTCTACTATTTAATTTTGTACTAGAGCATGCCATTAAATCTTTAGAGAATGAGGAAGGCTTACAACTGAATGGTATTAATAAGCTGTTAGTTTATGCTGATGATGTAGTACTACTGGCCGATAGCGAGGAGATACTAAAGGCCAACACGCACACACTATTGAGTAACACTAAGAAATTAGGACTGGAAGTAAATATCAGTAAAACTAAATATATGGTCACACGTAGAAATACATTGTATAATGGAAATGGACAGCTAATGACAAATGAGGGAAATTTTTGAGGAATTGGCTGAATTCAAATACCTAGGAACAATAATCACAAATAGGAATGAGATGCACAAAGAAATTAAACATAGGCTCAATTCTGGAAATGCATGCTATTATGCATTGCAGAGACTTTTGATGTCCCAACTCCTTTCAAAAAACGTTAAGCTGAAAATATATAAAACTATTATTCTACCAGTTATATTATATGGGTGCGAAACATGGACTCTTACTTTAAGGGAGGAAAGGAGATTACGAGTATTTGAGAATAAAGTTCTTAGGAAATTTTTGGACCAAAGAGAGATGAACAGACAGGTGAATGGAGAAGACTACATAACAATGAACTACATGGTCTTTATAGGAAGCCAGATATAATAAGAACAGTTAAGTCCCGTAGACTGCGATGGGCAGGACATGTTGCGCGTATGGGGAATGAAAGGCGTGCATGGAAACTTCTTGTAGGAAAGCTAGAAGGAAAACGCCCAGTTGGTAGACCAAGAATGAGGTGGGAGAACAACATTAACTATGATTTGAGGGAAGTAGATTATACAGGGAATGATTGGAAAGCATTAGCTCAGGATAGGGATGTATGGAGAGCTTATGTCCGTGCGGCCATGAACCTACGGGTTCGATAGTGCCAGTAAGTAAGTAAGTAATAAACATTTCTCATTTGTTTTCAAACATCGCCGTTTATATTAAATATATAAATAGTTTAAAATAACTATATTTAAATAATGATTTGTGAGTAAACATTTAATTTTATTCATTAAATTGTCCTAACAAATGCCACTCTTGATTTCCAAATTGGAAATCACTCGTGGCATTACTTATGAATAATAAATAGAACATCAAAATATGAAGCTTTACCGCTAAAAAGTAATGTATAAATTCTCAATAAAAATACTTCTGAATAGAAGTTGTCAAAAGGGCATTTTTGGCAGCCTGGCCTTCGGACGGTAGAGAATTGTGTAAGAGGAAAGAATTGTTGATGTTCATATCATAGCTTGAATGGTGTAATGGTTATCATGCTGTGTGTATAGCCAAGATTCGGGGTTTGAGCATTAATTATTTTTCTAAAATAAAATTCTGTCCAAGACTGGAAAATGTTAAATTAAATATAACATCAAAAAAGCCACACAGAACTTGGAAAAAGGAACTGGAGGCCTTTAACACTGAACAGACAGGACCCATATAAGGCTATAGTGTCACAGATGATGATGATACACTACTTGAAGAGTTTAATTAATATTTAGGCTATAAAAGTCAATGGGGTGATAATCAAACAGTCCCAATTTCAAGAACATATAAGGCTGAAAATATAAAGTACTTCTCAATTGAACAATTAGAAAGCTAACAACAGCTGAAAAGAGGATTATTACAAAAATGATAATCTAAAAGAACTAAAAACATCCTATAGCCTAATTATGTTCGGCAATACAGACTTCACTGAAAAGAACATGTCCAAAGGATTGCTTCCACTCTATGGCCTAAACAAATTCTTGCTTATACTTACTCACTGGCACTATCGAACCCATAGGTTCATGGCCACGCAGACATAAGCTCTCCATACATCCCTATCCTGAGCTAATGGTTTCCAATCATTCCCTGTATAATCTACTTCCCTCAAATCATAGTTAATGTTGTTCTCCCACCACATTCTTGGTCTACCAACTGGGCGTTTTCCCTCTGGCTTTCCTACAAGAAGCTTCCATGCACGTCTTTTATTCCCCATACGTGCAACATGTCCTGTCCATCGCAGTCTACGAGACTTAACTGTCCTTATTATATCTGGCTTCCTGTAAAGACCATGTAGTTCATTGTTATGTAGTCTTCTCCATTCACCTGTCTTTGGCATCTGCCTGGAGAACCGAATGGGGGACTATTTGACCTCCGGAAAATTTTACCCCAGTTGAACCCATGTCCGCATTTCTTGACGGTTATATTTTTACGGTGAAAGATCGTCACTCCTTCGACCAAGATACTTTTTTCGTCTGGCTTATCACCTTCGACCAGTCCGGCATGGGTAACCTATCGGCAGCAATGCTACTTCCAGCATAGCTCTCGGGATCATTTAAGCATGCAAGCCACTCCACCACGACAAGGTAAAGATACCATGGAGGGATTCTTGCTTATACACCAAAAGGAAATTTAGGAAGACCTAAAAAACGCTGGTATGAGACAGTAAGATTTACCAGGGTTCAACAAGTGAAGAATGAAATTCTCACTATGAGGTATGTTCATTAAGGTAGAATTTTTTATCACTCACCTCATATTGTTCTTCTTATTTCACTATAAACTAGTTTCAGAACATAGTTTATAGTCAAATAAGAACAATGAGGTGGGTGATAAAAAATTCTACCTTAATCAAATTCTCGTCTCAATAATTTAAGAAAAAAAGTTGATACTATTACATTTGGTCAAATCAAGTAGATATAGCTACCAGTAATTTACTGTAAATGCAAAGTCCAGGAAAAGAGGGCTTTATTAAAACCAAGTCAACTCAGGAAGTAGCATCTGAGACTTGTATTCTGGAGTTCCCAGGATCAAACCCTGGTACTAATCTGACAAGGCTTTTACCAGGTATTCCTCAATCATTTGAGGAGAACAATGAAAATGGAAGGTGGCAAATAAAATACAATCACTAATTGTATTCCTTATTCACAAATCCTGATAATATCAAGTTTATAAATATTACGTTGGGTTGGCCACATTATCAGGAAGGCAGAGGACAATTCTATTAAAAAAACTCACACTACTTAATGCTGAAGGAAATAGAAGAAAAGACAGACCAAATTTGAGATGATTAGATTGAATACAATATCTTAAGAGGCATGGTGATGGAGGATGGAAGGACAGTAACCAGGGTTCAAAATGGACTGTAGGGGCTAGATGGTGATTCCTCAATCGACATTATATAAAAGAAACATGATACATCAATATAAACAAAACAATGGTGATAAGTAGAAATGAGACTGATTATAAAATAAATCTTATGAATGAAGAATAAGAACAAAATAAACATTTTAAATATTAGAGTAAATTTTAGTGAAAATGGAAAAATTGAAGATTAAACAAATCCCCACCCAGATTATTAATCACGAGTAGATTAGATCACTTTAAAATAGAAGATTCTCAGGAAAAGAGAAAATAAAAATGACAGTTTATAACTCAACATATATCCCAACACCACTTTATGGAGTCATTGAAATTAAAGTAAAGAGAGTTGGAAATCAAACAAGAACAATTAATCACTCTCTGTAATATGTATGATAAAAAATCTTTCTTGGGTATTCTGCATCAAATATTCAAGGTTGACTCTGGTCACATCATCCCACATGCCATTGTCAACAAATGGAAGGTATAGGTCTTATTTACCATCATCATCAATTGCAGGCATGGATTAGGCCATTGGCCTGTTCTGCTTCAGGATAGAAATTGATCCCTCCATCTCTTCTTAGGTCTTCCTGGGTCTCTTCGCCCTGTGGGTCTGTAGTTCAATAGCTGTAGAGGTGGTCTATTGTTTGGCATTCTAAGAAGGTGTTCATGCCAATTATTTTGATATTTTTGAATGGTTTCAGTTATTGCTGGTGTGTTGAGAGCTTCATTACGCATGTGGTCATAAAGTGTATAACCCGCTAAAGGTCTTAATAACTTCATTTCTGCAGCTACTGTCCTATTTAATTTACCTGTAGTAAGAGTCCAGGTTTCAGAACCATAAAGTAAAGTTGGAAGAGCCATTGTTTTATAAAATTTTAGAATTGTATTTGGGCATACTTTTCGGAAAAGTATGCTTTTTTATTTTTCCTATAAGTTTTACCATAAACAATATTTATCTGTCATGCTATTAGACAGTGACTAGCAATCCATGTGCTGTTTATAACACAAAATAACATAAATACATACAATAAATCTCAACTCGGATAGCTTGGACACATGAACAGAATTAATGACAGTAGAATAACTAAACAAGTATGGAACCCCAAATATGTCACTAGGCAAAAAATAGACCTAAAAAAAACATGAAAAATATAAGATGATGTATGCAGACCACTATCATCACCCAATATATCATCGGGGCAGTGTAACCCCGCCTTTCAGGCACCTCAACCTCAGAAGTGGATTACAATTAAACCAATGTCAGGAGATAACACCAGAAATGTTGAAATAACAACTTGGGGCATTGAATAAAAAAAAATGAAATTTACTGGGACCATATTATTTAAATAAGTCCCTTCATGTCTTCTTAATGTAGAAGCCATTCATTTGTGTATTTGTGAATGATGATTCATTGCATTTGAATGTGGGACCAACAGAGTTAGGTAAAGCAAGTATTAATGCTTGGATGGGAATGTAGCCTGAATAAACTCAGTGGTCAGAGTATTAGCACGTAAAGCTAAAGGTTTGGGGTTCGATTCCTGGTTCAGGCAAAAATTGTTCTCTTTATGATGTTTTTATTATTGATTTAACATTTCTCACTGAAAGATAAATTATATTTGAAGAGAAAAATTTTCGCCTAGACCGAGACTCGAACCCGGGACCCTTGGCTTTCCGGGCCAAGCGCTCTACCAACTGAGCTACTGAGGCGAGTTACGATCTAGACGCAAATTTTTCTCTTATATACGTTGTAATTCCCTATCGCCAAATGCTTTTGAAACCATTGCTTCTATCTTTGCAAATGGCGGCTTCTTAGTTAAGAAGACATTTATTGAGAAATTAACATTACTTTATAAAGCTAGTAAGGCTTCTAATGATGTTTTTATTATTGATTTAACATTTCTCACTGAAAGTAATGTTAAATTCCCAATAAATGTCTTCTTAACTAAGAAGCCGCCAATTGCAAAAATTGAAGCAATGGTTTCAAAAGCATTTGGCGATAGGGAATTACAACGCATATAAGAGAAAAATTTGCATCTAGATCATAACTCGCCTCGATAGCTCAGTTGGTAGAGCGCTTGGCCCGGAAAGCCAAGGGTCCCGGGTTCGAGTCTCGGTCTAGGCGAAAATTTTTCTCTTCAAATATAATTGTTCTCTTTACCATTGATTACAATAATTTAATTGTCGTTTTTATTATTAATTTAACACTTCTCACTGAAGGATAAATTATATTTGAAGAGAAAAATTTTCACCTAGACCGAGACTCAAACCCGGGACCTTTGGCTTTCCGGGCCAAATGCTCTACCAACTGAACTACCGAGGCGAGTTGCGATCTAGATGCAAATTTTTCTCTTATATACATTGTAATTCCTTCGTACCAAATGCTTTGAAACCTTTGCTTCTATCTTTGCAAATGGCGACTTCTTAGTTAAGAAATTTATTAGGAATTTAACACTACTTTATAAAGCCAGTAGGGCTTCTATTGACATTTTTATTATTAATTTAACACTTCTCACTGAAGGATAAATTATATTTGGAGAGAAAAATTTTTGCCTAGAAGCAAAGGTTTCAAAGCATTTGGCACGAAGGAATTACAACATATATAAGAGAAAAATTTTCATCTAGATCGCAACTCGCCTCGGTAGGTCAGTTGGTAGAGCATTTGGCCCAGAAAGCCAAAGGTCCCAAGTTCGAGTCTCAGTCTAGGCAAAAAATTTTCTCTTCAAATATAATTTAATTGTGTTCATTAATTTACTTATTTCTATCATAGGAATAGCTTTAGCTTCTTAATATTAATTTAATAATTGCTTTATTGTTATATCAATCTTCATTATGCAGAGATTTGACTGTACACTAGTGAATGAGATAAAAACTTAAAATACATATGTTTTTGGCAGGTGCTGTTGTCCTCAACTATGTTGAAATATTAAATATAATAAGGTACATTTTTAAAGTTTTTATCCTATGACTATTCACCTCAACGGAATTTGATATGAATTTTATTAGTATTGACAATAGTGAATACTTACTCAGACTGATTCTTCCACCAAAAATCGAACCTTTATCAAATGCATCTTTCCACTTGAATGGAATCTGAACCTCATGAGCTGGAATTTTTCCTTCTAGTGCACATAACTGGTCATAGTAGCTAAAAGAGAAAAAATAAAAGTAAAAATAACTTTCATAGTTGAATTTATCAACTTAACTCAAAAATTACTATCATAAAAACTATTTACAGATAATAAAAATATTTTTTTTTAATTAACAATGATCAAATCCATAGCTTACGAATTACTCAAAGTGAATTAATAAAATGTTAATTCAACTGTTACCATATGGATCAACCACAGACACAAAGCCATGGCTCCCATGTCGTACATTTACATCACGTAAAAGATCCTCAGGTCTGAAATAAGAAACCTCTGCGCAAAATGTATAGCCCTTTCAAGTCCAAATTTAAATTGTGATGAAATAACAAATATGATAAACAGTACAAATTCAATAAAAGGAAACTGTCAATCACTGCATGACAAAGCTGCCTTGAAATATCTCCCACAGAAGTGTTATAATTAGGGCAAGGCATTTAATGACTTATAAATTGGTAAAAAATGCAAAATAAAAAATGCATTTATGACCTAAAAAATGCAAAAAATGACCGATAAAATAAAAAAATGACGAATAAAAAGTTAAGAATTACCAATAAAAATACTATTTATTAGATTAAGTACTCACTTGATTACTGAATTACATAAAATTTAACTTAACATCAAAATATTAAAAGAAAAGTATTTAAAAAATACATATTACAGTACCTTTTATTGCAGAAAAGCCATTTCAATTACACAGTGCATTTTTACAGCAATTTTGAATTACAGTTAACAATCAGAATGAGAGTAGAAGCTCTAAGAAACTGAATAAAATTCATAGAAGTGGGCAAGTTCAGTATGCACATACCTTGAAAAATAGGGGTAGTAGTTAGCAAAACAACTACTTAATTCCAAGAAATTGTATTGACAAGTAAAAATACTGAATTATAATAAAAATCTTAAATGAAATACAAATAATGTCACAACCTTCTGGAAAAGTGTAAAAAATGCTGAAAATGACCTAAAAATTGCCAAAAAATGACCTATTCCTAAAAAAGTTAATAAAATGCAAAAAAAATGCCCTAATGAATTGCTTTTATTTAATCCGTTTTTTAATGCCATACATTTTCATATAAGCAAGCAATGTTTCAACCTTCATAAGAAAAAGATGCAAGATCATTAATTGCCTTGCCCTAGTTATAATAGCTTTATTTTACCTGGCAGAGTTAAGGCCTTGTCTGCCACTCAACCAGATTTTAAGAAATATAAAAAAAATAGTCTTAGATCTAAATTACAATAAACATAAACGATTACATGTTATAAATACAATACAATTATTATTTATAATGTATTTTTATTTACTGTACATTTAACGAATTAAATATAATATGTACAAGATATATAAAATAACGAGAAATAAATTATTAATGACATAGTATAAATTTAAATAAATAGAGAAAATCAATGTTTTTATTATTCATTTCATACATCTCAATGATGGATAAATCATATTTAAAGAGGATATAATTTTGAGCATATAATTTTTCTCTTCAAATATGATTCATCCATCATTGAGATGTATGAAATGAATAATAAAAACATCGAAAGAAGCCATACTGGCTTTATAATGTAATATAAAAATTCACAAATAATGTCTTCTTAATAAAGAAGTCGTCGTTTGCAAAGATAGAAACAAAGGTTTCAAAGCATTTGGTGCATGGGAGTTAACAACATATATAAGAGAAAAATTTGTATTTAGATCGGAACTCGCTCGGATAGCTGAGTCGGTAGAGCACTGGCCCAGAAAGCCAAAGGTCCTGGGTTCGTGTCCCAGTCTGAGTGTATAATTTTTCTCTTCAAATATGAAAATAGAGAAAAATTAATTATTAGACAACAGGTAATTGTATAAGCATGACTTAAAGGTGCCAATTGTGCACTCCAGGAGCGCGCAGAGGCTACTGTGAAGAAAGTAGAATAAGAGGAAATGCTATGAAGAGGGAATGTTGGCAGACTGTTATCTTGTGACCTAGTGTCAATATTGTGGTAAGAAGATAACTTCTCAAATCTGGACGCCAGCTAACTAGGACTGTAGGAATTCAGAAGCTTGAAAAGTAGTGAAAGAGAGTGTGATGTAAAAAAAATTGTGTGTCATTTTTAACTGTAAGACACAAAAATTGAAGCCATAATCCAGCAATGGCAAACCACAGTGCATAGCAGATGGACTCCATGCATGACTTTAGAGCAAAGGGAAGTGAGGCGGGTGCAGCGTGGATGGCAGGTAGTAAGGGTTATCCAGTGAGATGTTGTATTACTACCCTGTAGTTTAAATGAGATATTTGGCGCTAGGTTTTAATGACTTGCAGTTAAAAACCGCAGATAATTTCTTGGACACAGCCTTGGTGCATCATAATGCTTTTCTGGGAGAAATTTCAAGGTAGGTTTTGGCATGCAATTGTTGACAGTTTCCATGCAAGATAGGGTCGTATGTTAGAACATTACTCTCTACTCAAATTACTTCCAATCACTAGTGAGCTGATTCACCTGAGCAATTGCTGAGAACGAATTAACGGCCGACTTATCGGTCACGCACGAGAGTCGACGTTTTCGTAATATTGGCAACGAATTACCCAGAATTCTCAGCGATAAAACCACTTCCGTTATTTTCGTCTGCTATAGAGGAATGCATTTATGCTTGCATCCTGCAAATAATACCGTATACAAACACGTCTGCGACACGCAATATTATGCCAATTCTCCTGTTCTTCCAGTTGAATTCTTTGGTAGACTCTATCAAATTCCTCTTCTCCGTGTATACCGAAAACATGATCAAAGTCTTCAAGGTCCGACATCTTGGATAAATGTTGGATAAAGCAGCAAAGTACATCGATTACCATCGGTTCCCGTTCGGTTCCCTTCGGGATTTTAATTTGAGTTGCTCATGTAAGGTACCTCCGCAGGTAGCTTACAAATTTAACCAATTATTATCGCATGAACAGATTTCTGAGTAAGCAAAATCGTATTAGCATACAACTTGCTCAGCAGAGAAGGCATTTTACTGTCTAATGCGTCCAAACATGCGACCCAAAGTATTATGTAGATAAGAACTAACTCTAACTAACTCACTGGTACTATCAAACTCTTTAAAAAAAGCCATATTCATGAATCTTATGACTAGGGCTCGGAAATTGAGGAAAAATCCTTTTTATTTTATTAATTAAATAAAAATAAAACTTAGTTTTATTTGATTTTCATATTTATTAAGATATAATTCAGTGACAGCTGTTTCGGTACACTGTACCTTCTTCAGACATTTTAATAAATTATTAATAGTGTTGTTATAGTACATATCAACTGATCTAAGCAACAATATAATAATGAATTGAATATTATTAAACAATTAGCTATTAATAATAACTATGACCCTAAAATTATAGAATATTTAATTAAGAAAATTCATTACAAAAAAAAAAAAAGGCAATTAACAAAGTTTTTCCTTTGCCCAAAGAAAACATAAAGAAATATGTCATAATGTTATACATTTCAAATAAAATATCTAAACACTTTAAAAAGTTGAACATTAATGTGGCATTTAAAACTAATAAAACTTTACAAAATATAATACACAATAAAATCAATTTAAAAAAAGAAAAATTATCAGGTGTATATAAACTGAAGTGTGGCCCATGTGACAATATCTATATAGGACAAACTGTATAGGAGGATTTTAATATAATAAATATGGAAGTTAAAGTTAATAATTTTATACTTTAAAATTCTGTTAATATTTAAATATAACTTAAATAAAGAAAAACATCTAAATAATTTAATTGTTGTTCATTGTTGAATAAAAATGTCTCAGTAACAAATAAAGAAATTGTATTACATAACAGTCTTTCTAAATAATGCTTTTAAAATTGTTTTAAGTCATTGTTGTCAGAATTATAAAGCTTTCTGTTATAACTGTAATAAGAACACCTGCTTAACTTCATATTTTTAAATGAAAGTAAACTAAACTCTGATTGGATGTTAAAACAATTAACTTTTTGATTTAACAAATCAAATTTAAACATTACATTAACCAATAGAATTTAAATATATCATGTGATGTAATAATGTTCTTTAAAATTATAACAGAATTACACTAGTCATTCTGCATATAACTTTCAACAAAGATAGAAGCAAGAAGAGTTCTCCTGATAAAATGTGATATTTAATACAAGAAGAATAGTTGATTCAAGAAAAGAAAATAATTTTATTTTAATTGACGGCGAAGAATAATACCACCTACATTTACTTAATCTGTTGGGAACCTACAAAGTGAATAAATGTGAAATTATTTCTACAAGAAACATTTTTTTTTATGATTGTGAAGTGTTTTCCTATCCAGTGTACCAACTTACGACCCTAAGAATAGAATCCAGCTCTACCGAAAATAAAACCCAACCTGAACCAGTAATTCTTTTTGGGACACCAATTCTTCAAAATGTTACTACAACATCGGGCATGAAGAGAGTTAGCTGCTACAAGATATCACCACAACATGGGAAAAGAATTACTTCTTCAACTGGAAGACCTTTTATCTCTCATATAAAGGAACATATGAGAGCATATAACAGAAATTTAGAATATTCAAAAAATGCTAACCACCTATTCAAATTAAATCATTGTTTCAATCCAAATTTTGAAATTTTACATGTTTGTGATAAGGGTAAGAAGTTGGACCTTTTGGAGGCAGTAGAAATAAATAAATTGAAAAGTAGTAATAAACTGTTAAATTCTCAACTTGATTTGAATGAATCGCCTTTGTTAAATTTAAAAATTTAAATAAATTATTGTTGCTTAGATCAGTTGATATGTACTATAACAACAGAATTCATAATTTGTTAAAATGTCTGAAGAAGGTAAAGTGTACCAAAACAGCTGTCACTAAATTATATCTTAATAAATATGAAAATCAAATAAAACTAATTTATATTTTTATTTAATTAATAGATATGGATTTTCATCAAGTAAACACCAACTCAATTGATTTTTTTTATTTTATGTCTAAAAATGAGGTCCAACATAATATATATATACATTTTGGACCATTGTAGGCCAGAAAATGGTGTTTTGTGTACCCTTTTTTGATGTTTTTTTGGTTTATTGGTCTTTTTTTTCAGATCTTTATGTTTTTTTTGTAAATTTTCCTTCTTTTGACTACATTTGTACCATTTGTATAATTCAAACGCTGGAGGGAAAATTTTCTATAGGATCGTAACAGGCCTTGGCCTAATACTTGAAAGGAAGAAGAAGTATAATTCAAGAATTTGCAGAGTCTAGTCTTAATTCTAACTTCATTAAAAATACTATTTAGTTTTAATTTCCAAAGACTTTTCACATTCCAAATTCTTTTGTTCTATGAGAAACTATATAACCCTCATAAAATAACATTATTTTTAACCAGCCAACTGACTGCCTGAACTATTGTATTTTGACTTCAAATTTTCTAAGAAGTTGCCACTTTGTGACAATAAATATGGAAGGTTCACCCGAATGGGTATTATTCTTTGCTATATTCTGATATTGATTTTGTTCTTTCACGGCACTCGGTGATATGATATTGGTTACATCTCTGTCCGCACAATTCACACACACATTGGTCATTCGGGGTGTGGAATGTCTTGTTCTTGCATAATTTGTGGTGGAAGCCGTGAATGGCTAGTCTTGTAATGGTGTGTCTCTGCTCCTGATTCTCCTTGGTCCAGTTGCGATCGATCATTGCAGTCGTCCCATAGAAGTCGATATCTATCTCCGCTCTTTTCATTCTTCTCCGTTCTAGTAGCTTGTTGCTGGCTCCGGTAGATTGTAGGCTGAGTCTCAGATCTTCTATGTAAAAAGTTTCCTTGGCCAGCTCATATGCCAGCCTTGATGGAGCATATTTTCCCACTCTGAGGGCACACTTTAGGAACCGTGCCTTGACTTTCTCAATGCGTTCTAAGTCACTGATTGTTAATTTTTCCCATATTAATTCGAGCCCATACGTGATTATTGGGGATATTGTCGTGTTGAAAAGTGTAGTGGCTGACGTTAGTGATAAGGATGCAATGTTCTTTATTCTATACATCGCTTTCGTGGCTTCTGCTGTCCTTTCTTGTAAGTGGTATCTGAACGAGTTCCCTGTTGTTTGTAGGGTTACGTCTAGATATCTGAATTTGTTGACTGTTGTTATAGGTTCATTGTATAGCGTCATTATGTCTTTTTTTGATGTCCACCCTCCTTTTCTGAATGTCATCAGACAGGTCTTTTGCATATTGATGCTCAGTTGGTTTTTCATTACCCAGCTTTCTAATTCTAAAAGTGTTTCTTGTAGTTCTTCTCGGTTTTTGGCGATCCTAAGGCCATATCGTCTGCCTACATTGTTAATGTAGTTGCAGTCTTTCCTTCGAGTATCTCCACTATGTCTGCCGTCACTATGTTAAACAGTAGCGGGCTTATGGGGTCGCCCTGGAGGACTCCATTCGTCTGCGTGATGGTCTTTGATCTGGTGACACCATCTTCTATTTCGATGTAGTTGTATTGGAGAGCGTCTTCCATAATGTTGACTAGTGGATGTTCAGTGCCGATCATGTGTTTATTTTTTGGATCAAGAGTTTTCTGTTCAGGGAGTCAAATGCTTTGCTGTAGTCTATGAATACAGTATAGTATTTTCCTTTGAGTTTTCGTAAGGCTTCTTCTATTTTGCCCATTAGGCACCTGACGCTTGTAGAGTGCTTCTACCTCGTGTGAAGCCAAATTGACATTCAGGGATTGAGACCTCTTCTTCTAGTCTGTTCGTTACGATCTTCATACATATTTTGAAGAGGTTGTTTTCAAGTGCCACGCCTCTATAAGCATTGGGGTCGCTTGTGTCTGCTTTTCCCTTGTATAGCACTTTAATGAGAGATTTTCTCCAGCTGTTTGGTATACCTGAGTTTAGACAGTTGTTGAAAATGTTGGTCCATAGTGGTAGTAGTTTCCCGAGAGACTTTTTGATGTGTTCTGTGTACATTCCATCTGGTCCCGGTGCTTTTTTATTTTTTGCCTGTCTTATAATGTCCTCTATTTCCTCTGGAGTTGTCGTGATTTTGATGTTTTTGTGGTTCGTTGTCGGTTCCTCTGATTCGTTTTCGTTTCTGGTGTAAGCGATGTCTGTGTTGTTTTTGTTTAGCAAGTTTTGAAAGTGTACCTCCCATTTACCCATTGGTATTTCTTTGGCTCTTGTAATAGTTTTTCTCCTCAGTGCTATGAAAGGGTCATTCCTCGCGTCTTCCGCCATCTTCTTGGCTTCTTGTTCTACGAAGTTGTCTTTCTTCTGTTTTAGAAGCAGCTTATATTCCTTTTTACTTTGTGCATACATATGGTGTTCGCTCTCTGTTTGTTTTTTCCTTACCCTGTTTAGAGCTGCTGAGATGACTATTGTGATATAGTGAATGCCAACTGAGGTAAGTTTTCCAAAGTTCAATTTATGTTATTCTAGTGTAGTTAAGTCAAATATGCTTCTAGTTATAACTAACCCACTGGCACTATCAAACCCATAGGTTCATGGCAGCACGGACATAAGCTCCCCATACATCCCTATCTCGAGCCAGACGAAAAAAGTACCTTGGTCGAAAGAGTGACGATCTTTCACCGTAAAAATACAACCGTCAATAAATGCGGACATGGGTTCCACTGGGGTAAAATGCTTCTTGTTATATCAATTTAAATTTCTTTCTGGAGGATATCCATTGCAAGTTTGCCGAATTCATTCTATGTGGGAAAAATTGTTCATTCTAAATTCTCCAAGAACTTTCTTTTTAATGAACACAGAATTATTTTTCAAACTATGTTGAATTAAAAACATATATAGTATGAAAGAAGAAGCATTTTCAGGTTTTTTTTGTTTTTTGGCAATGTGTGTCACACTTCACTAGAATGTTATACTTTTTAAACATTTTTTTTTTTGCAAATTCCCCAGATTGTCTTTCGACATTCCTGGTGTTCTCTCCTGGCATGGCATACTTGTAACCCACTTCTGAGGTTGGGGCATCTGGAAGCAGGGTTACCTTGCCCTGATAATATGACGGGTGATAATGATAGTGGTGCGCCAGGAGAGTCCTTAATCCTAAGCTTAATCTAAGATGCATATGAATGATGATGATTGCGATGGCCATATGATTTCGGGGACTGTTTGGGCCTTAAAATTTTCCTGACATTTGTCTTACAGGTGAGGAAAAACCCCGTTAAAAACCTCACCCAGAAAAACTGTCCTGACCGGGGATCGAACCCAGGCCTGCTGCATGACAAGGCAGCAGGGTACCTCAAGACCACAGTGGTGGACACTTTTCAAACATAATTATATCATATTCATTAAAAATGCAGTTGTTTCATTTGAATTGCTTTTTACGCTCTTTTTTCAGTTGTTAGGTCTTTTTAAAGATATTTTTAAAGGTCTTTTATATGCATTTTATAGGTCCTCAACTTCCAAGCCCTAGTTATGACCTAAAACAATCGATCAATTCCATTTGTATTTAAATCTGCAAGCCTCAGAACATGCAATCATTACACAACTGGAACTGACAAAAGATTGGCATACAAATGATGTCATAGAAACCATAGAAACCACAGTCTCATATCCTTGTTTTGAAAAGAGTAAAGTTGAAACATTAATTTAATTTTATGTGACTCACTTATTTACTCAAGAAAAACACTTCATTGTTGTCAAGTTTATCTATATTTGTATTTATAAATGAACTTTGAATTTTCATCAGCAGTTCCTCAATCTCAATATACAGGGTGCTCTAAAATTCCCCTTACAAACTTCTAGGATTTGTAGAGGGGACTGAGTTGATATTTAGAATTGGAAACCATGTCCGGAAACTTACAGTTTCCATGCTACAGCCGCTTGAAAACAAGCATTGCCTGAACGTACATCACGTGTCTCAACAAGTAATAGCTTCACAATTTGTCTAAATAAAAATTTCCCTATCGAGTATTCCAAGACGGTGTTTTTTTCTCAAAAAAAAGTCAAAATTTTGAAAAATATTAAAACTGCAAAAAAAATTGATTGTGGAGGGTATATCCGGGATTATTAATGCAAGCCATGATTCAGTTTCCATTTTGTTTCTTTGGTTACAAATGAGTTGAATTGTAAAACAAGTGATGTACTGTATCACGCCTCGTAACAAATTACTTGTAAAAGTGGTCATGTTAAAAACAGGTTTTCAAACGGATTTCCGAATTTCTTAAAATATGCTTGAAATTAGTTGCAATGTTGGTCACTCTGATTTCACAGATACATCCTGCCATCTGGCAGAAGTTTCATTAAACGTTTGTGCATGCACATTCTGATCTGTAGAATTTAGAGATAAATACCACAATTTGTACACATAGCCTTAGCCGAATGGTTAAGGCAAGAAGCCTTGACACAGAGCTAAGGGACTTGCGCTGGTTCGGGTCCCCACGGGGAAAGAAATTTTGGAAAAAGTCTGGTTTATGCCAGTGACGAAATATTCTAAGTTCCACAGAATCGCAGTGTGCATGCGCGAGTCGCGGAGTTGCTGTAATGGTTAATACAGCCTCCGGTAGATGGCTCTGCAGTCAGCATTACCAACTTTGGGAATAAATTTCCAAATGCAAAAAAAAAATGGACGTTAACTAACTTGCCATTTCCTAACTAAAGAAAATAATTTACATGCATATTATTTATTCCCAAATACTTAAAAAAATGGACGTAAACCAACTTCCCATTTCCTAACCTAAGAAAACAATTTACATATGTACTATTTAATAAACTATAAACTAATTTTACGTACACTAACACTAAATATGGTTTGAAATTATTTTCAAATGTTGGCAACATTGGAACATGGCAAAGTAGAAGTAAGTAATGTATCCACGATCATGTTTTACGTAAATAAATAAATATAAAATATTGTAAAGAAAGCTTGAAGATCGTTGCAAAATGTTTAAAACAGTACGAAACATGTTTACAAGTGTTTAGTGCATCAGTGGCATAAGAATGTGAGTGTAGAATTGTGACAGGCACACCCGAAATTTTCTCATGGAATTTTGGCCAGTATGGGACCGGTGCCCACAAGCATCGTGAGGCATTTGGGTAGATACAATAAGTAGCGACTCCAGGTTGAGAAGACCAGCTACAACAGCTGGGGGATCCAACATGCTGACCACATGGGCCGGGTGGGAGAACAGTGCCTTTTTATTTACGCACTTTAACAGTACATAATTGGCATAATATTAATCAAATACTATATTTAACGTATTTCAATCTGGGAAACTTATTATCATTTCTTCATTTTCTCATAATATGAAAATAAAGTGGGACTATTTCCTGTCATGACCACGAAGGTTACAACAGTTCTTACTTCTAACCAGCGATAAACCACCGATTATCACAACGATGAGCACCGATGACCACAGATACACCACCGATACAGCATATCAGTGGCTTCAACAAATTATGTCCGAATTTGTCTTTTACACATTTAACCGCTTAAAATAATAAAAAGGACATTCCCTGGAATTCACCTACGTTAGAGTAATTGATTTGGATATGCTACACTTCGGGTCGCAAGAAAATTCTTCTAAGTTCTATAGAATCGCAGTGCACATGCGCTAGAGCTCCAATTATCCCAGGTAGATAAATGCAACCTCCAGCAGTTGGTGGTATATGTATGTGAAATCAGTATGACCAACATTGACACAAAATTCCCAGAACTTGTCTAAAAATGTATAATTAACACAAAATTAACTAGTGGAAATATGATTTTACGTGGTAACCGTCCTATATTTTGAATTTTTCATAGAATAACAGATATGAAGAGGTAATTTATTTTACGTATCAAATCACATTTAAAAAGCAAGGAACCTAAAAGCTAACCAAACCTAAATCAATTACTGTAACACAAATCAATTACTCTAACGTAGGTGAAATCCAGGGAACGTGGAAATGGTTGGCAACATCTGAAGTATTTTGGGTTGTTGATGGTGGCAACGCTGGAACAACATAGGAAGAGGAGGAAAAATAGCAGAGAGTAGCAAGTAAGCAATGTAGCACGACCATGTTTTACGTAAATATATAAATATAAAAAAAAGATCGTTGCAACATTGGAAGATGTTTAAAATGTGTTTAAAAGTGTTGCAAAATGTTTTAAATGTGTTTAAAAGTGTTGCAAAATGTTTTAAATGTGTTTAAAAGTGTTTAGTGCATCAGTGGAATAAGATATTAAATTGAAAATTTTTTGCGACCTGAACCCTACAACAGCCATTGATTTAGTTTCCATTCAATGATTTAGGTTTGGTTAGCTTTTAGTTTCCTTGCATTTTAAATCTGATTTAATACATAACATAAATGACCTCTTCATATCTGTTATTCTATGGAACATTCAACATGTCTGACGGTTACAACGTAAAATCATATTTCCACTACTTCATTTCATGATAGGTTTCAATATTTTGACGATGGTTAAATCCCAGAGGTAAATGGTATTATCAACACTTTGTAATACTTTAAATTACATCAAAAATGGCGTAAGTAAAAAGCTGGTCTTGTACAACCCCACCACCACATGCCACCCCTATACTGGCTAGATGATCGTCTATTACACATCCAAGTTAACTGTTCACGGGCGGAGGGGAAGTGTTTTAGCGCTAGTGTCGCCGATCTACTGAATCTGTGGAAGGGATGTAGGAGAAAACTGCATATCCGATCACGTATTCAAATTTTTCAACATCAAATGTGGGGGGTGAATCTCTAAACACGTGTGAAAGATCTTAACATGGTTGTCAAATTAGTAATTTAAGCACAGAACGCTCAAGCGGTCGGATTACTTAAAATCACAGTATTTGTTGTCTCTCTGTCACCAACCTCACAATAAATCACAAGTGGCAACATGTAATGAGAAGGGCAAGGAAGGGACAGCTCATCCCTAGACGTAACCCCAAAAGTAACAGGGTTGTCAAGTTAGTCATTCTGCCACTGACCGCACAGAACGACGGATCATTAAAATGCATAGTATTTGTCAGCTCTCTACCTGCCAATCAAATAACATAATACAAAGGACAGGAAGTGGCAACATAGTAAGGAATAGAAAGAGAAAGACAGTTTGTTAGTTAACATATTTTCCGCCTGCACAAAACACTAGGATGGGTAATACCTCTGTGATTAACACATGTGGACGTGAGGCCAGCAGCCGGCTGGTAGGCCTAGGGCCTTCTAGGCCTGTCACTCTTGGAGTAGAGTAGATAAATAAACTATTTAATAATTGGAAAACATTTGAAAAGGAAATTATATAGTAATTTGCATTGGATCACTTAAAACGGAATATTACATTAATAGGACAAACAATTGTATAATACTACAGTTTAAATTATTCACCTGATCCCATCAGTTTATAATATTAAGAAACCTATATAATTATAAGTTCTATATGTGAAAAATGGCTACTTGTCCTGTAACTGGACTGGGATCTAATAAATTGACGGGAAAGAGATAAAATGAAGTTTGATTCAGGATTTATTAAATCAATCTTAAAAAACACTGGCAAGTCGTGCAATAAGATGTAAACTTCGGTAATATTTGTTTCTTACCTGTACACAATTTCTAAAGAGCTTTCGTATTTTTCAAATACACGCCAAACAGCATTTGTACGAAGTTTACTAAATTCATTTATTGCTTCAGAATAATCTTGTGGCTTGTCAGCTGTACTATAGGAAGAAGAAATCAAATTTTTCAGCGGCTTAACAACATCTACATCAGAAGGTTTTTTCAGTGGAACAGCTAGAAGTTCAGCCATTTTATAGCAGAAATAATATCTCAATACAATGAAACTAATTCACATGTACTTTTATTATTCACTGTCATTCCTTAATGGCATAACTTCTATTAGTCACAATGAAACTGCCATACCACAAATCTGACGTCACGGTAAATTTTGTAAATTGAACATTCTTAGCAAAGATGACGAAAATGAACATTAGTGGATATCTGTGGTCTAATTAGTGGTTTATCGGTGACCAATTTGTGACGTGCGATCAGCGATAATCCCGTATTAATCATAGAGAAATTCTCTGTGGTATTAGTGATCAAAATACAATCGGCTAGTGGGTTATCTCTGCAAGTGGCTACTGGAGTCCTTTGGGAGGCTAGGAGGAAGAAATCATGAAGTCCTTTTTCTGGGTTATCGCTGGTTCCTCTTTGTGATTCGTAGTTGCGCGCCGTCCAACAGAATTTAAACTATTAGCATATGCGCATAGTTAGAAAAGTGAGAAAATATTTATAAGGCACTTGAATATTCAATAATGATCATGACAAATATATTTTCCTTTACTGTTAATGAAATAATTTATGAATGAAAAATCATCCCACCAAAAAACTACTATTTGTTGGAATATATATATTCAACAGGTTTTAAACAAATGCAACATTTTCCTGTGTCAAATATTAAGTTTTGATTCTACTCCATCATTCATCTCTATCCTTCTAGTCACCATCCTGCAGTCTCCTGTCCTTAATCAAATTCATAATTCCCTCTATCCTTGTCTTTATAGGTCTCCCTCTTCTTTTTCTCTCATTTGGAACCCACACCAAACTTCTAATTGGCAATGTATCTTCATTCATGCTCTTGACGTGACCAAACCATTGTAATCATTTATTTCCCACAAATTGCATATTCTTCATTTTTATCGGATAATACTGTTTCTGAAACTTTATAGTCTAGAGCATCGTGTAAATATTCTTAAAAAGATCCATTTCTGTAGATTTCAATTTTGACTTTAATTTGACATTTATGGTCCACGTTTCTGATCCACAGGTCATTACAGTTTCTTATTACTTACTTACTTAGTCACTGGCACTATCGAACTTATCGAATCGTAGGTCCATGGCCGCACAGACATAAGCCCAGTTTCTTATTATTGATTTAAAAATATGGATTTTAGTTGTTTTAACATCTGTTTATCCCACAAAATTCCATTCAACATTGTTATTGCATATTGATCTTCAACTATTATTTTTGTTATTTTCAAATCATTGTTTCCATCTTCAATTACTTAAACTCACAAATATTTTATTTTGTTACAAATATCTTTGGAATTCCTCTAATACCAAATTTTTTCATCTATCGCCAATATCGTCGATTTTTTATCCCAACTTTTCATATTCTCTCATTAATTTCCAGTCATAATATAGTCCGCTTTGGTCTCGAGGTAGCGTGCTGCCTTGTCACACAGCTGGCTCGGGTTCGATTCCTGGTCGGGACAGGCTTTTTCAGGGTATTTCCTCACCTGTAAGACAAATGTCAGGAAGCATAAGGCTCCAACGGTCCCCGAAAATCATTCAGCCATAATCATCATTCACCGGGTGGAAAGCAACGTAATGCTACTACACCTATAATTCCCTAGTAGAGCTGCAAAGCATAGCATGAAGGAAAAAGACAAAAGTAAAATGCAGGCAGCGGAAATGAGATTCCTATAGGCTGTGAAAGGTTGTACAAGAGAAGAACATATTAGAAATTGAACCGAAAGTGCGATTTTCGGTTCGCTACTGTAGTGCCGTTATCCTCCCTGAACATAAAGATTCGTGAACTATGCCAATATCCTTTCTCTAAGCATCTACCCCCACTCTCCTTATTTGCCTCTCCTGTTGCGCTGTTTGTGCTGCGCATCTCTCCTTCTACCTCGGAACGCTCAAATACGCAATGCACACCAAGAACATTATCATTCGATCGGAACTTTGAGTTGAGACAACGTCGTCTGGAGCCGCGAGTGGCGTGGTTTAAGTTTTGGTCCTGAGGACCGGGGAAAGACTACCCTGGCTTGGACCGTGGTATGAATGTTGTGTGAGGTATGATATAGTTTTGTCATGTTAAGGATTATTATTTATTTTCTTTTTGTGGAAGAATGATCAAGTATTTACATTTGTTATATTTTTCATCCACTTCAGACGTATTGTTTATATTAAACATCATTTTTTTATATATCCTGGTTAATGTTCAAGTTATTTATGTGCATGCTGCTGTTGGATATTCCTGTACTGAAACTTACTTTTTTAGGAGATCATTCTGGCTTCCTTTATTTTTCCGTCTAGCTTTCATGATTAATAACAATAATGATACATTCAATTTATATCAGAACCAGGAATTACTCTAGTGTTTTGAGATATATTGTTGATTCATGTTTAAGTGTTTAGGAAAGAAAGATGAATCAATCTTTGCCTACTATGGGCCCGGGCAAAGGTTTTTTGATTAATAACCTCGGATGTTATGAACTCTACGCTAGTATATACAACGGAAACAAAAGACGATCCAAAAGAAAACTGCACAAATGGTAGCAGTCAGAGTGGTTATATATATATATATATATATATATATATATATATATATATATATATATATATATAACACACCGTACAAAATAAGAATACTAAAAGTACAACCACTTCTTCAACAAATATAAGGACACAGGAACAATAGGATAGAACATCTGCAAAGAATGACAGAGGATAGGATACCAAAAATGGCACTGATTTATAATTACGGAGGACGAATATCGGTAGGAAGACCAAGAAAGCGCCGGGCTGAACTGATGTGAGATCGGAACAGGCAAAGACCTAATTCGTGAAGTTTGATAATAATGATGATGGATCTAGGGAACTAGATATTGGAGATATGAACTAGATTGTTGACCGAGGATAAGGGACTAATGGAGAATCTTAGTGAATGCGGTATTGAACCCAAGCTATAGATTTTAGTTAGTTACTAGCGTACCCGGCAGACGTTGTCCTGCCCGAACGTTCAATTCTCATGTCATTGGCGGACGATAAAAACATGTTACTTTTTTACCATAAAATTCAGCAATTAGGAAAAAATAATTAGATATTATTAAATAAGTTCGCAAGAAAACCTCTTACAGCCTTCTGTTGTGGTTCAAGAAGTGTGAATGATGACGTCACATAGTCATGAACATTAGAATTGTACCCTCCTTTGCAGATAAGTTAAGAACCGTCATATAACAATTATATTAGAATGGGGGGGGGGAAAGATAAATTGATGAGAGTGAGTCAAAAGTTTTTTTTTACCCACTGTGCACCCGTCCCATACTGGCCGACATTCCATAAGAAAAATTTCTTCCCGTAGAGACTCGAACCAGCGTAAGTCCCGTAGTTCTGTGCCAAGACTTCTTGCCTTAACCACTCGGCTACGGAACGAGACTCTTGGTATCAATGAAATACAAAAATGGTTATTGTGAGTTATCCGTAAGAGATAAGGGACTCTTGGTATCAATGAAAGACAAAAATGGTTTTTGTGAGTTATCCGTAAGAGATAAACATATGCTGTCGCGGACTTTTTTGTAGAGCTTTTTGAGATATTCAATTCTGTGACATTAATTTTGTGTATTTCTTATGGTTTAGGCAGCGTAAGCCATTTAAGCGTCCAAAGAGCAGCTTTTTTTTACGTTTTCCACTACAAAGGGCGATTTTTAAGGGTGTAGGAGTTGAGTACCACAACTCTCTTATAGCCTATGTTCATCCCGGGAATCTCCTGAACATTTTGCAAAAAACCCATAACAATCGGATCAACGGTATGGCCGCGCATAAAGTACGAACAAACAAACGTACAAACAAACAAACATTAATTTTTATATATAAGATTATTAAACTACTTTCTGATGAGAGATGACCAGCCTCATGGGCTAGTGGATAGCGTTCCTGACTACTGTTCATGAGGTCGCGGGTTCGATTCCCGGTCGAACCATAGGAATTTTTCCTTAGAGGGAATCATTCCTGTGGTTGCCCATGGTCTGGAATTTAGGTTAAGAACTCTCCTGGCGCTTCATTATCATTTATCACCCATCATATCGTCGGCGTAACGTAACTCCGTCTTCCAGGCGCCCCAACTTCAGAAGTGGGTTACAATAAAGCCAATGCCAGGAGAGAACACCAGAAATGTCGAAATGATAACCTGGGGCATTGGAAAAAAAAAAAAAAAAAAAAAAAAAAAAAAAAAAAAAAAAAAAAAACTTTCTGATGAGAGATAGCCTAAGCGGCAATGTGATTCAAGCATGGGGTTCGATACCGGGCCGAGGAGAGGGTGGATATTGTTTCACCAATATCTGACCCCAACGCCAACATCTGGAACTCTCCTCTGGTCCCAAAGTTTGCGTGTTCAAACCCGACTAATTTTTTTTTTTCAATAAGTCTTGCTTCTTTCGGAAGGTGTAGACCGAAGTAAAGCCGTGACTACTCTGTCGTACATTTCTGATACGTAAAGAACCTCAAGTTAGAAAAAAGAGGCCGCTGACCAACATTTAATTCACTTTGCTCCATCCAAGTAATATCTTAGCTGCTTACTAGATGTCCCTTGAGGCGACATGCTGATCAAACTGTCACTCACGACATATGTAGGGAAATAAGCCTACCTGAATCAGATTGGTCATGAAAACCTTAAGGGAAGACCAGGGCTCGTTTTGGGTTGTTAGAGCCATTGGATAGATGACTGGATGTAAAATAAAATAACCTCTAGCCTGAAATAAGATACCTCTAACTAACTAACTCACTGACATTATGGAGCCCTTAGGATCATAAACACGCGGATATAAGCTCTCCATACATCCCTATCTTGTATAATCTAATATATCCCTGTATAATCTACTTCCATTACATCATTGTTAATATTATTCCCCTACCTCATTCTTGGTCTACCAACAGGGCGTTTTTCCCTCCAGTTTTCCTTCAGGAAGTTTCCATGCTTCACTTGCATTCCCCATTCGTGCCATATCTCTTGCCTATCGCAATCTACGATATCTAATTGGTCTTATATCTGGTTTTTCATGAAGAGTCTTCTCCATTCGTCTGTCTCTTCATCTCTCTTTGATCCAAAAACTTTCCTAGAAACTTTATTCTCAAATTCTCGTAATATTCTTTCTTCCCTTAAAATAAGAGTCCATGTTTCGCATAGGCTTAACTGGGGAATAACTTTTTCTTTTTTGCATATTTTCAGTTTAACGTTATTGAGATAAGTTTAGACAAGAGTCCCTGTAATGCATAATAGCATGCATTTTCAGATTGAGCCTATGTTTATTTCTTCGTGGAACTCATTCCTATTTGTAACTATTTTTCCTAGCTATTTGAATTCAGCCACTTCTCCAAATTTTCTATCATTTGTCTTTACTCTCCACTTCCATTATATAATATATTTGTAATGTGTGACCATTATATTTAGTTTTATTGATGTTTACTTCTATTCCCAATTTCATAATGTTACTCAATAGTGTGTAAATAAGAGACCTCTGCAAAAAAATAAGTTATTGGCCTTGTTATCTAGTTTGAGAATTAGAATTTCAAACAAACATTTATTAACTACTACTAAGTTATCCAAAGAGTGTCGACTTTTGAAACCCTGCTTTGATTGTGACGCTTAAAGCGTTATTAAGAAAGTCCCTAAAACTGATAATGATATAAATTAAACACAATCATATAAGTAAAATTCTATTATCCATCCACAGTAATGCTGCCCGAAGGCAGATCCTTCACTACAAGCATAGCATTTTCATGCTATGCTTGCAGCTTTACTAGGGAATTGTAGTGTGGTAGCTTCCCGTTGCTTTCCACACCGGTGAAGGATGATGATGATGATGGCCATATGATTTCGGGGACCATTTGTGCCTTAAAGTTTTCCTGACATTGTCTTACAGGTGAGGAAAAACCCCGATAAATACCTCACCCAAAAAAACTGCCCCGACCAGGGATCGAACCCGGGCCCGCGGTGTGACAAGGCAGCACACTACCTCAAGACCACAGCGGTGGGCAATTCTAATATAATTAATTAAAATAACTAGCAATACGGTGTATAAAATTATACGTACAAAATAACTACAACACTTTCCTAAACCACGTCAGCTTAATTCCACGCTGAAACTTCCTGTTCCAAATTGTGCACAAGAAGTTTGCAGTAGAAAGAGATAGAAATTACTTTGCTGTTCTATCAAGGTAATGAGAACATAGTTAGGTGTAGTGATGGGTAATTCGAGAGTGAGTCGATTAAAAAGAACGCTTCACTGTTAAGTGTCAAAAAGTTACTCACATTTAGTGAACTGCCAGTTCAGAGTTCACTACGGTTCACTACTATTACTTAAAATTAAAATTTACTTTTTATTTCAAGCTCTGGATGTGTCACTCCAAATCAACTTTCGCTCATTCGTTTATTACTCTACATTTATCCGCCCATCGACCTTGCATGTCCCCACCTCTTTCCCACGTCATCCATATCGATCGTACCGCAGTGAGTGTCTGAGAGGAACGAATATCTTGCCAGAGTGAACTGCCATAGAGGAACGAGCTATATGGCCTGAGTGAAGTTACGTAGAAGAACGAACTACCTTGGAAGAGTTAAGTGCCTTAGATGAAGGAAGTGGTATCAAAGAACGAACTGGCTGGCCAGAGTGAAGTGTGTTAGAGGAACGAACAACCTTAACAGAGTGAACTGGCTTTAAACACTTCAATATCTCAATATTCGACACGCTCATTCATTCATTACATGTTCATTACGACACTCTCCCGCCTCTTGCTTACGTCATCACTCATACGCAGCATTTCTCAGGGATTACTCCTTTTGATCTACGGCATTACTAACGCTACAAATCTAATGTAGTCTAATATTACAATTACTTTACATTTTATTTACTGGAATTCCGAAAGTATTTAATAAAAATCCATTTTATCCAAGTTTTAAAACAACATTTTACTAGGTTTTTAAAGCTATTGCAAAATTTAGTAAAAATCGTACCTTGTGCTAAATGTTTAGAGCGAATATGCCGTGCAACTTAAAAGTATCCCCCCCCCCGAATAAAACTGTACTTAGAACAAAAGTTGCACTTTGCTTTACCATCGCCTAAATAGGCAAAGAACCCCCAAATTTCACATTTCTTGATCGCGAATTAGAAGCCATTCTGTAAAAGTGCACACACAAGGCTAAATTTTGTTGGCCTACCCAGTATTCACCCTCTTTATATTTTTAGTTTAGGGGTTGTAAATATTAACATCAATTAATTGCCAATAGTACGATTTTGCATCTTTCTTTCTTTTTAAAGAAATATTATGCAAATAATATGTGTAAACAATACACACATAAATTAAATTAAATATATCTTCCTTAAAAGTTTTAAAATACTCCACACATTTTTTTTCAAATTATAGAGTTAAGATTTCGTTTTTACTGTCATTTACGACTTGAAATAAAATATGTAAACGTTGAAAATCTGTATAATAAAATTATGCAAATAATATAGTTATAACAAAAATAAAAAGGAGGTATACATATTTATAAAATAAACAAAAGTGTGGTAGCAGTCATATTAGAATTTTACATACTCAAATAAATTAAAATAGAATTTACATAACTATTTCCGTTTATCTTTAAAATCCACAGCTACCGTGTGGTTGGTTAATATCAAGTCACTCCAGACTCGTGTCTGCGTGCTTCCCCCTCCAGCCACATATTCTTGCTGTGTGTGAAGCGAAGGATCCGATTGGACATATCTATGCCATCTGTTGGTGATATGGTAAAGTTATTTAAATACGCGAAAATGTAAGATTTTTTTTTTTTTTTGCGAATGAAGAGTTTTGTGAACGAAATACTTCTCGAAATGAACTGGTTGGGCACAACGCTAGTTAGGTGTATGCATATACTATCGGCGAACTTATACGGCGAGACTATTCTCGTACGTAAGAAATGTGTGGTTGCATTATAATTAGGGAAAGGATTTTGAGGACCAGCAAAATTTGAACATGGAGAAGAAATTAGAGAAATTTCAACAGATATGTGGTTCAATAAGAAGATATTTGAGAAATAAGACCACAATGGAAACTCAATTAAAATTTTACGAAACAGTAGCCGTTCCAACGTTAATATACGGGTCTGTGAGACTTGGCCTTTAACGATCTCTGATAAAAATAAAATTGAGACAATAGAAATGAGATTTCTCAGATCAGTTGCAGGTGTATCTCTAAAGTGATCAAAAGAGAAGTCAAGATATCAGATACGAATTACAAATATATAATATAAACGAGAGAATACACACAAATAAACGTAATTGGTTTGAACATATACAAAGAATGCCAAATAATCGTTTATCAAAACAGCAGCTTCATTATAGGCCTCCAGGCCGAAGAAATGTAGGAAGACCAAAACGTCGTTGGAAAGACGACCTGCACCTGCAGCATATAGTGCACCGGGGAGCGGAACGGGCCAACAGGCCCATACCTTGAAGAAGATGATGATGATGATGATTTTGAGGTGTGGTACATTTCCAAAAATATAGCTGTTTTCGTACCAATAGTTCAATATATGTATTGGGGGATGAAATGAAGCAAAATGAACACAATTTGTTGCACCTTTATGTGATATTACTACATTTCGCCCCCTTTTCCCTCTGTTTTATGCTTCAGCACCTTTTCCTCCATTCTTCTCTGCATTTTTAAAAGATAGGACAGGAAAATGTATATTTTTCTTCTTGAACAGCTTTTTAAAATCTCAATCAGAAGTCGACAATATTAAATAAATATTGATAAATGTGGAGGTATTGAATAAAAAAACAAAATTAAAGTATAAGTTATGTAAAATAAAACTCTATAGCCAGTCAGGCCAAAACAAAGTCTAGTTTTTAAAACTAAATTAACGCTACATAAGACTATTGCCAATATATATTTCAATAGACAATGTTTAATTCATAATATTATCCCAAATTATGCCAAAATAAAAATAAAAAATAAAAGCTACTCAGCCATAAAAACAAAAAATAATGCAGAAATTAACTGGATAAAAAATTAAATAAAATTCTTATATATAAAGAAACAAAATTATATTAAAATATATATGCAGTCAATATGCCCATTCCACCAATTAATGTTTTAAAATGGTCAACAAGTTTCTACAGCCAAGCTGTCATTCTCAAGACCAGATATTGACTGAAGACAAAATTGATAATTTTTTATCAATTTTGTCTTCAGTCAATATCTGGTCTTGAGAATGACAGCTTGGCTGTAGAAACTTGTAGACCATTTTAAAACATTAATTGGTGAAATGGGCATATTGACTGCATATATATTTTAATATTTTATCACCAAGAAGATCACTTGTGTATTAAAAAAAAGAAAATTATATTATCTTTCACAAGAAACAAATAAAATATATGGTAAATGTTGGTGCATCATAGAAAAACAAATACATGAAGATATTAATAATATTTTAATAAGTACCAAACAAATCGACAAAAAACTTGAAAATCTAAAACCAACCAAACACAACAAAAAACCCACACAAATTCCTAGTAAATCCATAGAAGATAAAAGACTAATAAATCTAACAGAACTTACACTAAATAATGACGAAATTAAAATACTAGAAAATGGTTATAAATTTAATTTCCCCAATCCTAATATAAATAAAATAAAAGAGAACATGATAATTGATAGTGAAATAGCAATTAATAAATTACAATCTAATAATAAAGAATATGCCAGATACATAACTGCCAAAACTATACAAGAAATCTCACCCACAATTGATAAAGACGAAAAGAAGGACTTAAAACAGTTATATACACTAAAATCTAAACTTAAAAACAATGACATTATACATACAAAAGCAGATGAAGGAAACACAACAGTTCTAATCAAAAAAGATGACTACATTCTAAAAACAAAACAATTTATAGATGAAAATAAATTTAAGAAAATAGATAAAGATCCTACTGCCAAATTCAACAGAACTTTAAAAGAAATAACAAAAACATGCCCCACGATAATTAACAAGAATGAATCTAACAAATATAATATGTATATAAACAATAAGCCAACAATTCCATTAATGAAAGCTCTACCCAAAATACATAAAGAAAATATTCCAATACGGCCAATAGTCAATTGCATCAACGCTCCCAATTATAAACTTTCTAAATTAATTGCACACAAATTGAAGAAAGATATTAACTTAGAGAATAAATACACAATACAAAATAGCAGACAAACTCATAGAC
The DNA here is from genome assembly GCA_030220185.1 of Diploptera punctata. Taxonomy (NCBI): domain Eukaryota; kingdom Metazoa; phylum Arthropoda; class Insecta; order Blattodea; family Blaberidae; genus Diploptera; species Diploptera punctata. Next base: position 269,267 of record JASPKZ010003438.1, read on the forward strand.
ATTGAGGTGAATAATAATACAAAAATGGCAACTTTCGATATAAAAAATCTATATACAAATATTCCAATAGAAGAAACACTAAATATAATTAAACAAAAATTAGAAACAAAAAATTTGAATCCAAACTACATAAATCAATTACATAATATCACAAAAACCATAATGACACAGAATTCTTCTTCTTCTTCCTTCCAAGTATTAGGCCAAGGCCTGTTACGATCCTATAGAAAATTTTCCCTCCAGCGTTTCATAGGACGGCCCAGTGATCTTCGTCCTCTTGGTATATAATTATAAACAGCTTTGGGGATCCGATTTGAACTCATTCTTTCAAGATGGTGTTTCCAATTTAGTTGGTACTGTTTAATATATTCCAAAATTGGCGTAGTCTTCAATTCTTTTAAGATATCGGTGTTCCTTTTCCGGTCCCATCTGGTGTAACCCGCTGTTCTGCGCATGAATCTCATTTCACAAGCCGTTATTCTGCTTTCATGTTGTTTTTTTAGTGTCCATGCTTCACTACCATAGGTCAACACTGGTCTAGCCAAAGTGTTATATAAACGTAATCTCTCTTGGTTAACTCTTGTTTTTTTCGACCCCGACGCTATTAGGGCATCCGAGGGCTAGGGAGTCTTTCCTTTCTTCCATTTCTTCTTTCCTTTATTTTCTTTTCTTCTCCAGAAAAGCCTGACCAGAGGCTATAAGATGGCAGCCCCATCACTGGTCTTGCCTTCCTTTGGCCAGCAACCAATCGAAGGGACTATTATTATGCTTTCAAGTCTTATACGAGAATTTCCCGGAAGGATCAAACTAATGACACAGAATTACTTTCAATTTAATAATGATATATATATACAAGAAGATGGAATCCCTACAGGATCTCCAACTTCAGGGATATTATCAGAAATATTCATACAACATTTAGAAAATATACACTATGAAAGATTAACACAAAAATACAACATAAAATTAATCGCTAGATATGTGGATGACATTATAATCATTTATGAAAGTACAGACAGAAAAGAAGAAGAAATTCTATCAGAATTAAACAATATGCACAATAAATTGGAATTCACAGAAGAAATTGAACAAAACAACAAAATAAATTTTTTGGACCTTAACATAATTAAAAACACAAAAAAAAGAAATAGATATATACAGAAAACCAACAACTAATATGCTTGCAATTAACAATAAATCAAGACATCCGTACCAACAAAAAATCAGCGTATTCAAGAGCCTAATTAATAGAATGTTAAAACTGCCATTAAACAAAATTAGTTACAATAAGGAAATGCGGTACATCAAAAAAATGGCTAGAAACAATGGATACAACAGCAAAATTATAGAGAAACTTGTAAGAAAACAAAAGCGGAGAACCGATATAAATAAAATAACAAAACTGGAAAGAGAAACGGATAATAATAATAATACATGGAATACACTAACTTACACAGGCCACGAAACCACAAAATTGGCAAAAACATTGAGAAAAATAAATAAAAACTTAAACATAGCCTACAAAACTAATAATAAACTAAATAATATAATAAGTAACAAAATAGAAAAACATAATAAATTTAATGGCAAGGGTGTATATAAATTAACATGCAAAGACTGTGACAAGTTCTATATAGGTAGAATGAAAAGAAGCTTCAACATAAGATTTAAAGAACATAGTAACGATTTCGTATACGCATATGGAAAATCTAATTACGCTAAGCACATAATAAACGCTGGTCATAGAATGAACTCAATAGAAGACACCCTTACAATAGTACACAAAGAGGGAAATCTGACTAGAATCAACCTATTGGAAGACCTGGAAATTATCAAGGAAATAGACAACAAGCTTTTAATAAATGAAAGCACTCCCAGACTAAACAACCCACTATACGATATCGTCAGGAAGAAGCTTTAGTCACGACATAGCCACATTAGGACCAGCAGCATCAAACACCATACTGGATGCTGTAGCGAAGAATGAACTGCTGAAGATGGGACAGATGTCCTGAAAGGCCTACAGGTATAAAGATTACACATTTTATAAGTTGAGGACGACGGATTTTACCTAAGAAGGTATATTTTAACTTATTTTATTTTATGACTCTTCACCTCAACGGTTTTAACAATGAATTTTATTAGTATTAAGTTATGTAAGTCCACCGCTGTGGTCTCGAGGTAGCGTGCTGCCTTGTCACGCAGCGGGCCCGGGTTCGATCCCCGGTCAGAGCAGTTTTTCTGGGTGAGGTTTTTATCGGGGTTTTTCCTCGCCTGTAAGACAAATGTCAGGAAAACTTTGGGGCCCAAACGGTCACCGAAATCATATGGCCATCATCCTTATCATTATCATCCTTACCATTATCATTATCATCCTTCACCGGTGTGGAAAGCGACGGGAAGCTACCACACCTACACAAATTCCCTAGTAAAGCTGCAAGCATAGCATGAAAGTGCTATGATTGCGGTGAAGGACCTGCCTTCGGGCAGAATTTACTATGGATGGAAGTTATGTAATTTATACCCCATAAACAATGGTCAATCTGCTGTGTGAAGTCAACAATAGTAAATAATAAATATTAAATTATAATTTATGTAATCGACCAGTAATTTATATCCCAGCAACAATGGCCAATCTGCAGATGTGAAGTCAAATTTAAACTTCAACAGTGTTGCTGTAACAGTTTAAAATAAGTTCAGTTAGTACTGGCAATAATTTAACAGTTTTCTATCTACCGACTTGTTGGCTGTATTTTACTAGCCTGAACCACAACGTATTTTATTAGTATTATAACTGGGTTTTCACAACAATAATATGGTGAATGTTAAGAAGGGTGAGTTGTATGCACTTTCAGAATTCAAAACGCATTTTATCAAAACTGATGGCATTTTTCGATGTTCCATGTGCAAAGTAAATATTGCAATAAACTAAAGAACTATGAATTATCTTTTATGGACTTTGTAAAGAAGAAAAAAATGGTGTAAATTATATGCATATTATATAAACTGAGCTCATGTAGGCCTAACTGGTTTAAACCGCAATTCAATTGTTTCAGCAGCACCTTTTTTACCCCCCTTTTAAGACCAAAATTTGCACCTTAAAATCTTTTCCCTGATTATAATAGATTAGTTAGTTCATTTTTAAATCGAATCAACTAGTTACTTTGAACTACTTCGAACCGCAAAATTATTTTTTTTTATTTTAACAACCATTAGAGCATCATAGATGATATAGGACGTGTCCAGATTATAAACAACAATATAAAATATAACACATACATAAATACATAATAAAACCAAGACAGTTGCAGATGTAAACTGTACGAACTGAAGTGTACAAGATATCTGGAATTGTGTTCCAAAGTGACAATGTCATTAGCGCAATACGCCAATTAATTTTGCTCGATTATATTATTATAATAAAACCAATTTACATCGCAACTGAAATACACCATAATATCGGGAACAAGCGATAGTACCTCCCAACATTCAATCAACTAACTTACCCATCGCAAGATCTAATATGAAAATATCAATATATCGATTTTAAGGCATAGACCCAAAATCAAATCCAAAAATTGTATAGATATTCAGTGTAGACTGGTTGAGCGGCGTGTCTAAAATATTGAAGTATGGCGTACAATATGGAAACTTATAACAACTACAGGCAAATTAATTGAAATTATACATATATTAAATGCCGTGATGTAAAATTCAAGTGGTTTACTCACTCTATCAAGAAAAGAAATTACGCATGAGAAAAATAGATACATTAATATATATGTATGTTTAAATTATTATAATCCACCAGTAACAATATTGACGATTATTATCGATCGCTCTGCCATCTATGCACAACAACACTAATACGATGGTGATCTATAGCTATCTGTGTGTTAGTATGCAGAGAATAACCCACGATCGAAGGGGGTGCCGACGCATATAGAAGTACTTGATTCCAGACCTAGTTCCTTCTGCCAATCGCTTGAGGTCTCTGGACTCTAGGCATCACCGTTTAACATTATCGTCCATTATCTCTTAGTGGGATATCGCTGATACGTTCTATGTTCATACGTCATACATAAATTACTTGAATGCTGCGTGGAACTGTTTACACATGTTATACCGTTATTTTAAAGTTTCATTATACATTATTCTAGGATTGTCAAGTTACTGAGTTAAGGATATTGAAATGGACAGGCCATGTAGCTTGAATGGGACAGTATAAATGCTTTTATTTTTTTATTGGTATACCTTTAAGAACACCCATACATGGGATTCCTGCTATAGTTAAGCGGTTTAAACTTCTTTAAAATGAAATATTACATTTAGCAAGTCTATTGGCTACACTGTCATTGGGATGAATAATATTTCATAATATTTAATTTCAGGAAGTGATATTTTGAGGTTATTTTAATTATATTATTTATAGTCTGATCATCTTACCTCAATATTAATGTTGATTTGTTCTTGAACATGTTTCAAAACAATTCTGTTTTATCGTCAGCTTGTCCAGACTGGTTTGATTTATGTTGCATTATGTTGCACAATCTGGATGTTGATGTCAGCTCCATCTTGTGGTTGGCCAAAGAACCTCCAAACAAGGTCACGCTCTGTCGGTATTTCAAAATTCATAACTGTTTTTGTTCTTCTGAATATAATTTTTTTTCCCAAAGAGTCAGCTCTTTTGTATTTTCTAACTGTTTTAATAATTTAATGTCTGAATTTATGTTATGTTTTTCAGACCAAACATTAGCAGCAACTGCAGATTTTTCTATTTCCCCATTTTTAATATTTCTTATGTGTTCTTTGGTTCTAATTTTTAGGTTTCTTTTGTTTTTCCTATATATATATATTTTCACAACCCATGCATTCATATCAAATTGAATGCATGGGTTGTGAAACCTAAAAATTAGAACCAAAGAACACATAAGAAATATTAAAAATGGGGAAATAGAAAAAATCTGCAGTTGCTGCTCATGTTTAGTCTGAAAAACATACTATAAATTCATATACTAAATTATTAAAATAGTTATAAAATACAAAAGAGCTGACTATTTGGGAAAAAATTTATATTCAGAAGAACAAAAACAGAGTTATGAATTTTGAAATACCGACGGAGCGTGACCTTGTTTGGAGGTTCATGGGCCAACCACAGGGTGGAGCTGAGATCAACATCCAGGTTGTGCAACATAATGCAACATAAATCAAACCAGTCTGGACAAGCTGACGATAAAACAGAATTGTTTTGAAACATGTTCAAGAACAAATCAACATTAATATTGAGGTAAGATGATCAGACTAAAAATAATATAATATTTCATAATACTGCAACTGCAGTGTTCCAAGCGATTGGCAGAATGAACTAGGTCTGGCATCAAGTATTAATATTTAGATATGTTTCGACACTCCCTGGTACGTCGGAAAAATGTTCACCAACATTTGAAAGCAGTTTCATTAAAAGCAGACATTGGAAGGGAGATGTCAAATGGTTTCGATAAACTTTGCTCATTCTTGGCTATCGCAACCGCTTTATTTATTTATTTTATTAGATTCACGCTTCAATCTCATTCATTTCAAAGATGCGACTGCTAAGAATAAAGTTAACAATCATAAAATACTTAACCAGTTTGCAAGCAGCAGTTTTACTAACTGAGTCTTCTGATGAATCTGAAAGGGATGAACATAATGAATCGGAACGTGACATATAGTTACAACATGCAATTAACGCATAACAAAATAAAACAAAAGCAGAATCAGAATTTCACATGTTTATGTCGTCTCATGTAGGCCTAATTCCTATAAAATCATAGTCTTTAGAAACGTGGGATTACATGAAATGTTTATTTCCTGGCCTGTATAAACTGGCGATGATATATTTGCCTATTGTAACAACGTAGGTGCTGTTTTTAGAGGTTGGGGCTAGGATTACCCAAGAAAGAAACCGCTTACTAGGCAGAAGATTGTTAAAATTGTTTTTAAATTCTGTTTTCAAAATTCTTCAGCGTTTTTAATTTAAAAAAAATGAAAATGATCGATATATCGTTCTTAAACATTGAGGTTTTCTTCATGAGCCATGTTGCATCCCTATCGCTAGATGTGGTGTCAAAATAACATCTTAAAGTACGTACACATATGCGCGCCGCGTGTTATGTTCGTCGAAATGATTAATTTCAACGAACCTCCTGCGATCCATAGGAAACCCACAAACCTTCAGTAGACATTTTGCAGAGCAGGTGTAACCAACCATGTCTATTCCCTTTCCGTTCTCCCGCTTGTCCTGCATTCTTTCCCAAAAATAGGGACTTTTTTTAAAAAATGCCGCAGGACGCGGGACAAATAGTTAAAAATCGGGACTGTCCCGCCAAAATCGGGAGTCTGGTCATGCTTATTACATATTATAACTTTATTTATACTTTTTTATAGCATTAAAGGAATTTTAAAAAATATGATTTGTATATATATGTTTAAAATTATTAAGAATCTATCTCACCATAACATGGCCTTAATTTTTAATAAAGATGTACATGATTATTATACTAGAGGTTGTACTTTATTGCACAAAGATACTAGTTTCTAAAAAAAAAAGGTATAAAAGGGATTCGTTATGCATTAATCAACCATTACAATAACTTACCTATTGAATATCAACATTTCACGAATGTTAAACATTTTTCTAATTGTATTTAAAAATATTTGCTCTCATTGCTTTCTTAGTTAATTTTATTATTATTATTAATATTATCCTGTTTAAATATTGTATTTATATGTATATATATATATATATTGTGCATCTATAGTAGTTTGTATTACTTAAACTTATGCCTGAATTTGTTTTCTTGTTAATTGTTTTATGGCCATTATTTTTTTGTATATTGCCCCTTAACATGAGCAATCTTCCTCTTTGGAGTCTTTGAAGAAATAAATAAATAATTAGTAATAAATGTGTTTATATGTTGTATTGTTTTGTGATACTTCATACATAATATTATGAAATGAACGTCTTAAATAAATAATGTTTTCTAAACAATTCTAATTTATTCATACAATTACAGTACACACGAAAAAAAAACACATAACATTGAAAAAAAAAAAAAGAACAGGCATCTCCTTTCAATGATTTTTAAAAATGATCCTTATGTTGAGGATCCCACAATAATTGCTTGCTTCTATAAATATCAATAAGTTTTAACAACGAACCTCTCAGGTACCCGTCCAAATCTAAACCAGGGATTATTATTATAATCCCTGATCTAAACAGCGAACCATCAAAGTGTTCGTGGAAAACTGACAATGAGTGGATCGTAGTGCGAGACGCGCGCGCGCACCTTCATACCCCGTCCAAATGTGACGAACATGGCGCGCGCGCAAGTGTGTACGTACCTTTATCGACTTTGAGGTAGGACCTAAAATCGAATCCAAAAATTACTTAAGAGATATATCCGGCAATGGAATCCTAGATGCGCGAACAAAACATTTAAGTATGGCGTACAATATGAAAACATATGACAACTGGAGGTAAATTAATGAAAAATATACATTTATATTAAATACTATGATGTAAAATTCAAGTGATTGACTCGCTCTATTAAGAAAATTAATTACGCATATGAAAAAAGATATACATTAATATATATGTATGTTTATATTATTATAATCCACCAATAACATTATTGATGAATATTATTGATCACTCTGCCATCTATGCACAAGAACTGTACTACGATGGTGTTGTATACGTCGAATCCAGAGATAACCGTTAGGAGGCTAGGAAGTGGGTTTTCTCTGGCTAGGAAGAAGAAAGTCGTTTCTCTGGGTTAACGCTGGTTCCTCTTTGTGATTCGTAGTTGCGCGCCGTCTAACTGATTTTAAACTATTAGCATATGCGCATAGTTAGAAAAGTGAGAAAATATAAATAAGGTACCCGAATATTCAATAGTGATCATTACAAATATATTTTCCTTTACTGTTAATGAAATAATTTATGAATAAAAAATCATCCCACCTAAAAACTACCATTTGTTGGAATATATATATTCAACAGGTTTTAAACAAATGCAACATTTTCCTGTGGCAAATATTAAGTTTTGATTCTACTCCTTCATTCATCTCTATCCTTCTAGTCACCATCCTGCAGTCTCCTGTTTCCCACCTAAAAACTACCATTTGTTGGAATATATATATTCAACAGGTTTTAAACAAATGCAACATTTTCCTGTGGCAAATATTAAGTTTTGATTCTACTCCTTCATTCATCTCTATCCTTCTAGTCACCATCCTGCAGTCTCCTGTCCTTAATCAAATTCATAATTCCCTCTATCCTTATCTTTATAGGTCTCCCTCTTCTTTTTCTCCCATTTGGAACCCACTCCAAACTTCTAACTGGCAATCTATCTTCATTCATCCTCTTCACCTCACCAAACCATTGTAATCATTTATTTCCCACAAATTGCATATTCTTCATTTTTATCGGATAATACTGTTTCTGAAACTTTCTAATCTTAAAAAATCCATTTCTGTAGAATTCAATTTTGACTTTAATTTGATATTTATGGTCCACATTTCTGATCCACAGGTCATTGAATTTCTTACTATTGATATAAGGGGGCACGCCGTAGCGTAGCTTAGTGGTTAAGGCACTGAGCTACAAGCCGGAGGGTCGAGGGTTCAAGTCCCGTTGGGGTCAGAATTTTTAAACTGACTCAAACCCTCTGGCGGCACTATGGCCCTGGGGTCGACTCAGCCTCTAACGGAAATGAGTACCAGACACTTGTTCTGGGGTAAAGGCGGCCTTCACGCAGGGCTGACATAAAGTGCCGATTGTCTAGAAAAAGTGGGAGCCTTAACCTCCTACTACCCCAAGGTCCTCCGGGCCTGTTGTGGGATCACTTTTACTTTACTTTACTTTACTATTGACATATAAATATGGATTTTAGTTTGCACATTCTTAATTTTTTATTGAATAATACTATTTCTGAAACTTTCTAATCTAGAGCATCATGCAAATATTCTTAAAAAATCCATTTCTGTAGAATTCAATTCTGACTTTAATTTGACATTTATGGTCCACATTTCTGATCTTATTATTGATTTAAAAATATGGATTTTAGTTTGTTTGAATATCTGTTTATCCCACAAAATTCCATTCAACATTGCTATTGTAGATTGACCTTCAACTGTTATTTTTGTTATTTCCAAATCATTGTTTCCATCTTCAATTATTTAAACCCACAAATGTTTTATTTTGTTACAAATACCTTTGGAATTCCTCTAATACCAAATTTTTTCATCTATCGCCAATTACCATATATTGAGTTTTATTGACATTGATTTTTTATCCCCACTTTTCATATTCTCTCATTAATTTCCAGTCATATTTAAATAAATATAGTCCACCGCTTTGGTCTCGAGGTAGCATGCTGCTTTGTCACACAGCTGGCTCGGGTTCGATTCCTGGTTGTGACAGGTTTTTTAAGGTTATTTCCTCACCTGTAAGACAAATGTCAGGAAACTTAAGGCCCCAACAGTCCCTGAAAATCATTCAGCCATCATCATCATTGATCAGTGTAGGAAGCAACAGAAAGCTACTACACCTATAATTCCCTATTAGAGCTGCAAAGCATAGCATGAACATGCTATGGCTGCAGTGAAAGACTTGCCCTCAGGCAGAACACTATATATATATATATATATATATATATATAAAACAATGTAATATCAAGATTGAATTTTTGCATATTTTTATTTATTCTTAATGAGATAAGTTATGAATAAAAACAATCTTCCCACCTACAGGCCGCCACGAAGCACAGTTCCTTTAAATAAATAAATAAATAAATAATAATAAACGAGAGTGTAAAACAAAAAGTTTAATATTCTTAGGGAAAATTAATCAATGGTGACAATATAATAATTTAAAAACGTTTTTCCTGTTTTTCGTTATATGGTTCATTGTGATTATAATTATATTAATGTATTAATGTTGCAAAATTTTTACTGCTCCAAAATTGCCAGTCAAATCTGGTATATTAAATTAATTTTCATTTAATGGTAATAGATCATTTATGAATAAAAAAAATGTGTGACCAGCATTCCAGCCTAAAAACACATTCTCTTTTTAATAAATGTTATTAAGAATACATAAAAATATAAAATCATGGCAGAATTCGTGAGCTAAATTCAGCATCATATATCTTGGCTGTCATATGAAATTGGATGAAGAAAACTGTAATATGGTAAGTGAATTAAATAAAAGTACTGAAAACGAGCATATCTTAAACGGACTTCAAGTTAAAAATTTCAGCCGTAAAGATAATCTAAAGGGGCATAATATGTTTAAAACTTATTCTGCAGAGAGCAAGATGTGTCTTTTGTAGTTTTCAACTAACCATAAAGATAATTTTGAAAAACACACGGCTATGAATATTGCTTTAAAATGTAGTGTTGAAAATTCAAGTAGTCAGTTAAGCAAATCATGTTTCTTTTGCACTAACTGTGATTTTCGATGTACCAAATATAATGAACTTCTGGCTCATTATGCAACCCATAACTTCGATATTAAATCAAAGAATCATCGATTTTTGAACAAGTACCACTTTTCTTAGTAGAAAAAAAATGAAGAAAACTCATTTTAATACATATATAGGGCCTAGCACCATAGCCGAGTGGTTAAGGCAGGAAGCCTTGGTGCAGAGCTACAGGACTTGTGCTGGTTTGAGTCTCCATGGGGGAAGAAATTTTCTCATGGTATTTCGGCCAGTATGGGACCGGTGCTCACCCAGCATCATGAGGCATTTGGGTAGCTACAATAAGTAGCGGCTCCAGGTTGAGAAAACCAGCTATAATGGTTGGGGGGACTCGACATGCTGACCACATGTCAACCCTACACTGGCTGATGATCATCTACCTCTGTGATTAACACATGTGTATGTGAGGCCAGCAGTCGGTCGGTAGGCTAAGGGCCTTCTAGGCCTGTTGCACCAGGAGTTTTTTATATCAAACATATTGCAACAAAAGCTAGTGATAGTAAAAAGTGCAGATATTTTCTATAGTCATCATAATGGTATTTATAAATCAAGGGAAAAAGGCGAAGAAATTTGAAGATCGAAGGATTAAAAAAAGATGGGAGAAATTTACCCATCACACATGACTGTTTCTATTTTTGAAAATGGAAAAGTTTCAATTGAGTATATAGAAATTCATGTAGGTCATAAAACTGAATTGTGCCACTTGAATTTGACAACACAGGAATAAACTATTCTAGGAAGTAAGATATCTATGAGAATACATTTTGAAAACATTTTAGATGAAGTATGGGAAGGAATTCTATGGAAGCCATGACTGAAGAGGGACAAGATATTGTCTGAAACTGTCGGTATCAAAGAAATTTGAAATGATATGAGGTGAGTCGTTAAAAATATGTTCTCCACTCACTATTAATGATAAAACCTCATAATGTTTACTTCCCAATATTAATTTAAATATAATTCTGTGAATGTTGAAACAGGACTAAAAAGGCATGACTTAATAACAAGAAATATCTAAACAACATTTAAAGATGTAAGAATTAAATTAATGTTTTTATTACCTCACCTCATATCCTTTTTCTTCTAGACTGCAGTTTCGGAGCTATATCTCCATCATCAGTAGCCTCTAGTCGACCAGTGTTATGTTGTTTCTTGGCGTTTTTCTTCTTAATTTTTTTTTATTAATTATCTTATCTAAACATCTGAATTAATTAATAATGTGCTTTTAATTAATGATATATATATATATATATATATATACCCCAGTCGCAATATCTCCGGCTCTGAAGTTTTAGGCTATGGGAGGGGTAAAGGGAGAATTTGCCCTCTACTGCCAATAAGGAAATGTTGTAGTGTGAATAGATGTCTGCCACAACCAATCACTGCTCTTTACGCAGCTATAGCATGCTAGTAAAGTTTGAAATTGCTGAGATGTTGTCAGCTGTATGTCTGCATAAAGTGGCCACTCCCACTGCATATCCATATAGGCAACACTGTCGTGAAAATGTCAAGGCCGGAGAATCAGTGGCTGCAGTACAGTTACTTTTTTGTCCAATGCTACCAGGTTGTCTTTTATGACATTTCTGGTTTTCCCCCTGGCATTGGTGGAATTGTAATCCATTTCTCAGATTGGGGCACCTGGAAAGCAGAGTTACATTACCCCGATGATATGATGGATAATAAATGATAATGAAGTGCCAGGAGAGTCTTTAACCTAAATTCCAGACCAAAGGCAACCATAGGAATAATTCCCTTTAAGGAAAAATTCTTATGGTCTGATCGGGAATCAAACCTGGAACCTCATAAACACTGACCACTAGTCCATGAGGCTGGACATTAATTATATTTAGATGTTAACATTTTGCAATTACAGTATAAGATCAAGCTTTATCCAGGGTGATACTAGTTAACCCTTTAGGTGCCATGAGCTGATTAGATCGCCCCTGGTGTTTGTCCATTATCTGCCAGACAATATACTTAAACACTTGCAAAGCTGATCACATCGGCAGGTGCATTTAAATCTCTGACTCCCTTCAAGAAGAATGTCTTTCTAGAATACCACTTTTACAGGATATGTTTGATAGTTGGCTTGAAGAGGATTCACTACTTCAGTATTCCATAATATCCATTCATAATAATTCTGCCCGAGGGCAGGTATTTCACTGCAATCTTAGCATTTTCATGCTATGCTTTGCAGCTTTACTAGGGAATTATAGGTCTGGTAGCTTCCTGTTACTTTCAACACTGATGAAGGATGATGATGATGGCCAGATTTTCGGGGACTGTTCGGCCCTAAGCTTCCTGACATTGTCTTACAGGTGAGGAAAAATCCTGAAAAAACCTCACGCAGGAGCCTATCCCAACTGGAAAACAAACCTGGGCCCGTTGCATGACAAGGCAATGTAGGTATATAAAAAAAAAAGTAAAGTAAAGTGATCCCACTACAGGCCTCAGGAGGCCCTTGGGGTAGTAGGAGGTTAAGGCTCCCACTTTTTCTAGACAATCGGCACTTGATGTCAGCCAGGTTGTCAGCCCTGCATGACGGCCGCCTTTACCCCAGAACAAGCGTCTGGTACTCATTTCCGTTAGAGGCTGAGTCGATCCAGGGACATAGTGCCGCCAGAGGGTTTGGGTCAGTTTAAAAATCCTGACCCCAATGGGACTTGAACCCTTGACCCTCCAACTTGTAGCTCAGTGCCTTAACCACTACGCTACGGCGTGCCCCCTGTGTAGGTATATAACACTGTCATTTAAATTCATTGGATTTGTTTTTTGAAAACTCACCTTATAAATAATGAGTCAGAGTTTTGACTGAATATGGGTGAGACTTCACCTGAAACCGCGGTTTCGTGAAACACACGAAATTTATGAGGTGAGTTTTCAAAAAAAAAATTCTCAAATGAATTTAAATGATTATTATGAATTAAACATAGGCTCAATTCTGGAAATGCGTGCTATTATGCATTGCACAGACTCTTGATGTCCCAACTCCTTTCAAAGAACGTTAAACTGAAAATATATAAAACTATTATTCTACCAGTTATATTATATGGGTGCGAAACATGAACTCTTACTTTAAGGGAGGACAGGAGATTACAAGTATTTGAGAATAAAGTACTTAGGAAAATTTTTGGACCAAAGAGAGATGAACAAACAGGTGAATGGAGAAGATTACATAACAATGAACTACATGGTCTTTATAGGAAGTCAGATATACTGAGAACAGTTAAGTCTCATAGACTGCGATGGGCAGGACATGTTGCACATATGGGGAATTAAAGACGTGCATGGAAGCTGTTTGTAGGAAAGCCAGAGAAAAAATGCCCAGTTGGCAGACCAAGAATGAGGTGGGAGAATAACATTAACTATGATTTGAGGGAACTAGATTGTATAGGGAATGATTGGAAAGCACTAGCTCAGGATAGCGATGTATGGAGAGCTTACGTCCGTGCTGCCATGAACCTACGGGTTCGATAGTGCCAGTGAGTAAGTAAGTATTACCTCATAATGTTTACTTTCCAACATTAATGTCAATACATAACACATAACACTGTCCCATACCATGAGCAAGTGCTTCAAGGCTTCTATTGTGGTGCAGAGCTAAGAATTTTTTTCTGTTATTTTGGCCAGTGTATGAAATTGATACCACCTAGCATCACGAGGAATTAGGGTAGCTGCAATAATAAATGGCTCTAGGTGAGATCATCATCCATGCAAGTATTAGGCCTATTACAGTCTCAAAGAGGAATTTTCCATCCAGCGCTTTTTTTAACGTCCCAGCGATCTTTTGCCTAGGGGCAGTAACGAAGCATGGCTTTTGGAATTCTATGAGATGGTATTCGTTGAAGATGGGCTTCCCAGTTGTTCTGGTAGTTTTGTATATGGTGAAGAATGGGGTCTACATCCAACTCTTTCATAATTTCCTGATTTCTTTTATGGTCCCACTTTGTGTAGTCTGCTGTATGGCACATAAATCACATCACATTTGCTGTGATTCGGCTTTAATCTCTTCTTTGTATTGTCCATGCTTCACTACCATATCTCAATACTGGTCTTGCGAGAACCTTATAAAGCCGTAATCTTGTGTTCTTCTGTGCTAAAGATGATTTCATTATACTGTTAATTATTCCCATTGTTTTTGTGAAATTTGTGATTTTCTTTGATATATCAGCTTCATCTTGAAATGTTAAATTATTACCCAAATAATCAAATTCTTTTACTCATTCTAAAATTTTATCGCCCAAAACAATTTTGCTAGGTATAGAATATTTCCCACAAAAGGCCATCACTTTAGTTTTCTTTGTATTGATTTCTATATTGTACCTTTTTGCAATTATATTAAAATTGTGTATAGAATATTGTAAATCTGTTTCTGTTGGAGTTATTAATACCAAATTATCTGCAAAGAAAAGGGAGTCTATTTTTAGGTTTCTATTAATTGGAATAGAACCATGTCTCATCCATCGACAATCTTGGAGTATTCTATCCATGTATATGAAAAAGAGAAAGGGCGAGAGGCCACATCCTTGTCTTGCACCCCTATTCATTTCAGTCCATTCTGTTTGTATGTTATAAATTTGAACTGAAATCAAATGTGCTTTATAGATATTGTATACATTTAAAATATGCTGTTGAGGTAGAATGTTGTCAGCTAAAATTTCCAACAGTTTATTCCTCTAGTTGAGATAATCATCTATAATGGCTGAGGGATCTGTCTTCCTTTCCATGCTGGATAATTGTTCACAGGTGGTATGCTAGGAGCCTGCATGGAATATACACAAGACTACAAGATTAGTCCCACAGTAAATTTTATTTATGTAACACTAATATATGATAAATACAATTTGAGAGTCACTCTATATTAACATAACTTTCTTTTAGAATCTTTGGGAATGGAACAATGAAAAAAGATATATCTTAAATTTTCTTCTTCTTTTTTTAACATGAATATATGGTGTTTAAAATCCGATTTGTATTTTTAAGACAGTTTATGACAATATTTTTATCTAAATAATGATGAGATGAATGATTTAGTTATTATTTACACTAATTTATAAGAGTAAATTATATGTGTGTGTGTGTGTGTGTGTGTATAATATGGATTTATAGTAAGTGAAATCTTAAAAAATAAATAAACTAATAATGAGCTGTCCAACATGGTGATGCACCTTGAACATACTTCTTGTAAAGATCTTCCCACCACAAGTAATTACCATTATGTAGATTTTCCTTTATTGAGAGATCAGAATCAATGTTTAAGTATGGAAAAGTAGAATTCACTGGAGGCCATATAACATTCTGCAGTAATGGATCAGCTTTTGGTGTTGGATTCCTGAAATAAATAGAATAAAAATTTGTTTCAAATATAATTTTTTTAAAAAAACATAACATGAAAATCTGTCTGCAAGAACTGCTCATACTAACCAAATTCTTCAGCAAGTCAAATTTATAGCCCCTAAGGAGGAGATTGTTAAGAACAGTGTGATAGAGCATGTATCTGAGAATTTCATCTCATGCATTTTGTTTGAACTTGTATCTGATTTTTTATATTCATTGGAGAACATTTTTTTAACAACTCACCTCATAGAATTCATGTTTTCCACGATACTGCTGCAAGATTCTTATCTCTTCCATTTTTAATATAATTTAATTTTAAGTTTTTTATGATTTTCACATGGTTGTGCAATGTATACATTATATAATGCACTTTTACATGGAGATTTTCATAGAAAAGACTAGAATGCATTTGTTCTAAAAAACACTTGCTATCTGACGTCATTTCTTTTGTCAGTAAAATAACTGCAAAGTCATTCATTTACTGGATTATTCATTTGAAGAATGTTGGTACCATATTTCTGTCTCTCTTACACTGAGAGGCACTAATTAATTATGAATTTTCTCTATTGGACTTTTTGCATTGTTGAAAGGTGTTTTGTTCAACTCAGAACTGCAACATAAAATTACACTAACTAGCTAAGAATGTTCTAGAAACTGACTCCAGGGCTTATATTATGCTGCATTTTCTTTGTCAAGCCAGATGCAGCAAAATGATGTAGTGAGTAACATTTCGTACCCAACTCCGTAAACTTCACGTTAAATTCAAAATTATATAACAGTTTCAGTGCAAAGATTTCTTACAAATAAATAAGATCTGATATGAAGAGAAAAATTTTCGCCTAGACCAAGACTCGAACCCGGGACCTTTGGCTTTCCGGGCCAAATGCCAAATTTTTCTCTTCAAATATAATTTATCCTTCAGTGAGAAGTGTTAAATTAATAATAAAAACATCAATAGAAGCCCTACTGGCTTTATAAAGTAGTGTTAAATTCCCAATTAATGTCTTCTTAACTAAGAGGCCGCCATATGTAAAGATAGAAGCAACGGTTTCAAAGCATTTGGCATGAGGGAATTACAACGTATAAAGAGAAAAATTTGCGTCTAGATCACAACTCGCCTCGGTAGCTCAGTTGGTAGAGCATTTGGCCCGCAAAGCCAAAGGTCCCAGGTTCGAGTCTCAGTCAAGGCGAAAATTTTTCTCTTCAAATATAATTTATCCTTCAGTGAGAAGTGTTAAATTAATAAAACAAATCAAGATCTGATTAATAAATGAGTTGGAGAAAACATTTTAACATCTCACCTCACAAGTAATTTTAATTAAAAAGAAAAAGATCTGATTAATTCAATTTATGGGAAAGTGAAACCTAAATTATAATTGTGTGAAATGTGTTTGTTTGATTTTTATAATAAATAATTTTTATTTTCTATTTGTTATCTTATGTTTTTACAGTCCATTTAGCTCTGTGGCTTTCACGGATCTCTGATCTGAGATTTGCCACAACCCTCCAACCGCGGTTTCACATGCAATCGCATTCATCCTCAGCCATAACTCCGACCTTCAACTCTTCTATTGCCAGCATCTTCAGCACTGTCATCTATGGTTGAATTTATGAACTTCAAAATCAAATTTATTTCGTTAGGAATATTAAAATTCATTTTCTATATTTATTTTTGTGAATGTATATCTTCTCCCAAACTGTCAATTCTAAAGGTTTATCCACTTGTTTTAAAAGTTTCCTCTCTTCCAATTTTATGAAGTTCTAATAAACTATATGTAACAATTGCAGATTTTTCAATTTCACAATTTCTAATATTTCTAAAACATTCTTTTGTACGAGTTTCCAAATTCCTTTTAGTTTTTCCAATATAAACTTTATTGCAATCTTTCCAACTTATTTGATAAATTAATTAGATGGCAGCGCTGAAGATAGTGACAATAGAAGAGTTGACGGCCGAAGAATTTCATCAGTTGGAGTTATGGCTGAGGATGAACATGATTGCATTTCAAACCGCATTATTGTGGAAAACATGAATTCTATGAGGTTAGTTGTTTAAAAAAATGTTCTCTGATGAATTTCAATAATTATACCTCATAATGTTTACTTCCCAACATTAATTTAATATAATTATATCTGATTATGGAATAATTCATACTTTGGGTCATTTTGATTGTTGTTCTAATTTTGTAAAGCTTCACTTAGTGCAATCAAAGTCAATAAACATATTTAAAAAAAATTTAATGGAAAGTAACACTGTAGATAAATTATTGTTATACTATACTAGGGCCTAACTGCAATAATAATAACATAATATAAAAAAGCGATATAGGATAGACACATATACATGTGTATTATATCAGAAAATAAGGAAAAATGATACACACTGAAAAACATATTAATTCATACGCATATAATATAAAAAAACGCTAGTAAAAAGGCATAGCTCTATATCCTGGATCTCTATATCCTGGATCAAAACCATGTCAAAAGATTCCAGAATTATTTGGTCAAGAAAAGATGACCACATTAGATAAAGATAAAGTGGGTTGCGTGAAGTGAAAGTGGAACAGGCTTTCCATTCTGACATGGATGAGGGTTTCAACTAGTTCACACGCCCAAATTTCCCCAATTAGAAACTTAAAATTATCATATAAATATTCGCGATTTTTTTACCGAAGGCAGAAGGGCGGCGGAGAGAACAGCAGCGGGACCGATTGCGGTCCCCTTGCGGGGTCCAGCGGGCCGGTGGCAACTACATGGGTAATATGAAACCTTTTATCAATTTTTGGTCATTTCAGACTTAGAATTTAAATAAGGGACCAAATGGTCCTAGGAACTTTAAATAACGAACAAAGTTGAATATTTTAAAATGATTGTTTTCTCTCTCTCTGAATTTTAGCACTTTAATATTTTGAATATTTTTACGTTTGACAATGTGGCGATTTCAGCTGTTTTAAATAACTTGTTTTATATGTTATTGATATAATATCTCTTTATGTTTGACTTTATTTTAATAAATTATGTTAACTTTTCGTTTACTGTGTTTTAACATGTTTAATTGTAAAACTCTTCCTCCAAAACCAAGGCCAACCGCTCGGGCCAAAGACCACTTAGACAATAGTGGTCTTCACGCTATCAATACGCTGGGGCTTAACAGACGCCGCGCGTAATAAACTGGATGGCAGACGATGGTATATTCGTGAAAATAATGTTTTATTATATTCACGGATAAAGAAACGAACCTTAGACCACAAAATTAACCTTCAATTCGTATGCAGTAAAAATCTATATGTCTTTTTATCAGGAAGATAAGAGTCACATAGGTACTAATGAATAAACTATGTCGTTTAAACAGAGAGAAACCAGAAAATCTTCAACTTTGGGACATTATTGTTAACTGGCTGTAGGTTATTTTTTTTTTTTTAGGATCTAATTTTCGGGTTTTTATAGACAATGGGTAAATTTTGGATATATCGCTGTTTTTAGGTTATATTTTTGGTATTGATGTTTTTCAACAGATGTTTTATCTTCTGGGCATAATTATTGGTTTTTTTCAATGGGTAAACTTTTGGATATATACGGCAAATTTTGGTGTTGTTGATGTTTTTTTTCATAGACATGTTATTTTCTTTATAGGCAGACATATATATATATATACATATTTTTCTAGGTTATGTTTTATGTATTATTTTCAGAACTTGATTTTTTTTGGATACCTATAAGCTTTATGAATTATTTTGGTGTTGTTTCAGTCAGAGGATATTTTTGGTTGTTAACCTAGGTTATGATATATTTTTTTCAGGATAATTGTAGAATGTAGTAATGAAATTGATTTAGTATTTTTGTGTTGATTAAGGCAATATCTCATCTAATGATAATAATTGTACGTTAATAATGACATTTTATTTCTTCTATCGGGAAGGCGTGGCACGATCACATGTACACATAAATCATTTCTGAAAGCATCACCACGAGAGATAAGCCCAAGGGATCATAGGTTGCTTTACACGCCACTAGATGGGATTTTTTTTTGTCATATTGAATTTATCATTTTTTTTAGGAAAGCGTAATAAATTTAAGCAAACAAGATGGCGGACATCTCTTATACTTACGCCACTAATGCACTAAATACGTTTTGTACTATGTAAACATTCATTTTTTTTATATATTCACGTAAAACACGACCTTGGATATCTTACTGAATCATGGATAGAGATAGGATACGAAAAATTAATTTATGGTTTATTAATTAGGTAGTTTGTTTTATTAAAAAATGGAAGTGGCCGACGTATAGTATTTTTTTCTCATTGGCAACAGAGCCATCTAACGGGGGCTAGGTTAACCATTACAGCACTCCGTATGAAACTAACCCAAATCCATCTCAACCCATTAAAATTCTAATTATATTCCGGCTAATAATCATTCCAAATATAAAAGGACAAGACAAATAAATCGATTAATATTTAAGTCTCCACGTAACAACTCGTGCATCCACACTGGGACATTTGCACTAATGCTAATTAGGCAATTAATCTTGGCCACGTAAGGCTCAAGGAACCGCATGATAACTTGCAATGAATGATTTATATTGGGAAAATAAAATTAACAATTATTCTAATAATAAGACTATAAAAATTTAATTACAAAAAAGAATAGCCGAAAACTAGCAGGGAAATAGTTATGGAGTTAGAAAACATAAAAATCAGAGGATTTGGAAATAGAGTAATAACAGTGGAAAATAAAGTAACATTTAAAGTAACATATTTCCCCTACCGGAGATCTTGAGGTGACGGAAACGTTAGGGCTCCCAATATTTTTAGACAATCGGCACTTAATGTCAGCCGGGTTATCAGCCCTGCGTGACGGCCGCCCTTTTCCCCAGAACAAGAGTCTGGTACTCATTTCAGTTAGAGGCTGAATCGACCCCAGGGCCATAGTGCCGCCTGAAGGTTCGGATCAGGTAAAAAATCCTAAAAACACCGGGACTTGAACCCCCGACTTTTCGGCTTGTAGCGCAGTGCTTAACCAATATGCTAGTAGAAATAAATATTCATACTAAATAAATCAAAGAAATTTTAAACCCTATTAGAGTTAAACCGCCTACCGTGCGACATGGACAAGGCAGGGCATGAGGCAAATAATACCGATTTCGTTATCCTAGGATATTTTTATGGTAAAGACGAGCACCGTATTATATTTAGGAACGTTTTTCAGTTAAAAATAGAGAGGTAAACAAAAAACAGAAAGAACTAATAACTGAGTGGTTTAAAATTATTAATAATAAAACACACAATAAAAATAATAATCAACACACGAAGTTCGGGTACAAATCATACGTTCATAATAAAAGATAATGGAAGAGATTGGATGACAAATAATAATAATAATAACATTAGGGAACGTTCAAGAATATAGAAGTTTTCTGAATAATAAATATGAACTCACCAGCGTGGAAAAATGAAAAACCGCCATCTTGAGAATTATTTTATTTTGAGACACGTCTTTCCTACATGCACGAAGACTGAGTGTCTATTAGGAGGTCACATAGCTGTAAAATTCAGCAAGGCTCTGGAATGTGTTTATTTTGGTGAAAGTTTAGATTATCCACATAGATAAGAATTCCACACCAACTGTATTAGGAATATGAACAAATTTATACTATGTGCATTTACAGGGAAATAAATGTTTTTTTTGACATCAGAAAGCGTATTTCAAATAAATAACCACGTAAAAACCCATGACAGTAACAGAAAATAAAAGTGGCATATATTAGCAATCAGAGGGTTCTAGATTCGAAAACCGAGAGAATGAACAAAGGGCATGGAGACTTAGGAGAAATAAACGAGAACTCGAGCATAGAGGGGAATGGAGAATTAACGCAATCACAAAAATGATAACGCACCTAATGAGGGATGTAGATTCTAGTTTCGAAACCAAGAGTATGGAAAAGAGGCATGGGAAACTTAGGGGGAATTATAGAGAAATCGAACAAAGCGGGGAATGGAGATTTAGCGCAATATAAAGCAAAGCAGGGACCACACACCTCCCCAAATAAACTGACATTAGACTCATGGAAAGGAAGACGACCGAACTTCAGGTTAAATAATAGCTTAAAACTAAATTTTTTGATTAACCTCTCATGCGGTGTTGAGAGATTTACAACAATGCCGGCGGGCGCATTCTGTAAAAAAGTTCGACTACAATGTGAGACGTTTCTAAATCATGAGGCAAGTAATCAAAAGTAAAGTCAAGGAGGCTAGCGCAATTAAGGGAGGACTCGCTTGATCCATAATTCAGATTAAGGTTTCGGAAACAGAAAGAATGGAAATTCGGTATAATTAAGAGAGAGCTCGAATGGAAGAGGGGAATAGAGATTTGGCTTAATTATAGAACTCCGCTAGTGAGGATTACGGAGTGGAGGTAGAAACAAGATGCTTACAGAAGTGATAGAAGAAGGATAGACTTATTCCCAGAAATATTTTCTTTTCGGCTTTATCATGATTTTTTTGGGGTGAAAATTAGGATACTTGACAAACAGTGAGATGTTTTATCCGATCTAGTGGAAAAGTGAAAGTTCAAATGGGAACCCAGGGGCTACACAAATACTATTACTGAGTATGACACAACAAATAATACACTCTGCAGGCAATGGTTCCTGCTGAGATGGACTGGCTTCGTAAAGTTTGGAGGGCCTAATGGCGCCTAGACTCTCTTATACTGCGAGCCTTGTTCCATATCAGTTAGGACTAGTGACCAGTCGAGTAGTAGACACACACACATACGGGATATGACATATCTCGAAAATAGATGGAAACTAGATCGCTTAAGACTCTTCATATTTAGGCCTACGAGGGATAATAAGAGGTTAGGCTGCAACTTAGGTCAATCGAGGCTAGGTAACGTGAGAAATACACACACAGAGATGAAAATTTTTACATAGTCGCACACAGAGATACAAGTTGGGAAGGACTAAGGACCCTTTTGGAGAGGCTTTGGCCCTCGACAATTTGGCGAGTTGCCTGAACACTTCGCCAACAAGCTAGGCAGGTGCAAGTCGGAAGGTGGGGCACCCCCGTTATGACATGATCTAGAGACAGAGAACTCCAAAATGATCTTGGGGCACTGGCCATAAAACCTTGCCGGCTTGGTACTGACGTTAGGGACCATATGGAACAGCATCGTTTAGGGAATGATAGGCATCGGAGAATTAATAATAAAGGAAAACACAGATATTAAGGTAAATACAGAAATGAAAGATATAGGAAACGCAGAAACGAAAGCGAAACAAGAATCGAAGGAATCGATAGTACATAACGGCACCCGGGTGACAGTAGGTGAGGTGAGCAAGATACGAACCACGTCACGGGAAATCGGATCAAATCCATCCCCACTGACGGAGCGAGGGTTTGGTGACGCCACCTTAGAGGGTGGGTCAGGAAGGGCCAGGGCCACTTTAGACGGAATACATTCTCCGCCTTCATGTCGTGCCCGGTTCTTTCGCTGGCTCACCCGGCTTATCACAGGATAATTCTGGAGCGACAGAATTAGAGGGGGGTGTCAGGAAGGGCCAGGGCCACTTTAGACGGAGTGCATTCTCCGCCTTCATGTCGTGCCCGGTTCTTTCGCTGGCTCACCCGGCTTTATTTGCGAGACAGGAATCGCGCAAGGGAGGGGGCAGGCATGACTAGGGCCACTGTTGGCATTAAGGGAAACGTTGCATAGTCCCATGCCTTCGAGGCTCGTAGCCCAGTCATGGTCTGGGGCCCCCAGGAAGCGATGACCAGGGACCATCCAGAGTAAATAACGATGCCAGGAAAACCGCGAAGAAAAAGTCGTACGCACACATAGAATATGGTCATAACGAAGGGACAACGAATAATAGTCAGGGACGTCAGAAACGTTGAGACACTAGATGAAGAATACTAAGGGAAACATACATACATACGATTGTGCGATCGACGAGTAGAGCCAAGAGAGACACATTGACCTAAGTAAGGATATTACATACCAAAAGAGGTTAAACACATTAGGTAGGGAGATCTCGGAAAATAGAGGTTAAACACATAGGTGTACATGAAAATGAGAGGTTAAACACATAGGGTAATACCAGAAATTAGAAGTTAAACGCATAAGGATAGTACAAGAAATTAGAGGTTAAACACATAGGTTAAATTCATAAGAAGCAAACGAATTAGAAGTTAAACACATAGGGTTGTACACGAAATTAGAAGTTAAACACATAGGGTTGTACATGAACTTAGAGGTTAAACCATAGGTAAGATAGGGAATAAGTCTACACGTATGAGACCAGGAATTAATTCAAAGACGTAAATGGAAATTAAGAGGAAAGTAAAAGAATAGGAGATGACACAAGGGAGAGGTTAAACCCATAGGCAAGATGGGGACCGAAGACACGGAATAAAGTCCACGCATAATCAGGAGTAATGTAAAAGGTTAAATAAAGAAATTCAAGAGAACAGATGAAATATTGCCGAACGAAATAGGAAGGACTTAAAGAAACAACACCATTTAGATTTTTTTTATTAAGTTAACTCTGTAGGCTGTAACACGGGAAATCGACAGACAGATTAGAAGCGAGAGAATTAAGATGCACAGACGCATCCCGGATAGGAGAAAGGAAATGCTCTCATAATCAGGACCTCGCGAAGGAATGATATACGGAATTCAGGTTACATAATCGTATTAAGTAGTATTTACATCTTAAAGCCCTAGCGATTTATGTGTAGGCGAGCACACTCGATCGAACCCAGGACTCTAGAGAAGGAAAAGCAAAATTGAAATTTTATCCAAACAATGGAAAGTTTGAAAACCAGCGGTAATATACGGTGAGATACTGACAATTTTTGAACCCAGTAAAACCTGAATTGCAATTAGGGCGTAAATGATTCGTGAGAAATCATAAGACCAGAAACATAAGAGCATTTCTTTTTGCAACTTGAGGCTAGCTCTAAGGGACAAATAGGAAAATGGGTGCACAAACCTAAACGATGCAATCTAAAGCCAGGACGTCTAATATGCAATGAAGTTAAATTAAACGGATGACCAGGAGTGATAAAGAGGATGCGGACCCATGTAGTACGGGATAACCACCAAACCCATAAACGATGTTTACAGTTATCCTCCCAAGTTTTAACAAATGCCATAAGATTGCAGCTTCACGCCTGGACCTGCGGCCACCACCACGACACTACATGATGGGAGGAAGATGAAGAGGGCCAGACTCACGTCGCACCCTATACATCTGAGGACGAGGGCGCAGCATAACGCTGCAAGGACCAACCACACCCTGTACATCTAAGGACGCAGGGCAGCTGCAAGGACCATCTACACATCTCGTGACGGAGCATTAGATGGGTGAATGTCCAGACTCGCAACCAGCTAAGGCAAACACCTCACTAGCAGTAAAGAACAAACCCAGGCAATTATAAAAAATAATAATAACTATCTCCAACGCCAACCTTGGCCTAACATCCTTCGTTCCTATTTTTTTCCTATAGATAAGTCAAGAAAACGAACTCCACGTCAAGATTAATTCCTATCAAACCCTTCACAAGTTCTCCTTGGACCTAACTGAGTTTTGTTAAAGAAACTAGGCATGACTAAATCAAAGGCCTACCTGGACCAACGTCAGCTGAAAATGAACAACGGACTCGAGCATTAGAACATCGCATCCTCCATCGAGGCAAGCAGACACAAACCCTGAACTCCGAGCTAGCCACAGCAGACACCACCGTTCGGATATTTTTCTAACAGTGATCCGGTTCACGAAATAGAACCGTCGAAGTGCATAACAAAAGTAACGAAATGTGATTAAGTACGTCGGAAATGAATAACAGTGAAAGTGCGTCGTTTCAAAAAAACCACAGAAGGTTTAAACAAGGAAGAAGAACGAAGACGAGAAGAATTTTTAGTGAAAATATTTTATAGTCGATATTTTTTTTGTTTTTTTTTCCAGCAATAAACATTATTTTTTTTGTGGAACCATGCACAGGCATATTGTATTAAAGCCGCGAAGGCTTGCTATATTGTGATTTTTGTTTTTTTGAAGTATAGTGTTCTCACTAAGTAAACGGATCTTACCGATATTTCGACGCAATTAAAGGTATCCGGGGCAATTTACAAGTAAAAGACGATCTAACCTCTTAGGATGAGAACAAAATACTTACAGGACAGATGGAATCGCCAATTGACGACGTCAGTTCAACTCCCACTTAAAGTTAAGTTAATAAGATAAATGTCAGGACCAACCCCTAGAGGTGAGAGATATCCTGTAAGGAAAAAAAAAAGACTTTCGGTTTTCAACCCTACAGTCTTATTTAGGGGGGGAATTGTTATACTATACTAGGGCCTAACTGCAATAATAATAACATAATATAAAAAAGCGATAAAGGATAGACACATATACATGTGTATTATATCAGAAAATAAGGAAAAATGATACACACTGAAAAACATATTAATTCATACGCATATAATATAAAAAATCGCTAGTAAAAAGGCATATCTCTATATCCTGGATCTCTATATCCTGGATCGAAACCATGTCAAAAGATTCCAGAATTATTTGGTCAAGAAAAGATGACCACATTAGATAAAGATAAAGTGGGTTGCGTGAAGTGAAAGTGGAACAGGGTTTCCATTCTGACATGGATGAGGGTTTCAACTAGTTCACACACCCAAATTTCCCCAATTAGAAACTTGAAATTTATCATATAAATATTCGCGATTTTTTTTACCGAGGGCAGAACAGCAGCGGGACCGATTGCGGTCCCCCCAGCGGGGTCCAGCGGGCCGGTGGCAACTACATGGGTAATATGAAACCTTTTATCATTCTTTGGTCATTTTCAGACTTAGAATTTAAATAAGGGACCAAATGGTCCTAGGAACTTAAAATAACGAACGAAGTTGAATATTTTAAAATGATTGTTTTCTCTCTCTCTCTGAATTTTAGCACTTTAATTTTGAATATTTTTACGTTTGACAATGTGGCGATTTCAGCTGTTTTAAATAACTTGTTTTATATGTTATTGATATAATATCTCTATGTTTGACTTTATTTTAATAAATTATGTTAATTTTTCGTTTACTGTGTTTTAACATATTTAATTGTAGAACTCTTCCTCCAAAACCAAGGCCAACCGCTCGGGCCAAAGACCACTTAAACAATAGTAGTCTTCACGCTATCAATACGCTGGGGCTTAACAGACGCCGCGCGTAATAATTATGAATATTTTGCAAGTGAAATGGTAATTTTCACACCTCACCTCATAAAAATATGCTTTTGTCACAACTGGCATGTTTCTCATGGATGGAGTATAGCTGAGGATGAGAACAATCTTCTTGAAATATGTCACGTATAAAAAACATATTTTTATGACGTGAGGTGTGAAATTTTCTAATTCATTTATATAATATAGATTAGCTAATACCCAGCATGTGCTGCTACGCCCAAATAAATGAAAATTAATGTGTTTTTATGTTTAGTGGAATCTTCTTAAACAAGAGGCCGCAATTTGCGTGATCGAGCAAATCCTCGTAGCATTCAGCGATTGGGAATTAACAATATATAAGAGAAAAATTTGCATTTAGATTGGAGTTTTTCAGGTAGCTCAGTGGTAGAGCATTGGCCTAGAAAGCCAAAGGTCCTGGGTTCAAACCCCAGTCTGAGCGTATAATTTTTTTCTTCTAATATAAAAGGAAAAATATTTACAAATTTATATTATAATTATTTTTAGATATCCTGGGCTGATTACCCGGCATTGCCCGGGAATTGACTTATCCCAATCTTCTTGGCACAAATGAGCTGAAAGACAAAATTTGTTATTGTGAGTTATCTGTAAAAGAATACCCACTTGACCGGGAATCTAGTCTTCCCGATCTTCTTGACATCAATGAAAGACAAGAATGGTTAATGTGTTTAATTTTTATAGGAATTAATCACTATGAGGTTTAATTTATGGTGAAATTAAATGTTTCTTACCTCTCCTCATATAAATCTTCTAAGTAGATCGTGATTTCGAGACCATAACTGTCTCATCTTCAGTACTTTCTTGGCGACTGATGTTATGTCGATCGGAAGAAACTCTTCTTCTTCCCTCTGTTGGTGGACCAATGAACCTCTGGATCAGATCAAAATTTGCAGGAATTTCGAAGTTCATAAGTTTTCCTTTGTTTTTCTGAATATGAATCTTTTCCCAAACCGTGAGTTCCTTTTTTTGTCTATTTGTTTAATTAGACTGGCTTTTGATTCAATTAAATGTTTTTCAGATCAAATGCAGGGATTGTGACAAAATTTATATTGGAAAAACGAAAAGAAATTTGAAAATAAGGGTGAAAGAACATCTTAGAAACATCAGAAATGGAGAAGTGGAAAAGTCAGCAGTAGCTGCTCATGCTTGGTCCGAAAAACATTTAATTGAATCAAAAGCCAGTTTAATCAAACAAATAGACAAACAAAAGGAACTCAAGGTTTAGGAAAAGATCCACATTTCAGAAAAACAAATGAAAACTTATGAACTTCGAAATTCCCTCAAATTCTGACCTGATCCAGAGGTTCATCGGTCCACCAACAGAGGGAAGAAGAAGAGTTTCTTCCAATCGACATAACATCAGTCGCCAAGAAAGCACTGAAGATGAGACAGTTATGGTCTCGAAATCGCGATGTACTTAGAAGATTTATATGAGGAGAGGTAAGAAACATTTAATTTCACCATGGTTAATGTGAGTTATCCGTAAAAGATAAACATATACTGTCATGGACTTTTTTGTAGAGTTTCTTGAGATATTCATTTCCGTGTATATTAATTTGGTGTATTTGTTATGGTTTAGGCAGCGTAAGCCATTTAAGCATCAAAAAACTACTTTTATTCATATTTTTCATTATAAAGGGCAATTTTTAAGGGTGAAGGGGTTGAGTATTACAACTCTCTTATAGCCTAAAATCTTTCCAGGAAACCCCTGAACATTTTTGAAGAAGCCCCATCACAATCCGATGAACGGTATGGCAGTGCAAAATGATAAACAGTCATGCATGCATTCATTTATATATATATATATATATATATATATATATATATATATATATCGATGGTGGGCAATAAAACCCCATAACTCCATTTTGGTAAATTTTACAGGAGAAACAAATAACTGTTTTAAATCATATTTGAAGAGAAAAATTATACGCTCAGATCAGGGCTTGAACCTGAGACCTTTGGTTTTGTAGACCAAGAGCTCTACTGACTGAGCTACCGGAGAAAGTTCCAATCTAAACGCATATTTTTCTCTATATATGTTGTAACAGCATTTGGTGTGCAGGAATTACAACATAGAGAAAAATTTGCATTTAGATTGGAACCCTTACTCCAGTAGCTCAGTCAATAGAGCACTTGGTCAAGAAAATCAAAGATCCCGGGTTCAAGCACCAGTCTGAGCACATAATTTTCCTCTTCAAATATGATTTATCCATCACTGAGATGTATGAAATGAATAATAAAAAAATCAAACTGTTTTAAATAATTATGAAAATTGATACAGCAATAGTTCCCACATATTTTACAACAGAATACAAGTTATTAATAAGTTTGAAGTCCAGTGTTCTCAACAGATTATACATCACATATTTCTGTGCTGGCTACTGGAGTCATGTGGTTTTCAATGACTGATGGGGTTACGAGGTTTTCATTGCCTACTCCCAATATATATATATATATATATATATATATATATATATATATATATATATATATACCAGTTTCTTCATTCCTTTACTTACCCACATTTAGCAAAATTTGTCCACATCTTAACAATTCTCCTGGAAGTGTCATATTCTGGTGTGTTATTCTTAATCGTTATATTTGCATAACTAAATGGAAATAGATAAGACAGTTCGTCAGCATGACTAGCACCTATAACCAAACACATAATTAAAACACAATTTTAAAATTATTTAAGAAGGTATTTATGAGAGACATAATATCACTTTCTTCACTGCACACTTTTCTATTTTCATAGCATCCTTCCATATTTTAAAGGACCTTCCTATGTCTCTTGTTGGCTTATACTTGTAAATTAATTTTGGAAGTTTATTTGGATCCATTCTTTCAACATATGAATTCATTTGATACAATATTCTCCTATGTTTTCACTTATGAAATATATATTAAATTCTTATGTTATCTCTTCATTGTGTATATGATCTGATTTAGTGTATCCTTGCATTTCTGGAATTTGTATTCAACTTTTTATTTTATTTGTGGGAACTAGAACCCAAACTTCACTTCCACATAATAGCTATGGTTTTATAACACTTGATTCTTGTATCTTTTTCATTTTATTTTGAAATGTACGTAATTTATATTAATATCTGCCTCCCTTTCATTTCTAACTTTATCTAGCAGTCTAAATAATAAAAAAAAATAAGAATTTTCTTCTACTTATTATTTTTTAAATACAATAGGAAGTAATATTAAGAGGTATTTTTAATAATTAAGACATTTAGGGTCAAATGTTTGAACGCATTAGACAGTAAAAGGCGTTCTCTGCTGAGAAAGTTTTATCCAAATACATTTTGCTTACTCAGAAATCTATTCATGCGATAATAATTATAAGCTACCTGACGAGGTACCTTAAGATCATAGCTCAAGATAGAAACTTATCATGAAAATCCCGAAGGGAACCGATGGGAACCGATGGTAACCAATGTAGTTTGAAACCTTTGCAGCTTTATCCAAGATGTCGGACCTAGAATACTTCGATCATGTTTTTGGTATATGCGGAAAAGAGGAAATTGATAGAGTCTACCAAAGAATTCAACTGGAAGAACAGGAGAATCGGTGTAATATTGCACGACGCAGAGGTCGTTCTATACGGTATTATTTGCGGGACTCAAGCGTAAATGCGTTCCTCTATAGCAGATGAAAATAACAGAAGTGGTTTTATTGCTGAGAATTCTGGGTAATTCGTTGCCAATATTACGAAAATGTCAACTTTCATGCATGACCGGTAAGTCGGCCGTTAATTCGATCTCAGCAATTGCTCACGGTGAGTCAGCTCACCAGTGATTGGAAGTAATTTGAGTAGAGACTAATGTATTTGCATATGGCCCTTAGTCTTGAGGAAGTGGCTGAATTCAAATACCTAGGAACAATAATTACAAATAGGAATGAGATGCACAAGGAAATTAAACATAGGCTCAATTTTGGAAATGCATGCTATTATGCATTACAGAGACTCTTGACGTCCCAACTCCTTTCAAAAAACGTTAAACTGAAATATATAAAGCTATTATTCTACCAGTTATATTATATGGATGCAAAACATGGACTCTTACTTTAAGGGAGGAAGGAGATTACGAGTATTTGAGAATAAAGTTCGTAAGAAAATTTTTGGACCAAAGACAGATGAACAGACAAGTGAATGGAGAAGACTGCATAACAGTGAATTACATGGTCTCTATAGGAAGCCAGATATAATAAGAACAGTTAATGTTATAAATAGGATAATTTAGGATAATTTAGGACTAGATATTTTTATTAATTATTTTAAATAGTATTAATATTATAGGTTTCATATTAGTAATATTATAGGTTTCATATTAGACAGAATATGTAATCAGATTTAACTTGACTAGTACAGTTAGGTCTATATAAAATCATATACAGTTACAGTTAAGGGGCTGGAAACATCCAAAACGAAATATAGCCTAAGGATGAGAAGGTCAAGGTTTCGCATTCAAAGACAGCAGGACAAATGTACCGTTAGTGCCTATGAACTTACTATCTTGGTGAAAGAGAGAGAGAGATTACAGTTAGGCCATCAGAGTGGGAGTGATATAAGCGAAAAGTGACTGAACGGGAGGGTCGTAGTTCTCAGCAGGGCTGTGGTAAGTCTGCACATGTTATTCTTAATAGGTTAAAGTAGGGGCTTTTAAAATGAAATCAAGATGGAAAGGGTTAGAAATAAAATTCAAGTAGAATGACGTAATATGGGTTGACCTCTCTCTCTTTCCCTCCCCCCATGAATATGTATTAGAATAAGTTAGGCTATTTTATTTATTTGTAATTAATTGTTTTTTTATTTATTTGTAATTAATTGTTTTTTTTATTTATTTGTAATTAATTGTTCTTATAATTGTTAAATATAGATGGTTAGTTAATTAGTTATTTGTCTCAAATACCCTCTATAAGTCATCAGCCATACCGCTCGGCTAACGTAATCCGTAGGTAAATCACACGATCTTACCGATCACTAGTATCCATGGTCCAAAGGTCCTTTATGCCCTAATTTAGCTACCCGTAACCGTAACAGTGGTGCACAGCGGTGTCGATCATATAAATATATATATATATATATATATATATATATAGATATATTTTTTTTCTGATAGGGAAACGAACCCTTACAGTTCCTGGACCGTTTGGAATACGTTAAATATTAATATGTTGAGATACGTACAGTCAATTTAGTATAAGATTTATGTGAAACATAGGGACATTATTAATTGATATTGATAATTAAAATTAATTAAACAACATGGCAAGAGAAAGAGAGAGACGTAGAATAATTCACACAAGGGGAACAATAGGTTTTTGAACATCCATATCTTGTAAGAATTTTATGTGCTATGGTTATCTTAAATGTTAAGATTTTGTTGATGTACCAGGATTGAATGGCAAATTATTCGGGCAAATACATAAGAAATATGTTTGCGGGATTCAAGGTATGTGGGTTTGAGATGCACTTGATAAATATTGGAAATATTTAGGCACATAAAATTAGTATTTTACTTATTAGGAGGAGTGAATAGGATAAAATATAAAACCAATATAGATAGGCAAACTCATTGCTGAAACGTAGCCTGAAACGTGGGCTCCTTACGGGATATGTCGACGTATGCGAACCGAACTCGTGGCTTGTGGAAGGGGATGACACGCCATCATATTAACAGGAATATTTTTGCCGATGGTGATTGTGACCAATAAAAAAAATAGTAATAAAATAATTTTCTCTGCAATAATAATTACGAAATAGCATGAACTAATTACCTTCGTGGAAAATTACTTCCATATAATACTGAAGTACAAGGGTTTAAATGTCTCGGGTTATTAATTACCTCAGGGCACACAAGCGATACCAACATATGAACGAAATGTTGAATTAAATGAGAAAATTTAGTAACGTTGTATAGGAATTATTTTTAGATCTTTCCTGCGAACAGATCGTTTCTGCATGCGTTGGAAAACATATTAAATATGGAGATTAAATAAATAAACGGACTGTGTCACTCCTATGTTGGCAATACTATATGTCAAGTCGAAATCATACCGACGTTGTTTAAATTAGTGGAAAATGATAGGAATGTATATATATACATATATATATAGGTAGTATATATGAAATAATTTACGGGGTAACTACAGGGTATTGTTAAAAGGAGTCTCGGGTTCGAACCCTGGTGACTAGCTTTACAAGATGGCGGCTGGAGTGAAGACTAGGTTTGGAAGGGTAGGAAAAACAGTACAATAAGTTTCTCATACGGTGACTACCAGTTGTTTTTTTCTAGATTTCTTGTCCGAGAACGGTAAGCCGGAGTGTTCAAAATTAGCTATAATACAAGTTTATTTCTAGCAAGAATGTTAAGATATGTCCGAGGAATATTTAGTTTGAAATATGTCCCCGTATGCGAGGCTATCTAACGGGATTTTGATGAAGATTCTGAAAATTTTCCAACTTGAATGAGGGAGTTACACATTCAAATAATTCGATCGGCACTATACATCATCAGATCAAACATCCGAAATCATAAAGAGTATCAACATTTTTTTTTCTTAAAACCGGATTGATCTGGCAACACGTGGAATGTGTTGGCTAGGATGTCGTCACTAGAAGTCCTGGTTTCGAACTCAGGAAAAATGTATTCAGTATTTGGTTAATCTCTCCGGAATAGCGCAAGATGGACATAGTTTGAAAATTTTTTCGAGGTTATTTGGAACTTGAACTAATAAATTATTTTACCTTTTTTTTACAAGTCAGGAATATTTAGCATTTGTCGGGAGTAAATTGGAAATTTTCCGCAACTCGCATAACTAATTTATCGAAGGAAAATATGGAAGTATGGAACTTAGATTCTTTTACCGATTAAATAACAAAATTATTTAAAATAAAATAAAAGTGGCTCATGGAACTCAGTTTCCTTTACAAATACAAATAATTAACTTAGATAAAATCTTGGTTTCAACGGAGTTTATTTAAAGTGTAACTTATATAGACCTAAATTATACTTGGATGGGACACCAGTAACGGAAATCAGATTACATCTCGTAACGATGTATTGAAAATAGATTCTGAAAACTTCCACTGTTTCAAGGTATGTCAGCTGATGGTTCGAACTAGGACACATATTGCCGCATAACGTCCTTATAATTTAGAAACAAAAGAACATAATAGAGTAAAGTAAAGTAAAGTGGTCCCACAACAGACCCGGAGGCCCTTGGGGTAGTAGGAGGTTAAGGCTCCCACTTTTTCTAGACAATCGGCACTTTATGTCAGCCGGGTTGTCAGCCCTGCGTGACGGCCGCCTTTACCCCCAGAACAAGCGTCTGGTACTCATTTCCGTTAGAGGCTGAGTCGACCCCAGGGCCATAGTGCCGCCAGAGGGTTTGGGTCAGTTTAAAAATCCTGACCCCAACGGGACTTGAACCCTCGACCCTCCGGCTTGTAGCCCAGTGCCTTAACCACTACGCTACGGCGAACATAATAGAGGGATGCAGAATTTTAATCTATCTTATCGAATCGGTCGATGAACGTTAATAACCATAAGCGGCAAATTTATGGATACAGGTAGTTGATGAATTATAATGTTTTAAATGATGTTGATTCATAAAATAGTTAGTACTGCTGAGGGAACCTTGATGCTGACCATTCTTATAATTCTCTGTCCGAGTAGACGACCTTGCCCGTATGAGACTAAGCACTTAAGTAAATAATAATAGAACATTATGTTTGGCAAAATAAACATACACGGATACGCCCGAAGATGTTAATAAAAAAAAAATTACTAGGAATTACAAACATTATATAACTTAACGTGCCTATAAAATTTTATTTTAACACATTAGGAAACATGGATAGACTTTTACATAAGTGTGGCGATAATTACGTCTAATTTAAATCTCACTTCAGAAGGAGACAATAAAAAAAATATAATATCCACAAAATAAATGAATAAATACATGGTATTGTCTATTAATCCTAACCCCAAGTGATATGATACTACATAACCAGGGATTTTTGCGTTTCTGTTGTGAATTAAATCTTATGTTTTATCTACCTTATAAATTTGTTTTTGAATTTTCAACCGACTTTATGCATTACTTAGGACCTTGAGTAATTAATTGAAAACCCCTATGGTAAATGGCGACTTGCAGTTTCCCCAGAGAGATTTTTATGCAGTGAAGAGGTTGGATTAAGTCAAGGGTGTCTAGTTGTTTTAGGATTATCTTTTAATGCGACTACATGTTTAAAACAATATAATTTAGATAGGTGGCAGCATTTTTGTAAGATTGTGAACTGTTCCGATAAACTTTATAATATTATTGGATTATTTAATTTCATAGTGAAGTGAGCAATCTAGTCGTAGATTTTTTAGACATTTTATTGTAGCAAGCGAAGTTGATAATTGAAACGTGGTGATACAGCCGGCGCACTTGTAGGACCCTAGAACCCTGGAAATAATTTCTTGTCATTCAAGTGCAGGTTTTGAATAATTGAGTAGTGAAGCAGACTTAGTGGTTTAACTTAATCCGTAAGCGCTCTATCATCATAAATAAATAACCTTCATTACACATATTCCGGATGAAGGGAATAGTTGAGGAATAAGAACATGTGGGAAGTTAGAACTCAATTAATGAACGCCTTAATAATAATAAATAACCAATAAATAATGATAACAATAAATAATAAATAGAAACCTTACTAAGATAAGCTAATAATCTGTGAACTTAAACTAACTAATTTAAAAGTAAAACAACGGTAAATGGAACTAACTTAGGAAGCGAGTAGATAATCTTAATCGCTGCAATAAATTAAACCCAAAGATTATGAGAACCACAATTAAATATGGAACAACTACGAGTAATCTTAACAAACTAACTTGAATAATATTAATAATTAAATAATTAATAATAAAGCAGTTTGGCAGGTATAAAGGAGCATCAAATTACGAAGACAGGTCATGAGGTAAAAGAGGATGACCGAGACTCAGTGAATAACCAACGGGCAATCTGAGCTATAAAAGCAAAACATGATAACTAATCGACATAATAATGAAAATAATGATAATAAAAATATAAATAATAATAATAATAATAATAATAATTCACAAAACAATTAATAAACAATAATTAATAAACAATAATAATAATAATTCACAGAAAATTAATAAACAATAATAATAATAATAATATTAATAATCATAATAAATATAAACAAATTGCAATAACAAATGATTAGCATGAGATGTTATATCGATACTTAAAGTAATAATTAATTATATGAGGAACAGTCAGATTGAAGGATTGCGGATAAATTTTGAAGGGACAAGGGCAAAAAAATCGTAGCACTGAGATAACAGATAGGACTAGCAGTAATCCTGGTATAGTATTTTAATAATGATCATAATCATAATCATAATAATAATAATAATAATAACCTTAAGAACTATATTAATGAAATTAAACAATGATACCAAACATCAGTAATAACAATAAAAGTTAACAATCGTACTGCATAATTATAATAATTCACAGAAACCTAATAAACAATAATAATAGTAATAATAATAATAATAATAATAATACTAGTAAGAAATAATAATAGGAGAAATCATTAGATTGAAGGATGGCGGATATTATTAAAAGGAAAGAGGTCTAAATGATCGTAATACTGAGATACCAGATAGGACTAGCGGTAATCCTTATATAGTAATTGAATAATAATAATTAATACCAGAAGTAAAGGAAGTAAACAACGTGAAAGGAGTGACAAACAAACATCGACGAATAAACCCAGGAAGATGAAACTATTAATAATAGTGAAGATCCAAAAACTTAATAAAAAATATAATAATAATAATAAACCGCCCGAATAGTAAATAATTATAATAATAATACTAATAACAATATTAACTATATTAATAATAATAATAATGATAATAATAATAATAAAAAGATGACAGACATCAGTAAATAACAATAAACCTTAATGATCATACTAATAAAAATAAAATAACAATACCAGTAAGGATAATGCATAACAATAATAATAATTCGCGGTAAATTAGTAAACCACAATAATAATGATGATAATGAAATAAGAGCGAACTGCCAGAAATAAGACTTATGCTTATGAATAAAATGAAAGATAACGAAAAACCACATTCTCAATTTCAGCAAATTAGGGCTCATTTAAGTATGAATGGGTTCAGGGATAAATAGTAGGCTAGTTCGCGAGAAGATAACGTGGAAGCAGTCCAGATAGAGGCACGTAGTATGTTAAGCCTATAGCGGAAGACGAATGATAGGTTCAATTAACCAACAGTTATGCCAACACGGAGGATAGAAATTATTTTAACATCGCAAGAAATAAGGAGTGACAACAGCTCAGATTAAGAAGGGAGGATGTGCATTATCCAACTTGGTTTAAAAAAAAAAGGAGAACGGAAGAGGGGTATGTGAACTTAGGAAAATTTATAAACTTTTTGAAACGCAGTGAAGAATAGGACAAGCGTTGAAAGATTTCCCCAGAATTATCGAGTGACAAACATGCAGAAATGATCGAAAACAAATTAATTTATTCCCATAGTAATTTAGAAGATGGAGGTTAGGATACTTCACCGATAGTTGGGTGTCTTAATCGATCTAGTGGAAAGTATTATCATATAAATTTGGGATTTCAAGGGCTACACTGAATATATTTCTAATGGAAATTACACACAATTATTATATTTCGGCTGATCATGACACTTGACTGAGATGCATACAGGAGGGAACAGAGAAAGGATCTGCGGCCGAGATCCCTCCTCTGTACACCTTGATAGCACATCAGTGGGACTAGTGACCAGTTGAGAATAGACACACACACATGGGATTTGAAACTTATTTAAATAGTAAATGACCACTAGATCGCCTTAAGGCTCGCCAGACTTGGGCCCACACTCACTCGGAACCATATTAAGATAAAACGAGCGAATAGACTGTAACCTAGGTCAATCTTGGCTAAGCGATGTTAGGGAAATCGCACAGAAACCCAAAAGAAGTTAGAAGAGTAACAGAATTAGGATAGGAAGCCCTATCTTGATGGAGGCCTGGCACATGCCAGAGCTACTGGGATAGAGATGCGAACAGCGACCCTTAGGAGGAAACAGTGCACAGACGAGAGAGACAGAGAAATAGGGAAGAGTTAGGGAGTGCGCAATCGGAAGGTGGGACACCCCCGTAATAAAAGGATCTGGAGTCACAGACCTCCTCGGTGATCCTGGGGCACTGGCCATAAAACCTTGCCGGCTTGGCACTGACGTTTAGGACCAGGGAACAACGGCAGGTAGAGCAAATAGGCATCGGAGAAATAGTGGCAAAAGACCACTTGGAAACAGAGGACAACAAGGAATTGAAAGAAAATATAGAATCTTTAGCAGAAGAAGGCACCCGAAGTAGGGAGCGTGTTAGGAAGCGTAGTGGGCAAGAACCGACCCCCGTCAAAGGGATTAGGGTCAAATTCATCCCTATTGACGCAGGCGATGTTCGGTGAGGTCACTAGCTTACCTAAGGGAAATTATGAGACAGTCGAAGTAGGGAGCGTGTTAGGAAGCGTAGTGGGCAAGAACCGACCCCCGTCAAAGGGATTAGGGTCAAATTCATCCCTATTGACGCAGGCGATGTTCGGTGAGGTCACTAGCTTACCTAAGGGAATTTATGAGTCAGGGACTCAGGGAGCGTGTTAGGAAGCGTAGTGGGCAAGAACCGACCCCCGTCAAAGGGATTAGGATCAAATTCATCCCTATTGACGCAGGCGATGTTCGGTGAGGTCACTAGCTTACCTAAGGGAATTTATGAGTCAGGGACTCAGGGAGCGTGTTAGGAAGCGTAGTGGGCAAGAACCGACCCCCGTCAAAGGGATTAGGATCAAATTCATCCCTATTGACGCAGGCGATGTTCGGTGAGGTCACTAGCTTACCTAAGGGAAATTATGAGACAGTCGACTCAGGGAGCGTGTTAGGAAGCGGAGTGGGCAAGAACCGACCCCCGTCAAAGGGATTAGGATCCAATTCATCCCTATTGACGCAGGCGATGTTCGGTGAGGTCACTAGCTTGCCTAAGGGAATTGAGGCCGGAGACGATGCCAGGAAATCCGCCGGTGGTGAGAAAGCGGAAAGAATACCGCGAAGAAAGACGTACGCACGGATAGAATGTGGTCCTAACGGGTAGATAAATACTAGCAAAATAACACCGGAAACATTAGTGCACTAGAGGGAACAGAAGGAAAATTGGGAAACGCGCATGCATACGAATTGGGCCATCGACGACAGAATTAGAGAGTGGGTCAGGAAGGGCCAAGGCCCCTTTAGACGGAATACACTCTCCGCCTTCATGTAGTGCCCGGTTCGTTCGCTGGCTCACCCGGTTAATTTGCAGGACAGGAATCACGCAAGGGAGGGGGCAGGCATGACTAGGGCCACCGTTGGCATTTAAGGGAAACGTTGCTTAGCCCCATGCCTTCGAGGCTCGTAGCCCAGTCAGGGTCTGGGGCCCCAAGAAGCGATGGTTAGGGACCATCCAGAGTAAATGATGATGCCAGGAAAACCGCGAAGGGAAAGTCGTACGCACACATAGATATGGTCATAACGAAGGAACAACGAATAATAGTCAGGGACGTCAGAAACGTTGAGACACTAGATGAAAATACTAAGGGAAACACATAGAGATTACGATTGTGCGATCTACAGGTAGAGCCAAGAGGAACAGATTGACCTAGGAGGGAACGGGAAGAGGACGACCTAAAAACGAGAGGTTAAACACCTATGGTGGTGTAGATAAGTTTAAGCACTTAAGCAGTCTAAAGTAAAGTAGAGCCCCTAGGATACAAGCAGTACAGATAGGAGTAGTTCCGAGT
The DNA here is from genome assembly GCA_030220185.1 of Diploptera punctata. Taxonomy (NCBI): domain Eukaryota; kingdom Metazoa; phylum Arthropoda; class Insecta; order Blattodea; family Blaberidae; genus Diploptera; species Diploptera punctata. The sequence continues at coordinate 309,316 of JASPKZ010003438.1, forward strand.
GAAAGAAGAAGTAAGGAGAGAACCCAGGCGTAGGACGTGAATAAAATATTTCAGAGTAAGAAGAAGAAAAAAATATCGAACCCCAATAAATGATGACATGTATGTAATGGGAAATGAAGGAAACCCCGGAAGTAAGAGGTAGGAAAAAAAACAATTTAAATACAGGTAGATCAAGATCCAATCAGGGAATAAAGTATGCAAAACGTAAAATAAATGTATAAAAGTTCAACAAATCAGCTATGAGAATTTGCCAATCAAACAAACAGTTAGGTGAGGTAAGAGTGTAAAGTACGCCGTATCAGAAGTTAGGGCAGCAGAAGGAAGAATGAGGACAAGGACTCAGGTTACGTAACATCACGGTGACTTCTAAAATTGAATCAGTGAGGAATTAGAGGTTAAACTAAGTGGATTGATGTATCAGCAGTAAGATCAGATAGTCCGGGAAAATAGACAATGAATAATGAAAACCTGAATCCCTGTCCAGACACAAGTCGCTTAAAAATCATATCTCAATTAAAGCCCAATTAAGACTAGGAAAGGAGTTAAGAAATAGAGGCAGTTATTTCAGAAGTGGAGAAAGGAAAGAGTGCTCTCAAACTCAGGACCCTAAGGAAACGATGACAGAAATTCAGGATACGAGTATTAATTGGTGTTTGTAAGGACTAATTCGGCTTTGGTCAAGTAGCATTTACATGATAAATAAGTGTAGTATATGTCTTTCCGGCTGATGTGAAGACGAGCGCACCCAGTCGAACCTAGGACTCTATTATAGAGAAAGGGACTAGATAAAACCCTTAGAATTAGGCAAAATTTAGGCTGCTAAGTATAGCAAAATATCGACCGATCTAATTAGGGAAATTATGTGTATGTAGACACCTGAAGTAATGTCAAATTGAAAGTTTTAGGGAAGATACAAATTATTTAGAAACTGATATTTGTTGACGATGGCTATACACAGAATTGATAGGCATAAGAGCACTCTTTCCCGTTTTCCAGTTAACAAAAAAAAAAAAAAATTCGCAAAATACAAATTTGTTGTTTGTAACATTGAGATATGACTAACTAGGAGTAAATTTAGAGGAACTCAAACCTAGGGAAAATTATATATATAAAAAAAAATGTACATGGATGTTCAAAAGGAAAAAAAAAAAAAAAAAATTCGGGACATTTTGATTATAAGATAGGTGAGTCACCCCGATAAGCCCATAAGCATCAATGCTTTCATTTCAAAGGCCCAACTGAACCTATTGGGAATACATGGTGTAGACTCGTAGTAATTAAGAATAAACACAACTACAAAAAAAAATCAAAGTAAACAAAAGAAGAACCATTAAGACAAGAAAAACACATTTTGGCACGAACAACGACTACACACATGCCTGGATAGACTATGCTCAAACTATATGAACACGACTGGGCTAACTAGAAGCGACTGAGGATGTTAAGTCACCTAGGACATCCCCCACACCACGAAACCTGGTCAGATCAGCTGACACCAGAAAAAGGAGGAAGACAGGGTCTATGCGGGAACGACTTACTACATCAGGGATGGTCATTCAACATGGGAAATGTCCACCAGTCAATACGGTGCGACATAAGAGACCAAGCAAATACCTTAACCATATCAAACCGAACCTTTGCTAGTCCGTGGATCATATAGTAATTCCCAACCAGTATTATACAGTGAGAAAAAATTGGATAATAAAACGCACAAATCCTATTAAACCTATCCTCCGGATAATCCATGGCTCCTAAAAGAAATTGCTGGTCTCGAGAACTTCAAAGGACCGATCCAGTATCTGGCATGGCTCTCTCACGACTGAAGGAAGATACCATCACCGAACGTGGTCCCAGGCATCGGATTTCAAACAGGGATGCTGTAAGAGATCAACATGAGCTGCGGACATGCGCGGCGACAAACAAGAACATAGTGCTCAAGTTTCTCGGTGAACGGGCTAGTGGAAAAGCCGAGTGTTGTGAAGAAAGTGATAAGCTCAAATTAAATATTTTAGGAAAAAAAAATAATAATAAATAAAATTTTCGAACCTAAAGAAGTGTGCAAAGTAAATGAACACAAAAACAAAAACAACAAAGGAAAAGAAGAGGGAATAAGAATATGTAATTTGTGTTTCATGTATATTTTCTTGTTTCAGGTGCAGAGTGATAAGCTAATCCATTTTTTTTCCCCTGCTGTCTAGCATGTTTTTAACACAAATGACCGTGTAGCAATAAGATGGAGTAGGTAAACGTCATATGTCAAATGTTCCATATAGAAAGGAGAACTTCGGTAAAATAAGAGGAGAAAATGGATTAACTTAAGCACAATATTTCACCGTACATAATTATTTAAAGGGTATTCATGTTGCATTTCTTGTTGTACACTAGTATTTTGGACGGGGTCAAACTTGGGGAAAAGAAAAGGAGCTACACTGTAAGATCTAGGTAAGAAAAAAAAAAGATCTCTAGAGCATGGTGGGTGGTCAAACGAAATTTCAAGAAGATTTTATGGAGAACAACATACTATGGTTTATGATAAAGGCCTGAAAAGGGTTTTTTTCTTTAAAAATCCCTTTGTCAGGTTTGAGGAAAGGGGAGTCTGTTATAAATAGGATAATTTAGGATAATTTAGGACTAGATATTTTTATTAATTATTTTAAATAGTATTAATATTATAGGTTTCATATTAGTAATATTATAGGTTTCATATTAGACAGAATATGTAATCAGATTTAACTTGACTAGTACAGTTAGGTCTATATAAAATCATATACAGTTACAGTTAAGGGGCTGGAAACATCCAAAACGAAATATAGCCTAAGGATGAGAAGGTCAAGGTTTCGCATTCAAAGACAGCAGGACAAATGTACCGTTAGTGCCTATGAACTTACTATCTTGGTGAAAGAGAGAGAGAGATTACAGTTAGGCCATCAGAGTGGGAGTGATATAAGCGAAAAGTGACTGAACGGGAGGGTCGTAGTTCTCAGCAGGGCTGTGGTAAGTCTGCACATGTTATTCTTAATAGGTTAAAGTAGGGGCTTTTAAAATGAAATCAAGATGGAAAGGGTTAGAAATAAAATTCAAGTAGAATGGCGTAATATGGGTTGACCTCTCTCTCTTTCCCTCCCCCCATGAATATGTATTAGAATAAGTTAGGCTATTTTATTTATTTGTAATTAATTGTTTTTTTATTTATTTGTAATTAATTGTTTTTTTATTTATTTGTAATTAATTGTTCTTATAATTGTTAAATATAGATGGTTAGTTAATTAGTTATTTGTCTCAAATACCCTCTATAAGTCATCAGCCATACCGCTCGGCTAACGTAATCCGTAGGTAAATCACACGATCTTACCGATCACTAGTATCCATGGTCCAAAGGTCCTTTATGCCCTAATTTAGCTACCCGTAACCGTAACAGTTAAGTCTCGTAGACTACGGGTTTGATAGTGCCAGTGAGTTAGTTAAGACATTTAGTCTGTACATTCTTACCTCTTATGATTGTTTTTGTCGAATATATGTTTCAAGGCTTCTGAGCCCCATCGTCAGGAATTACCTAAGAGGTAGGAATGTACAGACTAAACGTCTTAATTGTTATATTTCAATTAATATTGGGAAGTAAACATTATGAGGCTTCCACTGAAGCCATGACTGAAGAAGGACATGATTTTGTCTGAAACCATCGGTATCAAAGAAGTTTGAAAATGTATGAGGTGTCGATTAAAATATGTTCTCCACTCACTATTAATAGTCTTAATTGTTGTTCTACTTGTTTAATGTCTTCAACTAATATTGATCTGACTAAAAAGTATTTGTGAGATGTCACTTTAAAAAAAAAGTGACATCAAAACATTTTGAAAAATCAAATATCAGATTAACTGATAAATTAATCACATTTTATTTAGAATGACACAACATTTTATATTTGTTAAATCTTTTAAGGTTAATGCATAATATAGATACCTGGATAATCTTCAGCCTTATTATGTTTCTTCAGCACATTTGCCGTACCATTGAATGAGAACTCATAGGCATAAACTCTTGACTCTTTTGCTTGTTTCATTGCAGTACAATATATGCTATTGCCAAACAAAAGGTCTGTGGTCAACTGAAATTAAATGCAATGTTGGAACATAAAATAAAATTGTATATAAATATAACTGTAATTTTTAATGATTTTTCAAGATTGAAATGAAATAACCAATAACTCCCCAGCGGCGTAACTTACCAAATATTTAAAAATATAGAGCTATTCAAAAAGAAGGAACAGACTTCAAACATTTATTTCTTCCAAACTATAAAAAATAAGAACACAATTCCAACGTTCCTAGGAAGAGAAAAGTTTAAATTTCACCATTTTATGCATTTAATATGAGCACCATGTGTTGCATGACAAATATCAAAATGATGTCTCATTTCTTGCCACACACGAATCAGCTGGTCCTTAGTTATCAAATTCACAGCTTCAACAATTTGATGTTGCAGATTTTCAGGCATAGGGGGATAAAAACACGGTCTTTTACATAACCCACAGATAAAAATCACAAAAGGTTAGATCTGGTGACCTGGGAGGCCACCGGCGATGAAGTTCATCTTCTGCTCCTCCTCTTCCAATCCAATGTCCTGGAATGTTGTTATTCAGGTAACGTCAGACGTGGTTAGAGAAATGAAGCAGGACACCATCTTGTGTAAAAATGAAGTCATCTGAGTCATCTTCAAGTTGAGGAAATAACCAATTTTGAAGCATGTCTAAGATAGATTACTCCTGTCACCATTTTCTCCAAAGTGAAAAAAGGTCCATAAACTTCATTTACAGATATGGCACAGAAGACATGAATCTCTTTCATGTTCAATAACTGACATAGGATTTTCACTAGCTGTGATTGGAATTTAAACTTTTCTCTTTCCAGGAACGTTGAAATTGTGTGTTTGGAAGAAATAAATGTATGAAGTCTATTTAAAAGACAAAAATTAATAAATGAAAGCACACTTATAAAAGAAACAGAAAAAATAAAATTCAAGAAATTCACTTACCATCCATTGAAACACATTGAAACAAAAAAATTTCAAAAAGTTTAATATAAGATTAGCAGCAAAGAATGAATACAGCCTTAATAGGATAATTAAAACCAATAAAAATGAAAGAATTGAAAAAGAAAACAAATCAGGAATTTATGAGATCAAATGCAGGGATTGTGACAAAATTTATATTGGAAAAACGAAAAGAAATTTGAAAACAAGGGTGAAAGAACATCTTAGAAACATCAAAAATGGAGAAGTGGAATAGTCAGCAGTAGCTGCTCATGCTTGGTCCGAAAAAAAATTAATTGAATCAAAGGCCAGTCTAATTAAACAAATAGACAAACAAAAGGAACTCACAGTTTGGGAAAAGATCCACATTCAGAAAAACAAAGGAAAACTTATGAACGAAATTCCCGCAAATTTTGACCTGATCCAGAGGTTCATCGGTCCACCAACAGAGGGAAGAAGAAGAGTTTCTTCCGATCGACATAACATCAGTTGCCAAGAAAGTACTGAAGATGAGACAGTTATGGTCTCAAAATCTTGATGTACTTAGAAGATTTATTTGAGGAGAGGTAAAAAACATTTAATTTCACCATAAATTAAACCTCATAGTGATTAAATCCTATAAAAGTCAAAAATAAATGTTTAAAGTCTGTTCCTTCTTTCTGAATAGCCCTGTATATATGGCATGATAGACCTAGAAACCAGCCAGCTGATGGCCTCACATCCACATGTCCCATTTATTGAGCTGGAGGACACATGATCAGCATGTCCACTAGTTTCTGTATCTTCTCAAATTTCTCATGATGTTGGAAGGCATTCCCATAAGAGTAAAAAATTTAACTAAATGTGAAAAAAAAAACTACCTAAAATTTAAACAAAGTTTGAGATTAATAATAATAAAAATTAAATGAATCATGAATTCTTCTTACCTCATACATCTATATTTTTTTAACACAGAACTGCAGTATCAAGGAAAATATAATTCCCATTCTGTGTTAAAAAAACATAGATGTATGAGGTAAGAAGAATTCACAATTCATTTGATTCATATTAAGAAAATCTCTTAATGTAAACATTCCCAAATTTATTATGTTAAATTAAAAATAATTCTTCTCAATACCTAAAAATTCATTCATGAGATATTAAATAAATAAAAAATACATAAAAGTAGCAAACATTAGAATGGTGATTAGTATTAAATTGAAAACGAAATTCAACAAGCATAAACTGTGTTGTTTTTAATGACATATAACATGGAAAATATATATTTACAACAAATAATTTATTTTATTGCACGCTTTATATTAGCTTGACCTGTATCTATCTATGCAACGGAATCTTTCAATGCGATTTTCATCCACTTAAAATCATTGGATCGACTTGAAACTTTGTATACTTGTAAAGGACACATGACAATACAATAATTTCATTTTTTTCTAAAATCTTGGCCAGAATCATCAGAAAATCAAAAAAAGTGTCTTTGTATCTATGTAACGGAATCTTTGAACACCCACTTAGAAACATTGGATCGACTTGAAATTTTGTATACTTGTAAAGTACCCGTGATAATACAATAATTTCAATTTTTCTAAAATCCTGGCCAGAATCATCAGAAAATCAAAAAATGAAAATTGGTATAATAGGTTGCGGACTTGTCGAGTTTTTAGTCAATCATTGTAAGAGCTCAGTTGGTAGAGCAGTGAACTGTAGTGGTATATAATTTCAGTAATCCATAGGTTGCTGGTTCAAATCCGGCTGGGAGGATTTTTTTTAGAAGAGTATTACTTTTAGCTCATACTACAATAGTATCGAATTTAAAGATGTTTAAATTTTTATCTTATTCTGTAAAATATTAAAAAAAATAAATAAATAATAGTTTTAAAAAACTAAAACAACACGCTTTATTAGGAAACTGAACTAAAAAATGAAAAAAAAATAATTTTAATTTCCAACATGCTTGGCATAAAATTAAAGTGGTCAACAAAAAAAATCATCTCCAACACATATAGAATGAAACTAGAGTTATCAACAAAAAGAAAATAATTTTACCATCAAAAGTGTGGGGTGCTTTTTATGATTTTTACATTTTCTTCTTAGAGACTTTACTTTTACCAATATCTTTTTATTATCAAATATATTAATTGACCATCAAAAGCGTGGGGTGCTTTTTATGATTTTTACATTTTCTTCTTAGAGAAATTACTTTTACCAATATCTGTTTATTATCAAATATATTAATTGATATAGAGCACCCCACACTTTTGATGGTAAAATTATTTTCTTTTTGTTGGTAACTCTAGTTTTATTCTATATGTGTTGGAGATGATTTTTTTGTTGACCACTTTAATATTATCCCAAGCGTGTTGGAAATTAAAATTATTTTTCATTTTTTAGTTCGGTTTTCTAATAAAGCGTGTTGTTTTAGTTTTTTAAAACTATTATTAATTTTTCATTTTTTAGTTTTAATATTTTTTCTTTATTATTTGTGGATTTTTTAAGGCTAATGTTAAATAAATAATATATGATATAAAAACAAAATTCTATGTGTGAAATATGACATTGTTCTTCTCTTGAAGTTGTAATGTTTATGAAATGATGATACTTTTTTATTAATGAAGTGTGTGCGGAAGTGTGATGCACTGGTACTTATAACATATTTGTAAATGTTATAGATTAACAAATTATATGGTAAAGATATTCCTAATTCCATGATAAAACTTCAATTCATTGTCATAGAAATAAATGTTTTAAAAAGTAATTCCTGGGTTACTCCAGACATGGCATAAGCTTTCTTCTTTCCATTTTATTACTTTGCCTGCCATTTAAAAACCAATATAAAGTCTCAAAAGTCATTGTGATACTAAAAGTGGTTGAAGAAGTAATTTTTTTTTCTCTCTCTCTCCTGACTGTCCTTGAAAAAATATTCTACGATTTTGGGTGTTTATTTAATAGTTAATTGTAATATTGTATTTTAATATCAACTGATACACGAGTCTTAATAATATAAAAGCATAATAATGGTACAGCAGCTTCCATATTTACAATTTTTAATCATTTTTCTTATCATATGATTCTCTCTCTCCCAGACAGTAAGAAGAAAATTCTTAAGAATATTAATGGTGGACTAGTGGTTATGCTTCTCGCCTCTGGTCCCGAGGGTAGCGGGTTCAAATCCGGCCGTGGTCGATGGATTTTTACGATGGAAAAATCCAAGTAGCAAGTCATCCAGGAGGGACTTTAAGCCGTGGGTTCCGAGTCTGAAGATTTTCAGGCTAGTAAAAGATCCTTAAGCCTGAATAAAAAAGCCTCTAAGCAAAATATACCGAATTTTCCCGTCCTAGTACTACCTTGGTTTCCTAGACGTCAGTATGAGGCGGAATGCTGACCATGGGCCACTCCAATGACATCTATACGAAAAGAAGTGTAACTAAATTAGTATGGTTCAATTTCTTCCCTGTAGGGGGAGAGCGCCTAAATCTCGTTGAGTGAAACAAGGGCTTACAAGAAAATAAGCTTTCATATTAGTTATTAAATGAAAATCATTTATATTAAAATTATATATTCTACTCATTAACAGGACAATAACAATTAAACATACAGTGGGTAAGTAGGCATTTGATTGAAATCAATTTCATAAAATCATTTCTTCATTGCTCGTTAAATTATTGAGTTTTTCAATTTTCGTTGTTATTTCTCTAAAATATTATTACTATTATTTCATGTTCATGTTTATACAGAACAATATTCTTGCTAGTAAGTAGAACTATTATATATGTTTGCAGACATTTTATCACCATGTGTACTCTTAATAATATAATTTAAAGTTATTTTAATATTTAAAAGATGTGACACTATGAGGTTTATTTTAATTGAAATGAGTTAGAATATTAATGACTCACATCATATCTGTAGATTTCTTCAAGACCACAGTTTCGACATACTATGCATCATTATCAATTCAATTGTTAGAAAGAAATAATAATGACACATAGTGTGTCAAAACTGAGGTCTTAAAAAATCTACAAATATGAGGTGAGTCTTGAATATTCTAACTCATTTTAATTTAATGTTAAGTTTATTTTAGAGGGAAATAAGCCTTAATTTTGAATGTTGTTTGATATCACTTATTAAATTTTTATTTGCCCTCAAATAGCTTCTAATATTGATTATAAAAAAAATTATATAAGAAAAACTGAAAATATATAAAACTATTATTCTACCAGTTATATTATATGGGTGCGAAACATGGACTCTTACTTTAAGGGAGGAAAGGAGATTACGAGTATTTGAGAATAAAGTTCTTAGGAAAATTTTTGGACCAAAGAGAGATGAACAGACAGGTGAATGGAGAAGACTACATAACAATGAACTACATGGTCTTTATAGGAAGCCAGATATAATAAGAACAGTTAAGTCTCGTAGACTGCGATGGGCAGGACATGTTGCACGTATGGGGAATGAAAGACGTGCATGGAAGCTTCTTGTAGGAAAGCCAGAGGGAAAACGCCCAGTTGGTAGACCAAGAATGAGATGGGAGAACAACATTAACTATGATTTGAGGGAAGTAGATTATACAGGGAATGATTGGAAAGCATTAGCTCAGGATAGGGATGTATGGAGAGCTTTGTCCGCGCGGCCATGAACCTACGGGTTCGATAGTGCCAGTGAGTAAGTAAGTAAGTAAGTAAGAAAAACAAAAAGAAATTTCAAAACAAGGGTGAAAGAACATCTTAGAAATGTCAAAAATGGTGAAGTGGAAAAGTCAGCAGTAGCTGCTCATGCTTGGTCCGAAAAACATCTATTTGAATCAAAAGCTAGTCTAATTAAACAAATAGATAAACAAAAGGAACTCACGGTTTGGGAAAAAATCTACATTCAGAAAAACAGGAAAGAAAAACCTATAAACTTCAAAATTCCTGCAGATTCTGACCTGATCTGGAGCTTCTATTTTAATGTCATGGAATTAGGATGCCACTTTCACAGATTTAGGAACCACATCACATATTTAGTAATCCTTGTTTTGGAGAAAAGAATGAGACTTTTGGGGACAGCTGTATATCGGTTTGAATTGAATTCGATAAATAATCTTGTGGAAGGTTCATACTATCTTCCTGTATTCATTTTGTCATCATTATCTAAAATGTTACATTTGTACAAAAAAGTAAAAAACTATTACAAAATTAGGCAACCTTAACATACATTTAGAAAAAAAACTTACATCAACGTAATTCAAGACAAATGTATCAGGGTTACTGAAGTACTTGCTTTTCATTTCATTTGCCATTTGATAAGCTTCTGGTATATTCTGCCCAATGTAGTAAGGAAGAATAAATCGAAAAATTGTGGCAACAGGACACAGAAACAGAGAAAATTTCTCAAAAACTGTAAAACAAAAACAAAAATAAAATTAACTCTTAAAATGGTGAAATGCTAATTTTTCGTACCAGTTAATATAAATGGGTCAGACCATAGTGAAAATAAAATCATGTAAATACTATATAATTTGACATATATTTCACCCATTTACCTCAGGAGAGGAGGTAGACTCGCCACAAGTTAAATGGCCTTCAACATAGAAGATGAGGTACTTGCTTAACTCTGCTGTTAAATATTTTGCAATATTTTGTACATCCCTTAGTAGGTTAATTTTTTGTTAACATTTATGAATAGTAGAGGAATGTATCATTATCTTTTGTTTGTTTTGAATGTCTGACCACATATTTAGTTTTATTGATATTTACTTCCAGCCCCAATTTCTTAGTGTTACTCAATAGTGTGTGCGTGTTGGCCTTTAGTATCTGTTACGCGGCGGGTCAGTTAAGCCCCGCCGTAATGATAGCGTTTAAGTTCACTATTGTTTAAGTGGTCTTTGGCCCGAACGGTTAGCCTTGGTTTTGGAGGATGAGTTCCACATTTAAACATGTTAAAACACAGTAAACGAATAATTAACATAATTTATTAGAATAAAACCAAACATAAAGAAATATTAGATCAACAACATATAAAACAAGTTATTTAAAACAGCTGAAATCGCCACATTGTCAAACGTCAAAATATTCAAAATATTAAAGTGTTAAAATTCAAGAGAGAGAAAACAATAATTTTAAAATATTCAACTTTGTTCATTATTCTAAGTTCTTTGGACCATTTGGTCCTTTATTTAATTCTATGTCTGAAAATGACCAAAGAATGATAAAAAAGATTCATATTACCAATGTAGCTGCCACCCCTGCTGGGGGACCGCATTCGGTCCCGCCGCGGTTCTGCCTTCGGTAAAAAAATCGCGAATATTTATATGACAAATTTCAAGTTTCTAATTGGGGAAATTTGGGTGTGGAAAGTCTATGATCTAGTTTGAAGCCTTCATCTATGTCAAAATGGAAAGCTATGTTCTACTTACTGCGCGCACTCATTTCTTTCTTTATATGATGTGGTCATCTTCTTGACCAAATAATTCTGGAATCTTTTGACATGGTTTTGATCCAGGATATAGAGATATGCCTTTTTACTAGCGTTTTTATATTATATGCGTATGAACTAATATGTTTTTCAGTGTGGATCATTTTTTCTTATTTCTGATATATACACATGTATATGTGTCTATCCTTTATCGCTTTTTTATAGTATGTTATTATTATGGCAGTTAGGCCCTAGTGTTGGCATAACAGTATCTCTTCGCTATCGTCCAATAGTACTACACCACCAGCATAAACAAACAGCTTATTAATACTATCTAGTTCTTCATCCTCTTATACTAATAGCTGTAATTACTTACGGTTTACCCATAAAAGAGCCTCTTCACTATTCATTCCAGTGATGTATGGTCCTTTGAAATATTTCCCAGAGTTGATGATATTAATAGGAGTATCTGGAAGGAATGCCTGCGATGACCAAGTATTTGGTTCCATTGTTGGGCCGTACAAAGCGCCCATTTTAGGCTATAAAAAGAACAAAAAAATTAAGTTGATTTATTTTATATAAAATTTATAATGGATTTATACCATTTTGTCCACTACTGTGGTCTCGAGGTAGTGTGCTGCCTTGTCACGAAGCGGGCCCAGGTTCAATTCCCGGTCGGGACAGGCTCCTGGGCGAGGTTTCTTTCCGGAGTTTTTCCTCACCTGTAAGACAAATGTCTGGAAGTTTAGGGCTCAACGGTCCCCGAAAATCATCCGGTCATCATCATCATCCTTATCATTATCATCATCAACATCCCTCACCGGTGTGGAAAGCAACAGGAAGCTACCACACCTATAATTCCTTAGTAAAGCTGCAAAGCATAGCATGAAAATGCTATGATTGCAGTGAAAGACCTGCCATCAGGCAGAATTACTATAGAATAGATGTACCATTTTTTGAGAATTTAGTCAATATCAATCATAAAACATTAATTTTATAACATCTGGAAAGGAATGGGAAAATCTACAAGCTTATGACATTACTACATTACAAAGAAAATCTGCAGTAGCAATATTCAGACTGCTAACAGGACATGACTGCCTAAATAAACACCTGCATAGACTTGGCATAACAGATTCACCTTTTTGCAATTTAAATGAAGATATGGAAAGAAACCATCTCCTCCGTTGTCCAGCTTTTGTAGAAGAGACCAGCCTTTCTGCTAAATATTGGAGAGTGCAAGAGAGTGAATGATTTCATTATCAAGTGCTCGACATTAGATACCAACCAATCAACCATATATATATATACACATTGGTCAAATAATGATTTAACCTTTAAAGAATGTAAGAAAATGTAATTCGCTAACACTCAAAATATAGTGAATAAAAACAATACGAATACATATTATCTAGCACATGTCTATATACGTTATATGGGAGAATCTTAAAATAATATAATTACAATTTAAATGCATTAAATAAGCATTGTTTCAATTAAAATGTTTCATACCTCTCCTCATTTCCAGTCTTCTAAGTAGATCACGATTTCAAAGCATTTGTGGCTTCATCTTCAGTACTATCTTGTTGACTGATGTTATGTCGATCAGAAGAACTACTAATATTTAATTTTAGGAAGTGATATTTTGAGGTTATTTTAATTATATTATTTTTAGTCTGATCATCTTACCAGTCTGAACAAGGTGATGATAAAACAGAATTGTTTTGAAACATTGTTGCTTAGATCAGTTGGAACAAAATTCATAATTTGTTAACATGTCTGAAGAAGGTATAGCGTACCGAAACAGCTGTCGCTGAATTATATAATAGATATGAAAATCAAATAAAACTACGTTTTATTTTTATTTAATTAATAACTATGGATTTTCATCAAGTAAACACCAACTCAATTGATTGTTTTGAAACATGTCCAAGAACAAATCAACATTAATATTGAGGTAAGATGATCAGACTAAAAATAATATAAGAAGAACTACTACTTCTTCTTCCCTCTGTTGGTGGACCGATAAACCTCCAAATCCAATCAGAATCCGTGAAAATTTCGAAGTTCATAAGTTTTTCTTTCTTGTTTTTTTGAATGTGGATTTTTTCCCAAACCGTGAGTTCTTTCAGTTTAATTAAACTGGCTTTTGATTCAATTAGATGTTTTTTGGACCAAGCATGAGCAGCTACTGCTGACTTTTGCACTTCACCAACCAATTTTATAATTTTGTGTATGGGACATTAAGAAGAAGAAGATTATGAGGTGAGGTAATAAAATTTTACTTAAATAAAGTACAAGACTTGTTTCCAGATGTAGACAAATTCATTTCCAATGTTAAAAAGATCTTTCTGAAAGTTCTATTAAGGGTTCAGACACTTAAGAGACATTGTTCCAAATAAGAAAAATTAAAATGTTTCATACCTCTCCTCATAATTTTCCCTCAGGGGTCCTCATCTAGGGGATATGTGGATGGCGACCATAAGGTGCCCAAGCTGAGCAAAACATTTCTTCTACTTACTTGGTTTTGCACTCTTTTAACTTTACTATCTAACCTCTCTTGGTTAACTCTTGTTTTTTCGACCCCGACGCTATTAGGGCATCCGAGGGCTAGGGAGTCTTTCCTTTCTTCTATTTCTTCTTTCCTTTATTTTATTTTCTTCTCCAGAAAAGCCTGACCAGAGGCTATAAGATGGCAGCCCCATCACAGGTCTTGCATTCCTTTGGCCAGCAACCAATCGAAGGGACTATTAGTATGCTTTCAAGTCTTATAAGAGAATTTCCCGGAAGTATCTGAACACCATCTAGAAAGAATGAGTTCAAATCGGATCCCCAAAGCTGTTTATAATTATATACCAAGAGGACGAAGATCACTGGGCCGTCCTATGAAATGCTGGAGGGAAAATGTTCTATAGGATCTTAACAGGCCTTGGCTTAATACTTGGAAGGAAGAAGAAGAAGAAGAAGACCTCTCCTCATAATTAATCTTCTAAGTAGATCGCAATTTCAGGGTCTTGGCGACCCCAGCCTCAGTACACTTATGTAATGACATAATATCACTCAGCATAAATGTACTGAGGATGGGGTTGCCAAGACACTGAAACCGCGATCTACTTAGAAGATTAATTATGAGGAGAGGTATGAAACATTTTAATTTATCTTAAATTAAACCTCGTAGTGATTTATTCCTACAAAAGTTCAATTGCTCCAAATGTACCCTCTCAACCTAACATAAGATGGGAATGTGGATTTCAGCAGCAGTTTACAACGCTTCAAATTTCCTGAGCACAACTGAGGTGAGATTTAAATACCTCACCTCATATCCAGTCTATCGATCTAAAAGTTCAATAACTGAGGCGGTCAACACTCCGGAGGATGAAACACGCACATTGGAATTGTAACAGCAAAAAAATCTCATGCAAATACATTAGTCTCTTGTGAGCTGAGTTTTCTATGAGCACGTGCAAAGTTCAAATTAGCGAATTGCTGACTGGTCATGGAAAGTAGTTTTTTCGTAATATTGGCAAGGAATTACCCAGAATTCTCAGCGATAAAACCACTTCTGTTATTTTCGTCTGCTAGAGGAATACATTTACGCTTGCGTCCCGCAAATAAAACCGTATACGATGACATCTGCATCATGCGATATTATGCCGATTCTCCTGTCCTTCCAGTTGAATTCTTTGGTAGACTCTATCAAATTCCTCTTCTCCGCGTATACCAAAAACATGATCAAAGTCTGCAAGGTCCAACATCTTGGATAAAGCAGCAAGGTAGGCAGCAAGGTTTCAAAGTACATTGGTTACCATCGGGTTGCTCACGATTCGTTCTCTGCAAAGTCACCTCGCCAGGTAACTTAGGAATTTCGACAATTATTATCGCATGAACAGATTTTTTTGAGTATGCAAAAACATCTTTGGATGCAACTTTCTCGGCATAGTACAAGCCTGAGTAGGACTTTTACAGTCTAATGCGTTCATAGATACGACCCTTAAACCTGTGGAAGTGAAAATTTATTTAACTTTCATTATATTCCAATTTGGTTTCCTCCAACTTCAAGAAAGAGGACAGTCCTTGACGAAGTCAGTGTAACTTAAGGATGATGTAGTGCAGTGACTAGAGACATGCCAGGGAAACCTGGTAAGAGAAAATTATAATAAAGTGTTTCTGAAAAATTTGATCTCTACTAACTTAGAAATATTTTTAAAAAAATTATTAGATGACAAATGTATTGCAGTTGAAACTGGTCCTTCTGTAATGCTGTCGTTGTTGTCTAATGGTGAGATACGAGGGTTCACTCAATAAGTATTGTGAGATTCCAGTACAATTTTTGGAGATTCTTCATCTTCTAAAATCAGAGTCTAATTTTGTGGCAATGACGTGGATGTTCTCCATTAATTTTGTTTCTCTAGTTCTTGCAGATGATGCAGTGTTCAGAGGAGCAAAATTTGATGTGATGCTGTGTTTTAGAAAAATCTCTCCAAAATCTCACTTGATGTTTAGAGGCCATTTTCTCAAATGGAAATATTAAAAATGGCGAAATTGAAAAATCAGATGTTTCTTAAAGTTTTCTGGAGTCTTGCTCAGTATCCTGTCAAATAATACATTTTCCATTTGAGAAAATTACCTCTAAACATCTGATGAAAGTGGAGAGTCATAGAATTGAAAAAGAGGTCAAACTTCTAAAACATTTGGAAAAACCTTTAAAATTGACAGTTTGGGAGAAGATATACATTTAGAAGAACAAATTTAGATCCATGAATTTCGAAATTCCCGATGAACAGGACCTGATCTCAAAGTTCATTAAATCAACACCAGATGGTAATGTTATAGATGCATTTTCCAACGAAAATCCAGTAATCATATTATTGGTTGAAAATGAGAGGGATGTCCTCTTGAAAGAATTTAAAGCAGCCACAGAAGATATAGGCCTACAAATTAACATGCAGAAAACACAAGTTATGATACAGACAGGTGTTAAACCAATGACAGAACAGCAATCTAATAGCATAAAAGAATTAGGTTTTAACATTGTGAAAAAATTTAACTATCTTGGCTCAAGTATTACAGATAATAACAACCAACACATTGAAGTACAAAGAAGACTGAAACTGGGCAACAAAGCTTATTACTCACTTCATAAAATAATGAACAGTAATAACGTCACTCAGCAACTAAAATAAGGCTATATAAAGTTTTAATAAGATCAGTTTTGACCTATGGAGCCTCACTAAAAGATCAGAGATAGCCCTAAATAATTTTGAAAAAAAAGCACTCAGGAAAATATTTGGACTGATAAATATTAAGTGGAGACTCGCTAATTCGAACTTTGCATGTGCTCATGGAAAACTCAGCTCACCAGACACTAATGTATTTGCATGAGATTTTTTTGCTGTTACAATTCCAATGTGCGTGTTTCATCCTCCAGAGTGTTGACAGCCTTAGTTATTGAACTTTTAGATCAGTGGAGAATACGATACAACAAAGAACTGTATGGCAAATACAATGAACCCGACCTTGTCAATTTTATTAAGTTAAAGAAATTAGAATGGGCTGGCTATGTACAAAGGCTCTCAACAGACCGAACACCAAAAAAGGTGCTTACAGCAAGTTTTATGGGGAATAGATGGGTTGGGAGACTGAAGAAATGATGGGAGGATGGTATTAAGGAAGATGCTGCAAACCTACTTAAGTGTCGCAACTGGAGGCTTGCTGCGCAAAATAGAAATGATTGGAGGCAGAAATTAAGGGAGGCAGCTCGAATATGAGCCAATTAGCCATTGGATGGATGGATGTCCTCTTGAAAAGTGCAGTTCCCACGTTTAAAAAATGTAAACTATGAGGTAAGATAAGAAGTGACTCATTCATTCATTGCCTAATAAATGTTTTTTCTATGCTTTTTTGTTACCTATTGCAGTTATAATGCTTTTTTGTCTGAGTTTTTTAATAATTACCATAATTATGCCTAATGTTCTGGGATGTGATCATGACTTACATGTTTGTACAATTCTTTACTTTTTTATGATAGAAAACAATGTAATTCAATTTACTTACTATCTTACGTTTAAAGTAAGTGTGCATAATCAACTCTTCAGGATCAACTTCCATCAATATCTGAAGGATCTCTGCTGGGTTAGTTGTTTTCCTACCAAAACAGTTTGCTAAATCATATGCTCGTTCGAGGCATGACTCTGGAGACTGGAAAGCCCAAGGACTTAGAGCTGATCCACTTTGAGATATGGCAGAACGGAAGAGTCCTAGAAATAATATTGTATAAAATTAGGCTACTATCAAATATATGTTCACATATAGCAATACATTATATAATGGAAATTGACAGCTAATGACAAATGAGGGAAATTTTGAGGAAGTGGCTGAATTCAAATACCTAGGAACAATAATCATAAATAGGAATGAGATGCAAAAAGAAATTAAACAGGCTCAATTCTGGAAATGTGTGCTATTATGCATTACATAGACTCTTGACATCCCAACTCCTTTCAAAAAAACATTAAACTGAAAATATATAAAACTATTATTATATCAGTTATATGGATGCGAAATATGGACTCTTACTTTAGGGGAGGAAAGGAGATTACGAGAATTTGAGAATAAAGTTCTTAGGAAAATTTTTGGACCAAAGAGTGCTGAACAGACAGGTGAATGGAGAAACTAAATAACAGTGAACTACATGGTCTTTATATGAAGCTAGATATAATAAGAACAGTTAAGTCTCACAGACTGCGATGGGCAGGATATGTGGCATGAATGGGGAATGAAAGATGTGAATGGAAGCTTCTTGTAGGAAAACCAGATGGAAAACACCCTGTTGGTAGACCAAGAATGAGGTGGGAGAATAACATTAAGTATGATATGAGCAAAGTAGATTATACAGGGAGTGATTGGAAAACATTAGCTCAGGATAGGGATGTATGGAGAGATTATGTCCGCGTGGCCATGAACCTACGGGTTTGATAGTGCCAGTGAGTTAGTTGGTTAGTTACCATCACCATTATAATTGAATAGTTCCAAAAACAGATCTAACCCATAAACTAAAAATTATTGGGAAAATCAAAAAAAACACTTTACGTTCATTTTGAGGCTCTTATCTTTATTTTATCAAACATATTGTGACACATTGTAATAGCAGCGTTTGAATTTTGCAGGTAGCATTAGAACACACATATATTTTCTGATGTTTAAAAGTTGTACTGTCTTTTATTACTGTGTCATAATCTAAATACCAGTAGGTCTACTATCAACAAAGCTACTAACCTTTGGATAATGGTGATAACAAGTGATAATGGACACTGGCTCCTCCAGCACTCTCTCCAAATATAGTTACTTTATTTGGATCTCCTCCAAAATTATTTATATTTTTATTTATCCACTGGAGAGCTAAAAGTTGATCTTTGAGTCCATTATTTCCAGGGACTACTTTATCCTGAAGGCTAAGAAAACCTAGAAAACACATAAATATTTATTAATTAATCAATTGAGTTGGTGTTTACTTGATGAAAATCCACATTCATTAATTGGGTTACAAATATTACAATTCAATAAATAATGTGAGTATATGGGATCATGTTTTATCGATACCCATTTTTTAATATTAAAATAATGAGTTATTTCATATATTTATAATATTATTTATATTATATTTATAATATTTATAATTACATTTATAATGTTATATATTTATTATATTTAATAATAAAGTCATTAAAACAAAAGTACAAAAATATATTAAAGACAAAATAGGAGAAGATCAAAATGGATTCAGACTGGGAAAGTCATGTGTTGACAATACATTTGTAATCCAACAGTTAATTGAAAAACGAACTGCAGTTGGAGAAGAAATTCATTTGACAACGATAAAGTTAGAAAACGCTTATGACTCAATTTCGAGGAACAAATTGTGGGAATATTAGAGAAATACAGTATTGATAGAAAACTAATTGAAATTATTAAACGAAATAAAGATAACACGGCTTATGTTAAAATTGTAAATAATTTGAAAATAGACTATAAAGAGTGTGATCAGGTACCAGGAGAATTTAGAATGAGAGGAAATACTTAACTTGACAGACCAGTTAGGCAATACCCATAAACTACAATATTATCATTGTAACTAAAGCCCCTATAATGGGGATTTAAATAGCACAGCCATTTAAATATGATGTCATTATACTATGTTAGATGTCTCATTGGGTCGGTGTGTTGACCGCATGCCATCCAAGACATCCACGAGCAAATAAGGTAATAAAATCATTAACTTGGGCTATTAACTCCTTATGAAGGAGAGGCTATGGCTCAACAATTATAGATAGATACTATGTTCTAAGTGTCATAGGTTCATCAAACTTTGGCAATATGTAAAGAAAAGTACATAATTTTTTTTCCTGCAAAAGCAAGAATTGTGAATTTCAACCAGAAATTGCCAATTTTCACCCATTACCACCCTTATAATATTTAGAGAGAAATTAAAAATAGAATAGATTAGAATAAATTTATTTAGCCTGGTGGAGTTAAGGCCATGTGGCCTTCTCTTCCACTCACCAGGACAAACATATGTTACATATAAATACAAAAAATTACAATAATAGTCATACTAAACAATTAATTATCTTATTTGAAGAGAAAAATTATACGCTCAGACCGGGACTTGAACCCAGGACCCTTGGTTCTCTAGACCAAGTGCTCTACCAACTGAGCTACCTGAGCAAGTACCGAGCTAAACGCAAATCTTTCTCTATATACATTGTAATAATGGGAATTACAATGTATATAGAGAAAGATTTGCGTTTAGATCGGTACTTGCTCAGGTAGATCAGTTGGTAGAGCACTTGGTCTAGAGAACCAAGGGTCCCGGGTTCAAGTCCCGGTCTGAGCGTATAATTTTTCTCTTCAAATATGATTTATCCATCATTGAGATGTACGAAATCAATAATAAAAACTTGGAAAAAGCCGTACTGGCTGTAATGTATAATTCCCAAATATGTCTTCTTAATAAAGGAGCCGCCATTTGCAAGATAGAAGCATGGCTTCACAGCATTTGGTGGATGGGAATTACAATGTATATAGAGAAAGATTTGCGTTTAGATCGGTACTTGCTCAGGTAGCTCAGTTGGTAGAGCACTTGGTCTAGAGAACCAAGGGTCCCGGGTTCAAGTCCCGGTCTGAGCGTATAATTTTTCTCTTCAAATATGATTTATCCATCATTGAGATGTACGAAATCAATAATAAAAAAATAATTATCTGTCAAATTGAATAATAATGAAAATAATGTCTAATAATACAATGAAATTAAATACAATTAAAATTAAATTAATGATAGAATGAATACAGAAAGGAATAACAGCTCGAATCTACTATACATAAAAAGAAAAGAAAGAAAAAAATACAAAGAAAGTAATAAACTACAATGCATTAATCTATGCTTTTTATACAAGGCATTAGGTAAATATATTAACGAATATTAAATCTATTTTTATTAAATAATGAAAAAACACATTATTAATTTTTAAAAAGTAATATTAATGTGTTGTTTCTGTTAATAATTTTATTTTGAATTTGTTTCTGAAAGATGGTAAAGTTTGGCAGTCTCTGACATAGGGCGTAAGGAAATTCCATGCTCTAGCAAGAGAAATTGTAAAAATATATTAATTGAAAATAAAGCTCACCAAGAATTCCAAGACGATAATTTAGGGAGACAAGAATAACACCTTCTTCAATCAAATAATCAGGTTCAATCTCACTCTTGTTTCCTGTACCATAGAGAAACTCTCCGCCATGAAAATACACCATTACAGGCAGCTTACCAGTATCTGATTCTGAAGGCAACTGTCAACAGTACAATGTATTCTTATAACATCTTATATCTACTTTCTATATTATTTCTATGCTAAAACTTTGTAGCATGACAGTCTAGAAAGCTCTTGGCCTACTGGTACCTCAGTATAGATATGTGATGCCAATTATATTTGAAGAGAAAAATTATTTGCTCAGACTGGGGTTAGAACCCAGGACCTTTGGCTTTCTGAGCCAATGCTCTACCACTGAGCTACCTAAGAAACTCCAATCTAAATGCAAATTTCTCACTTATACATTGTTCATTCCTGATTGCCGAATGCTACGAGTATTTGCTCAATCACATAAATGGCTGCTTCTTGTTTAAGAAGACATTTAATGGGAATTTAACACTACTTTTATAAAGCCAGTAGGGCTTCTATTGATGTTTTTATTTAACACTTCTCACTGAAGAGAAAAATTATATGCTCAGACTGGGGTTTGAACCCAGGATCTTTGGATTTCTGGGCCCAATGCTCTACCAATGAGCTCTTTGAGAAACTCCAATCTAGATGCAAATTTTTCTCTTCAAATATAATTGATGTTTCAGTGAGAAGTGTTAAATTAATAATAAAAACATGTGATGCCAAACTCATTTATTATTTGAAATTTAATTTAGATGATTTAATAATTATGGATGAATCTACAAATAGATTATGTCCATATTGTCATGACCTAGCTTCCTCCAAATGTCTCTATCCTCCAACTTACTCCTCTTACCACGAGTTTTCCATATCTGGTCTATCTATCTCAATCTTGGTCTTCCTAATGATCACTTCCTATTTTTTATTCTCATTTCTAATATCATATTAGCAATATCTAATGTCATTTTCTTAAAATGCCTGAATCATAACATTTTTTGTTCAATATACTCATGTAATGGTCCAATAACAAGTAGTTCTCTCATCTAATTCCATGTCTGGTCTTTACTTCTATGCTTCTCAAAAATCTCATCCTTGATTTTCCTCTGAATAAACTACTGGACATGTGAGAACAAAGAAGCAGGCAGATACATTTGAGCATTGTGAAAATATTTAAACTTTGAATATCACTTTTATACTAATTTTATGTTCTTTCATGTACAAACATTGTCATAAGTAATGCCACGAGTGATTTTCAAATTATCGATAAATTCACGACTCACTTCATGAGTCGCGAATTTATCTAGTGAATTTGGAAATCAAGAGTGGCATTTGTTACGACAATTTAACAAATAAAATTAAGCTGTTTACTCACAAATCATTATTTAAATATAGCTATATTAAAATATTTAATATAAATGGCGATGTTTGAAAACAAATGAGAAATGATTGGTATGCTTCATTTGCTTCTTTTGTTCATCACTGCAACCAGATCATATTATTTATTGCCATAGGAACGCAATATTGTAAGAATGCACTCTAGTGGAGAAAACATGAAACACATCAAACTGTATATTAATTCATTTCTGATGTCCTATGATGTAAATATGACAATCATATTTTTCTGGAATGTTATTACCTGGGTAAAAATACAATTAAGAAAGTGCAAACAGTGGTTTCTTTTTTTGGTGGTATAATTAATTGCAACAAATGTTTTTATATTAACTTCCGCATGCACTATGTGTTGACATTCATGCATTATATATACAATCTGGTAGCCGTATTTCTCAGAGAGTCAGTCACTGCAAAATAATGCTGACCTATTCAGAATGTTAAAAAGGAGGTGTCTTCTTTATTATGATAAACTTTAGTTGGTAAATTCTACACGAAACATGACTGTGATTGGTTGTAAATAAAAAATCATTGAAATATGATTGGTCATTGACTCCCATTTGGGGTATTAGTTAAATAATCAATATAATCAATTTTTAAATAGCACTGGTCAACATGATTTTTGTCTCAAGAGTACCAATAGTTGTACTTAATGCAGTTTTTAATGTGTTTTCAAATATGTATTTGGAATTTCTCCATCACCCACAATTTTTTTTATTTCAATTTCAATTAATGAATTTAAATAATTATTTTTTTAATAAACTTTTATTTATCCATTTATTATCTTGGCACAGTGAGCGATGAGCACGGGGAACACTTTCATCAGGAGATTTCAGCTATGGAAAAGAGATATCAAGGCAAATGGAATCCTAATATGCTGGCCGATTATTGTTGGACCATCAAGAGGGATGCTCCACAGGTGAAATATAGCAAAAAATCATCATTTCTTACTTTCTAGGCGAGTCCAAATGTTTGAATATTGTGTAGTTACGAATGTAGAAAGTATTGTAGTGTTTGAAATTATAAATGCCTGTCTCTCGGATACCTTGCATGATGGAGAAAAACTGATATCATATTTGAATCCAGGAGAAAAAAATACTATCGGAATCATATACTTTTCTTTCTGAGACAAAAAATAGTTACTTTTTTGTTGCTCAGTGTTATTTCTAATGTTCTAGATATCAGTACATGATGTTATACCATTTATGTATGAACTTACTATAGAGATTAATAAACATTTTAAGCAAATGGGTAAAACAGAACAGGAGTGTATAAATTAAATGACTATTAAAGTGTTATATGATTTTCACATTTATTTCAATACAAATTTGTTACAGCTGTTTCAGTACTTTATACCTACTTCAGACAAATGCTATAATACTATAAGGTACAAGGTAAACAGCTGTAACAAATTTGTATTTGATATATGAAAATTGTATTTAAATATCTTGGATATTATCTCTCTATCTGGGATGAAAAGGATATCCCTGAAAAAATTACTAGTTATAATAAAAGTTTGGGAATTATTAATCAAGTTATGAAACCATCCCTTGTGCAAAAAAACACCAGATTACGTTTATATAATACTTTGGCTAGACCAGTGTTGACCTATGGTAGTGAAGCATGGACACTAAAAAGACAACATGAAAGCAGAATAACGGCTTGTGAAATGAGATTCATGCGCAGAACAGCGGGTTACACCAGATGGGATCGGAAAAGTAACACCGATATCTTAAAAGAATTGAAGACTATGCCAATTTTGGAATATATTAAACAGTACCAACTAAATTGGAAACCCCATCTTGAAACAATGAGTTCAAATCAAATCCCAAAGCTGTTTATAATTATATACCAAGTGGACGAAGATCTCTGGGCCGTCCTATGAAACGCTGGAGGAAAAATTTTCTATAGGATTGTAACAGGCCTTGGCCTAATACTTGGAAGGAAAAGAAATCGTATAAATATGAAAATTGCATAAAACTTTAACAGTTTTATTTTTGGTAGTAAAAGATTCCGGGCTATGTGGCCGTGGTCTATAACTGGCGTTTCTTCCAGACGTTTCTCCCTCAACTGCGGAGGGCATCTTCAGTGGCGAGCGCTAGAAGCTGTTGTTTCCCTGTCGTAGACTCGACTGCATTCCACTAGTTTTATTTTTATTTAATTAATTGGAGGAAAAGAAAACTCCAAGCATGACAGGCCTAGAAGGCCCTTGGCTGACAGCCGGCTGCTGGCCTCACACCTACATGTGTTAATCACAGAGGTAGACGATCATCCAGCCAGTGTAGGGTTGATATGTGGTCAGCATGTCGGATCCCCCAGCCGAAATAGCTGGTATTCTCAACCTGGAGTCGCTACTTATTGTAGCTACCCAAACGCCTCATGATGCTGTTTGGGCACCAGTCCCATACTGGCTAAAATTCCATGAGAAAAATGTCTGCCCCCATGGAGACTTGAACCAGCACTAGAATTAGATAATGAATTTTCATCAAGTAAACACCAAATCCATTGATTAAATTAAATGACATTTAACTAAAAACTAACTCACACACACTACTGAACCCAGAGATTCATAGCTATGTAGACAGATGTGAATTCTCCATATATCCCTATCCTGAGCTAATATTTTTCAATCATGCTCTGTATAATTTATCTCTTAAAATCATGGTTAAATTTGCCTTCCTACTGGGCAGGGTCTTTCTGGTTTTTCGACAAGAAGATTTAATTTAACTCTTTTATTCCCCATTCACACCACATGTCCCACCCATGGCAATCTACAGGTCTTAACTCATTACATCTAGTTTCCCATAAACATCATGTAAAAAAGTTAAACTCGAGGTATGACAGTCCTACACTCTAATTCAACCCAGGAAGTTACTACAGACCTTATGGGCTAAGCCAGTGTCCCCCCACGTACAGAGGGTAGATGTTGCCAAACTCATAATAACAGTAAATTAATGAGTCATTTTTAACATCTTACCTCATATTTTATGTTTCTTCAAACACGGGAAATAGTTTTCGAGAGAAGGATCTCTCTCATTTTCAACTGACATTATGACATAATGTCGGTTGAAAATGAGAGAGATCCTTCTCTCGAAAACTAGTTCCTGTGTTTGAGGAAACATAAAATATGAGGTAAGATGTTAAAAGTTACTCATTAATTTACTAATTAAGAACCTCATAATGTTATTTCCCATATTTAACTATCATAATAACAGTATTTGTTTGTTTAGGGAGGGGTGGAGGGACAAGGTTAGCAGTACTTTCTCCAAATCTATGTACTATACATTTAAAAAAACATAGTTTTCTTTTACGGCATGCAAACTAGTTTTATAGTAAATATGAGAGTCGACACTTTCACACAGGATAGTACAGATCCGCACGAGCTCAGTGACAAATGGTAACTTTTTTCTTTAAGAGGGGGTGGCTTGGACGGCTACAACTTACAACTATGTACCTGCTGTGTTGCAATCTTCAGTTTTATATAAGGATATCTCTCAAGAAAATACTGTTAAAATGGCAACCCAGTTCCCTATTCTAAACACAAAGTACCATAAAATGGGGTTACTTTGACTCGAGGAGCAACTTTGACAGAATTGGGGCTTCTTTGACATTTTAAATTTCTTGCGTGTTTTGGGCTATTTTGACAACAATTCAATGGTGTAGACATTTCCTTGAAGGCACATGAATAATTAAGTTGTTTTAAATGAGGATGTTAATTGTTGGAGACACATATGTGTCACTTTCAACAACAATGAATTCCCAGCAAGGATAAAATTGTGATTTTCGGTTTTACAGGGGTAAGGACTGGATTTGTTGTGTAAGATGCAAGCTCTGGGTCTGTGGTATGTGTAACAGAGGATCGAACAATTCTCAATATGAATGTGAACTATGTGAAGATGAGAAGTGAAAATCTGTTTTTTTTTCTACTGTTCTTTCAAAAATTCATGTTTTCTAATTAATTCCTGATTGTCTAACTACAATAATTATATAATTTTTGTGTTCTGTTGCGTGTCAGAATTGATAATGAAGTTTAAGTTTATTTTGTCAAATTACAGTTATAAAAACATTTGTAGTAAGGTTGTTTACAATAAAAATATTTATAAAAAGATAAAAATTGGTGTCAAATTAGTACCTACAGTGCGTCTACTTTGAATTATAGTGAAAACAAATGTGATGTCAAAGTAGCCCCAGCACATGGGCAAAACAGACCTAAACAAAACTCATTGTTGTCCTACTAAGTTTTTATTTGAGGAGAACGGTACCAAATGGGATTTGTAGTCTAAGGTTTAATTAGTACAATAAATCATACATTCAATTTTTTCGGCATAAATCATATGAGTTAGACCTTAAAAACCTTCAAAAATATATCAAAGTAGCTCCGTTTTACGGTAACTCCCTGGGTTGTATTTGACTGTAGAATATCCTTAGCCATCTAGCCATCATCTACATATGTCAATCACAGAGGTGGGGATGATTGAGCAAGTATAGGGGTGACATGTGTTCAGCATGTTGGGTCTCTCAACTTGGAGCTGCTACTCAAATTCCTCACAATGCTGGGTTAGCATCAGTCCCATACTTGGTGAAATTACAAGTGAAAACATCTTCCTCCACAGAGATTTTAAACCAGTGCCAGTCCCATAGCTCTGCTTTAAATTATTCAACTACAAAGTAAAGTGATCTCACAACAGGCCCGGAGGCCCTTGGGGTAGTAGGAGGTTAAGGCTCCCACTTTTTCTAGACAGTCGGCATTTTATGTCAGCCGGGTTGTCAGCCCTGCGTGACGGCCGCCTTTACCCCCAGAACAAGCATCTGGTACTCATTTCCGTTAGAGGCTGAGTCAACCCGAGGGCCATAGTGCTGCCAGAGGGTTTCGGTCAGTTTAAAAATCCTGATCCCAACGGGACTTGAACCTCGACCCTCCGGCTTGTAGCTCAGTGCCTTAACCACTACACTACGGCGTGCCCCAAATTATTCAACTACAGTGACAGAAAATCTTGTAGCTCATTTTATGTAGTTTTATCCACATATCTATTTGTTCATTTCTCTTTAGTCCAAAAATGTTCCTAAACACTTCTCAAATATAGTAAAAGCTCCTTCTCCTTCTTCTTCTTCAGCTTTCCCCCACTTAGAAGTTTGTCGTCTTCAGTTTCCATTTACTCGTATCTCTATCATTCCAATCTCTTCCAAATTCCTACCATCCATTATGGTTCTGAGTAGGTTTTCCATTTCCATCTTGGTCTGCTACGATTATTTCTTCCAGGGGGTGACCACTGGTATATATTTTTTGGCCATCTTTCATTTTCCATTCTTTGTACATGGCCATATCATTTGAGCATTTGATTTTCAATCCTCTTAACAACAGATGTGGTAACATTAATTTCTTTCCAAAGGAATTCATTTCTTATTTTATCCTGTCTTGTTTTTTGGAGGCTTCTTCTAAGATCAAATTCAACTGTTCTAATTTTATTCTTTTGTAATTCCGTCAAAGACCAAGTTTCACTTCCATATGACAAAATATTCTGTATTATGCTCTTATAAATTTTCATTTTCCTTTGTAATATTTTTGTTCCAATTATTCCATGTAATGTCTTAGTTGCATTTTTTGCCATTGCAATTTTAGTCTGTACATCTCTCCCACAGATACCTAAACATGTAATTATTGACCCAAGATATTTAAAACTCCTTATTCACAGATTAAAAAATTGCCACACAGTTTATGTATTCGTGGCTAAAAATTCCTTTATTATATTAGAAGGTTTATAGGAAGCCAGATATAATGAGAACAGTTAAGTCTTATAGACTGTGATGGGCAGGACATGTGGCACAAATGAGGAATGAAATATGTGCATGGAAGCTTCTTGTAAGAAAACCAGAGGGAAAACGCCCAGTTGGTAGACCAAGAATGAGGTGGGAGAATAACATTAACTATGATTTGAGGGAAGTAGATTATACAGGGAATGATTGGAAAACATTGGCTCAGGATAGGGATGTATGGAGAGCTTATGTCCGCGCGGCCATGAACCTACAGGTTCGATAGTGCCAGTGAGTTAGTTAGTTAGTATCCTTTATTAACCATCAGCCATTTTTTTTACTGCAGGCAGGTGCCAAGGCGGTTTTTACAAACAGTGACTCAAATCAAATGGACAAATATCAAAACGAAACAAACCTTAGAGAAGCCTTTGGAATTGACAGTTTGGGAGAAAATATACATTCAGAAAAATAAAGATAGATCAATGAATTTTGATATCCCTAACGAAATTACTTTGATTTCGAAGTTCATAAATTCAACCATAGATGGCAGCACTGAAGATGGCGACAATAGAACAGTTGACGGCTGAAGAATTTCGTCAGTCGGAGTTATGGCTGAGGTGAAGATGACTGTGTTTGAAACCGCGGTATCATGGAATCATGAATCCTATGAGGTGAGTTGTTTAAACAAAAAGTTCTCCGATGAATTTTAAAACCTTCGTGTCACTAACCCTAAAGTTCATTGTTAAAAGCTATTGTCGTATTTCACGTTCCGATATGTACTTTCATGGATTTCTCCATCGCCATGATTGGTAAATTATTGTTTCAAATTGTCATTCGTTGCAATAATTTTGAGTGAATAACGATTCCGATTGAGGGTCTTTCCACTTTTCAGCGGTTGCCCTTTTACCAGCCAGCTGCTGGCCCTTCACATCCACATGTGTCAATCACAGAGGTAGATGATCAACAGCCAGTGTAGGGGTGACATGTGGTTAGCATGTCGAGTCCCCCAGCCGTTATAGCTGGTTCCTCAACCTGGAGCCGCTACTTATTGTAGCTACCCAATTGCCTCACGATGCTGGATGGGCACCGGTCCCATACTGGCCGAAATACCATGAGAAAATTTCTTCCCCCATGGAGACTCGAACCAGCGCAAGTCCCGTAGCTCTGCGCCAAGGCTTCCTACCTTAACCGCTCGGCTACGGCGCGGGACTGATTGAATAACACGTGTCTCTTGTGCATTGTTCCCAGTTTATAATGTCAAGTAAAAGGAAAGAAAAATTAGCACCGAAGAGAGAAAAAAATAACGTTGCCGCTTAAAGTAAAAATATAAATGCTTGACCATTCATACGCGTTGGCGACTCGTTTGCGTCTATATCACGCTGTTTCAATGTTAATGAATCAAGAAATCCGAAGACAAAATAAGGAATTATATCACAGAAATCATAGCTGAATATCAATCTTAATTGAAAGGACTTTTAACAGCAGCAAAACAGGAAAAACATTACCTAGTTCTTTAAGTCCTTGCCTAAACCTGATAGCAATAATTAATGGAAATTGTTCAAAATCTCTCATTAAATGATTTTATTTTGACTATTTAACTCATGCCCCAAATGGGAGTCAATGACCAATCACATTTCAATTATTTTTTATTTACAACCAATCACAGTCGTGTTTCACCTAAAATTTACCAACTAAAGTTTATCATAATAAAGAAAGCACCTCCTTTTTAACATTCTGAATAGGTCATAGCATTATTTTGCAGTGATTGACTCTCTAAGAAATACGGCTACCAGATTGTATATATAGTGCATGCATGTCAGCAGAAAGCGCATGCGATAGATAATATAAAAACATTTGTAACAATTGATTATACCACAAAAAAACACTTTTTGAACGTTAAACAAATTATTTTCTAGGAAATGACATTGCAGAAAAATATAATTGACATATTTACATATCAAATTCATTAATACCTATAACGTTGGTTATAAATTTCTCCACTAGGGTGGCTTCTTACAATATTGCGATCCTTTGGCAATATATAATATTATGATCTGGTTGCAGTGATGAACAAAGGAAGGAAATGAAGCACACCAATCGTTTGTCATTTGTTTTCAGACATCGCCGTTTACATTAAATATATAAATATTTTAAAATAACTATAGTTAAATAATGATTTGTGAGTAAACAGCTTAATTTTATTCGTTAAATAGTCCTAACAAATGCCACTCTTGATTTCCAAATTCTCTAGATAAATTCATTCCTCACTTCGTGAGTCGTGAATTTATCGATAATTTGGAAATCACTCGTGGCATTACTTATGATAATTTTTATTTTATTCTGTAATCTTGGAACGTATCCCCTATATACGCATACAAATTACCATTCCATATTAGAGATTTCTGTATTTGCAGAACATATCCCCCGCGAATAAGGAGCTTTCACTGTACTCATAATCTTTTCTCCTTCTTAAAGTAAGACATACTGTTTCACAAACTGTAAGACTGGGTAAAATAAAATAAAGGAGATAACTTGAATTTTAAAATCTCCTTAAGTTACTAAAGTAATTTTAAAATAATTAAATATAATCACCGTCGGTGTGTAGACATTTAAAACAAGACAATCTTCATTTCCAACATATTTAAATCCATATGTATTAAGATCAAACTGTGGGCACATATTTCCACCCCTGGTAGCGTCCCTGATCCCATCCCAATGTTCTGCTGGCTCTGCTCTCTGTAAAACAAAAATAAACAATCAGATAAATTACTTCCTCATAACAGTTTCTTAAAATTATGGTAAATTTCAGAATAAAGCAATCAAAAGTCCATCACGCAGGAACTGCATAAACAAAGCAAATTCCTCAGCAAATCAAAGTTATGGTCCCATTTTGTTGTTTATGGAAAATATATTTCTTCTGTTAAATTGTAAAAAAAAAAAACTCAATTTCCGATGCCATTTTTTTAAAGTGCCAGACTGCACTGAAAACAAATTATGCATATATGTAAGTTATTACTGATTTACATATTATTGTATAATTTGATGCCAATTTAAATAATATCCAGACATTTTTCCATTAATTTATTTTTAAAAAATTAATTAAATATTATGCATTACAGAGACTCTTGACGTCCCAACTCCTTTCAAAAAACGATAAACTGAAAATATATAAAACTATAATTCTACCAGTTATATCATATGGATGTGAAACATGGACTCTTATTTTAAGGGACAAAAGGAGATTACGAGTATTTGAGAATAAAGTTCGTAGGAAAATTTTTTGACCAAACAGAGATGAACAGACAGGTGAATGGAGAAGACTACATAACAGTGAACTACATGGTCTTTATAGGAAGCCAGATATAATAAGAACAGTTAAGTCTCGTAGACTGCGATGGGCAGGATATGTGGCATGAATGGGGAATGAAAGACGTGTATAGAAGCTTCTTGTAGGAAAACCAGATGGAAAACGCCCTGTTGGTAGACCAAGAATGAGGTGGGAGAATAACATTAACCATAATTTGAAGGAAGTGGATTATAAGGGAATGATTGGAAAACGTTAGCTCAGGATAGGGATGTATGTCCGCGCGGCCATGAATGTTATGGGTTCGATAATGCCAGTGAGTTAGTTAATGTATCTTATAGGACACATTACTAATTTAAGGGTTAAATCAAATTGTATGGTTTACATTACAATGATTGCAAGATTAAACTTTTCATTTTGGTTTTCTGATAAACCTCCACTTCTAATTTTATTAGATTTTGCTGAATTTTGGAGAATATCTTCATCGATTTATTTTGATAGCATATTCTTAGTTTCGTTGGGAAACATCGAAATTGGCGACATCTAGAGCAATTTTTCAATTTTTATTTCAGATGAATTTGTATACCTAATGGTCCGATTTTGCTGGTTAACGAACTATACCTTAATGTGTTTAATTAACTGCTATATGCCAAGTTTGGTTTCGATTAAATAAAAGTTGTGGCCACTAGAGCATTAACAGACACACACACTCATGTAACAGGACCTCATCAACTAAATTATAGGGATGATAGGTCATGTAGAGAGGATCATTTTTTGTGAAGAAACATAATTATAGTCCCAAGCACGTAATTTATGAGTTATGCGCAGATGAAGGTATTCACCAGTAAAGGCATGTTATATTATTTTTACAATAAGTGTTCAAACAGTCGACTCTGTGCGTCATTGCATGTTTGATTTCGTCGCAGCAACGATCGGCCCGCACGGCCGAGCATGGCAGGATTTTGTCTGACGTCGTCAAATGCAATATTTAGTCTGCCAATCAGTTGATCTCTCATGGCCACTGGAGTTTCGTAGACCATACTCTTGACATGTCCAAAAAAAATCAAAGGGCGTTAAATCAGGCGAACGTGCTGGCCACACAACAGATCCTCCTCTTCCAATCGACCGGAACCCATAATCGACGGTCAGTTGTGCTCGTGCGTCGACACTGAAGTGTGCTGGGGCTCCATCATGCTGGAACCAGAGATTGCGGCGCACAGCAAGCGGTACACTGTCTAGCAGGTCAGGAATGGTTGTACATAAGCTGCCTCAGTTAACCTTGCTGGCAGAATTACAGGTCGCAGCAGATGAGTACCAACAATTTAAACCCAAATGTTAACGGAAAACCTCTGCTGGTGATTGCGAACAGCAATTGCATGTGGGTTAGTGTAATCCCTGATGTGACTATTCCTACTATTGAAGTATCCATCGCGCATAAAATAGCCTCATCTGAGAATAACAGCTGCATAGGAAAAGCAGCATTGTGAACAGTGCGATGTAGAAACCACTGTACAAAGTTCATACGAGGTACAAAATCTTGTGGTCCTATTGCCTGCACCATCTGAAGGTGGTGGCGTGCAGGTTGTACTCCCTCAATGGACCGGTGACTTACGCTCATAGCACGAGCCACAGCACGCAGGTTCGACAGTAACTCGTTCGACCACAACGTCCTCAAAATCTGGTGTCCTCACTTCATGTCTCCCGCCGCCAACGGCCCGAGGACGAAGATTCCCCGTTTCTCCAAGGCGTCGATGAGTTGCAGCAAATGTAGTATGGTGTGGATGTCTCCTGTTGGGATACCGCTGCTCGCACATGCGACGAGCCTCTCTCTCGCCTCACCGTAACACATAATCATGTCTCTGAGTTCAGACAACTCGTACTGCATGTTGATTAAAGTCTCAAAACAACAAACCAAACCTACAGGCACGTATTGCTACAACAGAGTGAGGGCTGACGGCATAAATAAACAACGAACGGATTGGTTCCAGTGCGTCGCGCGCGCACCTTGATACATGCGCATAACTCATAAACGACATGTTTGCGACTATATGTTCCTTCACAAAAATGATCCTCTCTGCATGGCCTACCATCCCTATCATTTTATCGGTGAGGTCCTGTTACACCATATATATATATATATATATAACGTACAAATTATTGCAGCAGTATGTGAATACATCTGAGGAATATATTGGTCCTATGTGTGTATTTGTGTAGTTTCTTGGCGAGGAAATTGTCGAAAATACCTGGAAATTGAATAAGTAGTTTGTATATAAATAACCCGAAAACGCCATATTAACAATATGTAACGTTGGAAGATCGTTATGAATTTTGGATATGGAAATATGTTTAAAAAACTGAAAGAATAACCCACTTGCCTTAAACTTAACAAGCTGACCAAAATAACTCGCCCTAATTTTATATTTGTTCATTTTGTGCAGAAAATTATATTCCAAGATACATAGACTGTCATTTGTGCTAGATTAATCATTAATTTACCAGATTCGTCGTATGAAGATCTGTCGGTCTTAAATAATGAAAAAAAAAAACTAATAAAAACTAACCCTAATTTGATATGTGTCATTTTTTCTCTAAATAGGTTTTTAGTTAAGTTGTAATATTGTTTGGACTGGAAATACTTCCAACATGTGACAAGAAAAATGTATGAATGTTTCAACCATACACCATGCGCATGCGTCAACAGACACGAAGCAGTTTGCACTATGGAATCACGGGATGCAGTCAACATATACACGATATTTGAACTCGCATTGCCAACCAACCTAAAAGCTAACCTAACGCAATATAAGTACTCTAACCTGTGAAAGACCAAGCTAAAAGCTAACCTAACGCAATTTATGTATTCTAACCTATGAAAGACCAACCTAATAGCTAACCTAACACAATTTAAGTACTCTAACCTGTGAAATAATGCAACTTCCAAAAATAGGTAGTGTAAATAGTTATGTTCTGAAATTCTGATGTGTATGTGTAAAGTTAATTAGTACATACTATATGTTGGCTGCACTGGAACACGTACATAATCTTTGTTGGCTGCGTACAATATTTATTAAAATCAATATGGCAGTCACGTCTTCAAGGTACGTATGTAGTTTAATATCGTAAATTCAATCATTTCAAATAATCATAAGAAAAAATGTAGAAACCATTGTAAATGATAGGAAATAACTTGAATAATGAAACACCAAGAGTAAAATTTTGACAGGAGTTTATTAGGGTATTTAAAAAGTCTTGTCATACGTTGGAAAGTTTAGCCACTTACTTATTCATTGGCACTATCGAACCCGTAGGTTCATGGCCGCGCGGACATAAGCTCTTCATACATCCCTATCCTGAGCTAATGCTTTCCAATCATTCCCTGTATAATCTACTTCCCTCAAATCATGGTTAATGTTGCTCTCCAACCTCATTCTTGGTCTACCAATTGGGCTTTTTCCCTCTGGTTTTCCTACAAGAAGCTCCCATGCACGTCTTTCATTCCCCATACGCGCAACATGTCCTGCCCATCGCAGTCTACGAGACTTAACTGTTCTTATTATATCTGGCTTCCTATAAAGATCACGTAGTTCATTGTTATGTAGTCTTCTCTAATCACCTGTCTGTTCATCTCTCTTTGGTCCAAAAAAGTTCCTAAAAACTTTATTCTAAAAAACCCGTAATCTCATTTCCTCCCTTAAAGTAAAAGTCCATGTTTCGCACCCATATAATATAACTGGTAGAATAATAGTTTAACTTTTTTGGGAACATCAAAAGTCTCTGAAATGCATAATAGCACGCATTTCCAGAATTGAGCCTATGTTTAATTTCTTTGTGCATCTCATTCCTTTTTGTGATTATTGTTCCTAGGTATTTGAATTCAGCCACTTCCTCAAAATTTCCCTTTGTCATTAGCTGTCCATTTCCATTATATAATGTATTTCTACGTGTGACCATATATTTAGTTTTAATGATATTTACTTCCTTGATGACATTCTAGGAGATCATCAATGTGCATTTAGAAGAAACAGGTCTACAACAGATCAGATTTTTAGTATAAGACAAATTTTAGAAAAGAAATGGGAATATAATGGTACTGTACATCAACTGTACGTAGACTTCAAAAAAGCATATGATTCAATTAAGAGGGAGAAGTTATAGAGTATCCTGCTGGAGTTCGGAATTCCTAAAAAGTTAGTTAGACTTATACGAATGTGTGTAAATGACACAAAGAGTAGGGTGCGTGTAGGCAAACAGTTTTCGGACACTTTTGAAATCCAGAATGGGTTGAAGCAAGAAGATGCACAATCTCCTCTACTGTTTAATTTTGTACTAGAGCATGCCATTAAATCTTTAGAGAATGAGGAAGGCTTACAACTCAATGGTATTAATAAGCCGTTAGTTTATGCTGATGATGTAGTATTATTGGCTGATAGCGAGGAGATACTAAAGGACAACACGCACACGCTATTGAGTAACACTAAAAAATTAGGACTGGAAGTAAATATCAATAAAACTAAATATATGGTCACACGTAGAAATACATTATATAATGGAAATGGACAGCTAATGACAAATGAGGGAAATTTTGAGGAAGTGGTTGAATTCAAATACCTAGGAACAATAATCACAAATAGGAATGAGATGCACAAAGAAATTAAACATAGGCTGAATTCTGGAAATGCGTGCTATTATGCATTGCAGAGACTCTTGATGTCCCAACTCCTTTCAAAAAATGTTAAACTGAAAATATATAAAACTATTATTCTACCAGTTATACTATATGGGTGCGAAACATGGACTCTTACTTTAAGGGAGGAAAGGAGATTACAGGTATTTGAGAATAAAGTACTTAGGAAAAAGTTTGGACCAAAGAGAGATGAGCAGATAGGTGAATGGAGAAGACTACATAACATTGAACTACATGGTCTTTATTGGAAGCCGGCTATAATAAGAACAGTTAAGTCTCGTAGACTACGATGGGCAGGACATGTGGCACGTATGGGGAATGAAAGAGGTGCATGGAACCTTCTTGTAGGAAAACCAGAGGGAAAACGCCCAGTTGGTAGACCAAGAATGAGGTGGGAGAATAACATTAACTATGATTTGAGGGAAGTAGATTATACAGGGAATGATTGGAAAGCAT
This sequence comes from Diploptera punctata, assembly GCA_030220185.1. Classification (NCBI taxonomy): domain Eukaryota; kingdom Metazoa; phylum Arthropoda; class Insecta; order Blattodea; family Blaberidae; genus Diploptera; species Diploptera punctata. The sequence goes on from JASPKZ010003438.1 coordinate 346,040, forward strand.
TAGCTCAGGATAGGGATGTATGGAGAGCTTATGTCCGCGCGGCCATGAACCTACGGGTTCGATAGTGCCAGTGAGTAAGTAAATAAGATATTTACTTCCAGTCCTAATTCCTTAGTGTTACTCAATAGTGTATGCGTGTTGTCGTTTAGTATCTCCTCGCTATCGGCCAATAGTACTATATCATCAACATAAACTAACAGCTTATTAATATCATTGAGTTGTAGGCCTTCCTCATCCTCTAAAGATTTGATGGCATGCTCTAGTTTAGCCACTTAGACTTTTTTTTTTTAATCTGACAAAAAACCCAACTATAATTTTATATTTGTAAATTTTGATAGCGTGTGTCATTAGTTAAGCCACATTTCGATTAGATTTTAATAGCTACTACATTATTTCGGTGAAGAACTGACATACATGCATTCAAAGAATCATATCCTACACTTACCATGAACCTGAGATTCCCAACTGGAGGCTTCGCATAAGGAATTCCCACGAATCCAAAATATGTCATGTTACTTCTGACAGATGTTAAAGTGGTCCCTTTGACTAGCCCTTGTTCAACTTTAGCTATAACTTCAGGCCCTGAAGCAAATCCATCTCTTGCTAGAATCAACGTCATCATCACCATTATCCAGAACTCCATGTCTCTTCAAGAAATGTTTCTGCTAAAATTATTTTTACATATGCATTGTAGGACTAAATCGTTTTACACAATTGATTTAATTCTATTGAATCATTTTTATTAACTGATTATAACAGAACTTTTACATTCTGTATGTCAAAAAACGACATACAAGAACAACAATTTTTCCTAATTGTTCACAACGTAATAATACGAGAATACTGCTGACAACTGTTTATGTGCTATTTTACATGATGAAAGCAATTGTTTTTATGTCGCAACAACAAATCTCCTTGACGATTTTGCTGAAGTTTTCATAGTAAGTCAAATATGGCATTACATGTGCCAGTTTCATTTACTTTGAAGCAGTTTCTGAAAATGATGATTCATTAGAACTAGTAACTAATACCCGGCGTGCGCTGCTACGCACAAATAAATGAAAATGAATGTTTTTTTATGTTTAGTTGAATAAGTAAAAGGAAAAATAATTATAAATGTATAACGTAACTATTTTTAAATACCCCGTGCTGATTACCCGGCATTGACCGGGAATCTATTTATCCTGATCTTTTTGGCATAAATGAGCAGAAAGACTAAAATTAATGTGTTTTTATGTTTAGTTGTATAAACAAGAGGAGAAATAATTATAGATTTATATCGTAATTATTTTAAGATTCCCCGTGCTGATTGCCCGGCGTTGCTGGAAATCTACTTATCCCGATCTTCTTGGCATAAATGAGCTAAAAGATAAAATCTCATCCGTAAAAGAATACCCGCCGTGCGCTGCTACGCTTTCTCGGAAATGTACACTTAGCGACAAAAAGAATGAGCCGCTTCAAAAAACAGTATCTGTTATGCTCAAAAAGTTAAAGCTGTGATTCACGAGGTAACTTACTTACTCACTGGCACTATCGAACCCATAGGTTCACGGCCGCGCGGACATAAGTTCTCCATACATCCCTATCCTGAGCTAATGCTTTCCAATCATTCCCTGTACAATCTACTTCCCTCAAATCATAGTTAATGTTATTCTCCCACCTCATTCTTGGTCTACCAACTGGGCGTTTTCCCTCTGGTTTTCCTACAAGAAGGTTCCATGCACCTCTTTCATTCCCCATACGTGCCACATGTCCTGCCCATCGTAGTCTACGAGACTTAACTGTTCTTATTATATCTGGCTTCCAATAAAGACCATGCAGTTCAATGTTATGTAGTCTTCTCCATTCACCTGTCTGTTCATCTCTCTTTGGTCCAAAATTTTTCCTAAGTACTTTATTCTCAAATACACGTAATCTCCTTCGGGGACTACTTCAGAGAACCCATGCCAAAGGCTCAAACACAGGGACATGTTCCTAGGAACATGGAATGTTAGGAATACACGATATAACGCACTGTTAAATGTTTTAAATACGCTGTATTTTGGTTTTAATCGTCTTAAATAGTTAAGGAACAGTGAAGAGGCATGTTTCTAGATATTTACGAGTGTTCGACAAATGCAATATTACTCAAATTGCGACATTTCAAATAAAGTTAAACTCTCGTTTATAGTGTAAAAGTACAAGACAACCAATATTTAGACAACTCGTATCCCACGTTCGAGTACCGTAGATCGTTAAACCAGTTACAAGAAGAAATGTGTATGAAAGCCAGGGTTCGAATCCTTCAACAATGTTTTTTTTATTAATTTGTATTTCCGCAAAATACATCATATAAGTGCTAAACTAAACTCACTGGCACTATCGAACCGGTAGGTTCATGGCCGCGCGGACATAAGCTCTCCATATATCCTTATCCTGAGCCAATGTTTTCCAATCATCCCCTGTATAATCTACTTCCCTCAAATCATAGTTAATGTTATTCTCCCACCTCATTCTTAGTCTACCAACTGGGTGTTTTCCCTCTGGTTTTCCTACAAGAAGCTTCCATGCACGTCTTTCATTCCCCATTCGTGCCACATGTCCTGCACTTCACAGTCTAAGAGTCTTAACTGTTCTCATTATATCCTATAAGTGCTACAACATTTAATTCCTGCCACGTAATCTACGTCCACTTTACACTATATGAAGTTATATTCCTGCCTTCGTAAACTCTATAACACTATTTAGCTACCGGTATACATTTAATTGTGTATGCATATTTTAATAATCATGCTATACATTTATGTAATAAAAGATAATATAGCTTCATATATTTATGTGTTTATTTATTTATTACGTAATAGTGAGGAAAAAGTTTAACCCTTCAATTAAAATATTTAGTTTATATATGTCAAGTCCAGCATAATAATAGCCCATACATGATGGACCATAATAAAAAAAATATTATTGTTATTATTATTTTATTGTCCATCATACGTAGTAGTAGTAGTAGTAGTAGTAGTAGTAGTAGTAGTAGTAGTAGTAGTAGTAGTAATAATAATAATAATGGGATATAGCCTATCAAAGGATGTGAAGAATGTAATTAACTGGGGATCAAAATTAACTCAAAATGTACCCAAGAAAATGACATAAAATATAGAATTCAAAAAGGCAGATCAGTAATAACAATGTTAAACGGCGTTTTGTGGAATAAGAACACATGAATGGATATCAAATTATAAATTTATATATCCATAATTCGAAGCACGCTAACATACGGTGCAGAAACTTGGCAGTTGAATAAAAATTTTGTTTGAAGCTTATGTCTACTGAAATGGATTGTTCTAGACGCTCAACTAGACATTCTAGATTGGAAAAAATCAGACAACAAATGAAAGTCCAAAATTCAATATTAGATTTTGTGACATACAGACAACTATAATGGTATGGTTTTACACGTAGGATGCCAAAGAAAAAATTACCCAGACAAGCTTTGGAATGGATCCACCTGGGAAAGGAAAGAGAGGTTCACCTAGATTTAAATGGATGGATGATGTAAGAAGATGTATGAGGGAGCTAAGTCTGGAAGAATTGGAATGTGAAGATAGAGAAGAATGGAGAAAGAAGATAAAAATTTAAAAAGTTTTGGGCTTTATCACATTTCAAACCTGTTTATAAATAAATAAATAAATAATAATAATAAAAACAGTAATACTTCCGAATAGTTAGTACGTTTTTTCTTTAAGAATGGACAGACAGAATAAAATAGAAAGCATTTTAACAATTAAAAAATTTAAGCTCATCAGGAACCGAACCTACGACCTTTTGCATACGAATCAAGTCACTGAGCACTGAGCTAAGCGTACGCTGGCTAATTATGCTTGAAAGAATACTCTTCAAAGGAAGAAGGGAAACGTATTATAGCTCTACCGTGCAATTAATTTACTCGTGTGAATAGCGCGTTGGAACTTAAAATATTCGAGATTAAGAGTCCACCCATTATTTTTGTCGCTGAGTGTACGTCTTGACATCAATGAAAGACAAAAATGGTTATTGTGAGTAATCCGTATAATATAGACTTATGCCGTCGCGGACTTTTTTTTGTAAAGTTGATATATTCAATTCTGTGTGTACACCTGAATTTGGTGTATTTGTTATGATTTGGCCAGTGTACGCCATTTAAGCGTCCAAATAGCGACTTTTTTTTACGTTTTTCGCAAAGGGTGATTTTTAAGGGCGAAGGGGTTGAATATTACAACTATCTTATAGCCTATTACCTTCCCGGGAAACTCCTAAACATTTTGCAAAAAGCTCGATGACAATCAGATGAACGGTATGGCAGCGCATAAAATACGAACATTAATTTTTATATATTAGATGTCAACGAGAAAGCTCGTTCTGTTGCTAGCGTTTCAAAACTCGTAACAGTCAAAGTCTGAGGTGACACCCCTCAATGGTCAAAGCAAATGGCCATTTCATCATAATCATTTTTTCATAGTAACTAATTCACTGTCACTACTGAACCCGTAGGTTCATTGCCGTGCGGACATAAGCTCTCTACACATCTTTATCCTGAGCTAATGTTTTCCAATCATCCCCTGTATAATCTACCTACCTAATCATGGTTAATGTTGTTCTTCCACTTCATTCTTGGTCTACCTATTGGGTATTTTCCCTCTGGTTTTCCTACAAGAAGCTTGCATGCCCCTATTTCATTTCCCATTCATACCACATGTCCTAACCATACCAGTCTACGAGACTTAACTGTTCTTGTAGTTAGATTGATAAAACATTCTTTATCTCAATCTAAGTTATGTTTATTATTAACAATTTAACTAAGAGTATATCAACTACTCACATCATCAACATAGTACATTCACGAATTTAGGCCATTTGTTGACCTGTTTCGGTCTCAAGAGAAACACCATCCAAAAGTCTTTTGAGTGGACGTCCTGGTCTTCTTCTTCCTGCAGGTTGATATCTTAACATTTGTTTGAGTATTCTGTGATCTTCCATTCGATGAACATGTTGCATCCATCTTGACTTATAATCAGAAATTTTGTTTTCTAAAGGTTCCATGTGCAATTCTTCTAAGATGTCTTCATTTTTTTTGTGATCTAGTAGTGTGTATCATGCACTCCTCCGAAGGTATCTCATTTCAGCAGATCTAAGTCTCTGTATATCCTTCTGTTTCAACGTCCATACTTCGCTACCATACAAAATAGTTGGAAGAGCCAGTGTTTTATACACTTTTAATCTTGAATGCTTTTGGACTAACTGTGGCTTGAAGATAGAATTTATTAACCCTAAAATTCTTAAAAATTTAGATATTTTTGCATTTACATCCTTTTCTTCTTCATATTCTAGATATGTAAAATTATTCACCTGCTCCAAAATTTTATTGTCCAGTACAATTTTACTTCTGACAGGATCTACATCTTGAAATGCCATAATTTTTGTTTTTTCTGTAGATATCTTCAAACCATATTCTTCTGTAATTTTGTTAAGTTCATACAGACCTTTCTGTAGATTATCTTCTGAATTTGCTATTATTATTTGGTCATCTGCGAACAATAGGGTGTTGGAATAATATAAAGGGATATTCAATATTAACTGTACTTATTATAACTGTTTCCCATTAAGATATTTTAGCTAACTATTATGCAATTCTTCTCCATTTATCTTCTGTTCATCTTTTTGATCCAAAAATTTTCCTAAAAACTTTATTCTCAAATATTCGTAATATTTTCACCTCTCTTAAAATAAGAGCTCATGTTTCGATCCATATAACTGTGCGAATAACTGTTTTATATAAGTTAGGCTATATTCACTGAATGGAGAAGACTGCATAACAATGAATTACATGGTCTTTATAGGAAGTCAGATATAATGAGAACAGTTAAGTCTCGTAGACTGCGATGGGCAGGACATGTTGCACGTATGGGGAATGAAAGACGTGCACGGAAGCTTCTTGTAGGAAAACCAGAGGGAAAACGTTCAGTTGGTAGACCAAGAATGAGGTGGGAGAATAACATTAAATATGATTTGAGGGAAGAAGATTATACAGGGGATGATTGGAAAACATTGGATCAGGATAGGGATATATGGAGAGCTTATGTCCGCGCGGCCATGAACCTACGGGTTCGATAGTGCCAGTGAGTTAGTTATATTCACTTTAACATTCTTTTAGAGAAGTTGGGACGAATGCATAATAGCATACATTTCCAAAAATGAACTAAGGTTTAATTTCTTTGTGCATGAGATTAATTTAAAATAATAAACCATTAATTTAATACAAAACTATATGGAAAACACAAGAATGGCAATAAGAGGCCTGCTGGATACAACCAAAGATTTTTATATGCAATATAACTTTATATACATATATTTTTTAAATACAATAGGAAGTAATATTAAGAGGTTTGTTTAATAATTAAAACATTTTGTCTGTTCATTCTTACCTCTTAGAGTTGTTTTTGTCGAACAGACTGTAATCGCTGACGATGGGGCTAAGAAGCTCTGAAACATATGTTCGACAAAAACAACTCTAAGAGGTAAGAATGAACAGACAAAAATGTTTTAATTAATAACTTTAGATATTTATTAAATGGGATGTTCTTGGTGATAAAATTGTATTACACCTGTTATGCGAAATACAAATTGTATTACATCATCATCATCATCCATGCAAGTATTAGGCCGTGTGGCCTGTTACAATCTCAAAGAGGAATGTTCCATCCAGCGCTTTTTTGGACATCCCAGCGATCTTTTGCCTTGGGGGCAGTAACGAAGCATGGCTTTTAGAATTCTATGAGACGGCATTCGTTGAAGATGGGCTTTCCAGTTGTTCTGATAGTTTTGTATATGGTGAAGAATGGGTTCTACATCCAACTCTTCCATAATTTCCTCATTTCTTTTATGGTCCCACTTAGTGTAGCCTGCTGTACGGCGCATAAATCGAATCTCATTTACTGTTATTCGGCTTTCATCTCTTCTTCGTATTGTCCATGCTTCACTACTATATCTTAATACTGGTCTTGCGAGAACCTTATAAAGCCGTAATCTTGTATTCTTCTGTATTAAAGATGGTTTCATTATACTATTAATTATCACCGTTGTTTTTATAAAATTTGTGATTTTCTTTGATATACCAGCTTCATCTCGAAATGTTAAATTATAACCCAAAGTCACACAAAGTCAATAATAACCCAAATCACCAATTAAAAAAGTTAAAGAGTCAACGCGTTTCAGTAGTGATGCTACCATTATCAGGACTTAATATTGACTAAAGACAAACTGAAATGTGTAAACTAAAAATTAGATAAAAACAAACTACGTCACATGGCATAATTGATTAAAATAACATTTGTCATTACAGAACTGATCTTCTTCTATTTTAATTAACGGGAAGAAACCATCCCTTGTACAAAAAAACACCAGATTACGTTTATATAACACTTTGGCTAGACCAGTGTTGACCTATGGTAGTGAAGCATGGGCACTAAAAAAACAACATGAAAGCAGAATAACGGCTTGTGAAATGAGATTCATGCGCAGAACAGCGGGTTACACCAGATGGGACCGGAAAAGGAACACCGATATCTTAAAAGAATTGAAGACTACGCCAATTTTGGAATATATTAAACAGTACCAACTAAATTGGAAACACCATCTTGAAAGAATGAGTTCAAATCGGATCCCCAAAGCTGTTTATAATTATATACCAAGAGGACGAAGATCACTGGGCCGTCCTATGAAACGCTGGAGGGAAAATTTTCTATAGGATCGTAACAGGCCTTGGCCTAATACTTGGAAGGAAGAAGAAGAAGAAGAAGAATTAACGGGAAGAGGGCGCTGACTGCAATAGGACCATTGTCCTTATTCATAATTTTATCTTTGTTTTTTATAAATTTCAAGGACGTCAAGGAATTTTGAAACTAATGACCGATGTAACCAGTCTGAGATTACTTTTATCAATAATGTGACCGTGATTAGAAGTACAGTAAAACTTGTTTAATCCGGAACGTGAATAATGCGGAAATCTGTACAATATGAACAAATTTATTGGTCCCGGCGAAATAATAGTAATTTTACGTGTGTTTGTTTTGCATAAAACCAACTCTGCCCAACGCGGAAACGGAAGGATATTTCTACAATTCATGAAAAAAATATAAAGCAGAAAGACAGAGAAATAAATTAGTTTCCATTTCATTAAATTCCCGTTTATCAAAAAAAAAACAATAAGGAATGATTCCTGCCGCCGGGTGAAGTAAGACATCTACCTGTACCTGAAATTTTATTTCGGGCTCACTGCACACCTGTTATGCGAAACACATATACCTGTCTTACAAATAACCATTGCACTGTAAAATCTTAAATTAGTTTAAGTTCTGAGTCTGGTCTTTCACAAGTAGCGTTCTGAATTTACGGAATAAAGATGGCTAAAACGTATGTATCATTGTCATTAAACAAAAAAGTGAAAGTGATCGAAAATAAATCTCCAAATTTCCGGACCTATGCCCCAAAGTCAAGCTCTAGCTGTTGCTAAATCCCTAGGGAATAACGATTTCAAGGCATCTTCAGGTTGGCTGGACTTAATGTAGTGTGGAATAAAATTTGCGGGGAATCAAAGGATGTGGACGAAAGTGTAGTTAGTAAGCGGAAAATGAAACTGCATACTTTAATTTCAGGATACGCGCCTAAGAGACATTTTTAACGCAGACGAAACGGGACTGTTTTTTGGCGCGTTACCGTCGAAGTCGCTCATACATACTATACTTCCCTTTTCAAAGGCAGCGAAACTACAATTAGTATAAGGTAAGTAAAAATACATATACGGTACTCTATCATCTAAGATTACACTGGTCAACATGATTTTTGTCTCATGAGTACCAACAGTTGTACTTAATGCAGTTTTTTTATCGTGTTTTCAAACAATATTCGGAATTTCTCCATCACCCACAGTTTTCTTTTTATTTAAATTTCAATTAATGGATTTAAATAATAATTTTTTTAATAAACGTTTCTTCGTCCATTTGTCTATTGTAAAATAAAATCAAATGAGCTAACTCAAATGATTTCAGCTATGGAAAAGATATATCAAGGTAAATGGAATCCTAATATGCTGGCCGATTATTGTTGGGCCATTAAAGGGATGCTCCACAGGCGAAATATAGCAGAAAATTGTAATTTCTTACTTTCTAGGTGAGTCCGAATGTTCGAATATTGTGTAGTTAGGAATGTAGAAAATATTAAAGTGTTTGAAATTATAATAAATGCCTGTCTCTTGGAAGCCTTGCGTGATGAAAAAAAAAACGGTATCATATTTGAATTCAGAAGAAAAAAATACTATCAGAATCGCATATTTTTATTTCTGAGACAAAAAAAAATGTTTGTTGCTCAGTGTTACTAATAAGTTTTAGTTTCTATAATGCGGAATTTTGTCCAATGTGGAAACAAAATTTGTCCCATGCGATTTCGCTGTGAGCAAGTTTTACTGTATATTGAGCAACCCCTGATTTATCAATTCTATTCAATCTAAAATGCCCATTAAATCTGGTTAGAGTGGATCTTGTTTGTTCAACATACTTCTTACCATAAGTAATGCCACGAGTGATTTCCAATTTATCTAGACAATTTTGAAATCAAGAGTGGCATTTGTTACGACTATTTAACGAATAAAATTAAGCTGTTTACTCACAAATCATTATTTAAATATAGCTATTTTAAAATATTTATATATTTAATGTAAACGGCGATGTTTGAAAACAAATGAGAAACTATTGGTACGCTTCATTTGCTTCTTTGGTTCAATACTGCAACCAGATCATATTATTTATTGCCAAGGGAACGCAATATTGTAAGAACGCACTCTAGTGGAGAAAAAATTAAACACATCAAACTGATGTCCTATGATGCAAATATGACAATTACATTTTTCTGGAATGTTATTACCTGGGAGAAAATACATATAAGAAAGTGCAAACAGTGGTTTCTTTTTTTGGTGGTATAATCAATTGCTACAAATGTTTTTATATTAACTCCCGCATGCGCTATGTGTTGCCATTCATGCACTATATATACAATCTGGTAGCCGTATTTCTTAGAGCCGGTCACTGCAAAATAATGCTATGACCTATTCAGAATGTTAAAAAGGAGGTGCTTTCTTTATTATTATAAACTTTAGTTGGTAAATTCTAGGCGAAACACGACTGTGATTGGTTTTAAATAAAAACCATTGAAATGTGATTGGTCATTGACTCCCAATTTGGGGCATGAGTTAAATAGTCACAGTTTTTACACCCGAACTCATAAATACCGGATTTTTTCAAGAAATGAACTTCATCCTTAGGATTTCCGGACTGTAAATATAAATTAATTTAGTATCTAGTCCTTTAAAAATCTTGCTCAAACCTCTAGTTAAAGAGGGAGCATACGGTATAGTTACAAAATTAACCTTATTGTTAATAGCAGAATGGAAGGTCGTGGAATCATTAATCAATTTTTTTGAATTTGAACTTTGGAAGTAAATTATCAATAATGTTTTCATTTAACCCATTACATTAGCTACATCTCCAATGGTTTCTAATTCTCTGCAATATCTAATTTTACTTAACGGAAAGGTAGTAATTCGTTGAACTAAAAAAATGAAACTGGCCATTTTATGTTGTGTACAATGACAATAATCAGCAGTGATATATCGAAATGTACTGATTTCCTTCCTGTAAATATCAAATTCCAATCTATAATCTTTTCTAATTATTAAAATGTAAAAAAAAGTGCTGATAATGGTAGCGTCGCTACTGAAACGCGTTGACTCTTTTAACTTTTTAAATTGGTGATTTGGGGTTTTATTAACTTTGTGTAAATAACTTTATACGCTAAATGGATTATGAATATGAATGATTTACCGAGCGCAGTAAGTTTGGGACTCGTATTCTGGGAGTCCCGGTGCCGATCAACCTGACAAAATGTTGAGCTGGAATTTCATTATCAGGACCCATTTCATAGTATCATTAAATATAATAATAAAAATTCAAATAAATTAAATAAATAGACGCTGTGTGACCAAGCGTCTACCGCGGTGGACTAGTTATCCTCTTTGCCTCTGGTCCCGAAGGTTGCAGTTTCAACTCTGACGGCGTCGATGGATTTATTTTAGGACGGAAAATCCAAGGAGCAAGTCCTCTGGGAGGGACTTTAAGCCGTGGGTCCCGAGTCTGAAGATTTTCTTCTCCCATCTTCTTCTTCACGGTTTAGACTTATTTACTAGACTGTTGCGGCTCCAAATTGCTGCTGTTTCCATCTTTTCTTTGGTCTTCCTAAACGTCTTCTTCCTCTTGATGAATAGTTGTATGCTGCTTTTAGTATTCTATTCTCACTCATCCTTGCTAAGTGTGCTTTCCAGTTTGTTCTGTATTTCACTATTGTTGTGTTTAATTCCTCTACTTTTAGTTGTTGTCTTATTTCTGTGTTTTTTGTCTGTTCTTAGATATCCTGTTATTGGTCTGAGGAATCTCATTTCAGCAGCTTGTATTCTGGCAGATTGTTTTGTTGTTACTATCCATGTTTCGGATCCATAAGTAATAATAGGAACTGCCATTGTCTTGTATAATTTCATTATACAGTATTTTCTGGCTTTATTTTTCAAAGTTCTTTTTAATGTTCCTGTTTTATAATTAAACTTTAGTTCGTTATTTATATCTGTTTCCGTTGTGTATGATATTTCGCAACCTAGGAAGTTATATCTTACTACTTGTTCTATTGGTTTATTTTCTAATATTATTTTTTGTCCGAACTCGATGAGCGCCCTTGAAGACCATTGTTTTTTATTTTTGTAAGGATATTTCCATGATGTATTTTTTTGATATTTCATTCTTTGTAGTTCGTCCTCTGTTTTTATTATTAAAATTTGGTCACCTGCAAAGGCTACTGTTTTTGTTACTATATTTCCTAAGTTAATTCCCCCAGTCATTTGCTTCCATGATATTATTATGTCGTCAAAATAAATGATAAAAAGAGTGATTGATAGTGGACAGCCTTGTTTAACTCCTCCTGTTATATGTATTGGTTCCCTTTGATCTATTTTTATTTTCTCATACATTTTCTTAATTACTGCTATCAAGTGTAGTAGAATTACTTTTTCACATAATATGTTCCATAATTTTGGTCTAGACACTTTATCAAAGGCCTTCTTATAATCTATAAAGAGGATGTGTGTCTCTAAGTTGAATTCTCTTCGCTTCTCCATTATTTGTTTGAAAGTGAATACGTTTTCTGTGCAGCTTCTTCCTTTCCTAAAACCTGTCTGCTCTTCTGATATTATTGCGTCTACTATAGTTGTTAATCTTTGGTTGATCATTTTTGCATATATTTTGTATGCTGTACATAGTAAGCTTAGGGCTATGCCTCTATAGTTTTCTGGCTTTGTTTTATCGCCTATTTTATATATTGAGATTATTTTTCCAATTTTCCATTCTTCTGGTATTGTACTTTGTTTCCAGCACTTGTTATAGAATTTTAATAATCTTTCTTGGAAATTCTTTGGGGCATTTTTATCAAGATTTTTCAAGCTAGTAAAAGATCCTTAAGCCTGAATAAAAAGGTCTCTAAGCAAAATTTACCGACCTCAACGTCGTAGTAATACCTTAGTTGCCTGTTAGATGTCTCATTGAGTCGGTGTGTTGACCGCATGCCATTCATGACATATATGAGCAAATAAAGGTAAAGTAATCCCACTACAGGTCTCAGGAGGCCCTTGGGGTAGTAGGAGGTTAAGGCTCCCACTTTTTCTGGACAATCGACACTTGAAATCAGCCGGGTTGTTAGCTCTGCGTGACAGCCTCCTTTACCCCCAGAACAAGCATATAGTACTCATTTTAGTTAAAGACTGAGTCGACCCGAGGGCCATAGTGCCGCCAGAAGGATTGTGTCAGTTTAAAAATCCTGACCCCACCGGGACTCGAACTTTCGACCTTCCAGTTTGTGCCTTAACCACTACGCTACGGCGTGCTCCTCTCCGATACGAATCCCACATAACCGCACCCGACGCGCCGCTTGATGTTGGAAAATATCTATGATTTATGGGTACAGTGTCCACCGCTGTGGTCTCGAGATAGCGTGCTGCCTTGTCACGCAGCGGGCCCGGGTTCGATCCCAGGTCGGGGCAGTTTTTCTGGGTGAGGTTTTTATCGGGGTTTTTCCTCACCTATAAGACAGATGTCAGGAAAACTTTAAGGCCCAAACGGCTCCGAAATCATATGGCCATCATCATCATCATCCTTATCATCATCCTTCACCGGTGTGGAAAAAAAAAACAACGGGAACCTACCACACCTACAATTCCCTAGTAAAGCTGCAGCATAGCATGAAAATGCTATGATTGTAGTGAAGGATCAGCCTTCGGGCAGAATTACTATGGATGGATGGATGGATACCGTTTGTTGGAATAAAACTAAAAGACTAATCCACACCAGTGTTAAACTTGAAAAAAGTAACCTTATAGCCCTTTTATATAGCATAATTTTATTATGGTTAAGTGCTATTCCAACATTCACAGACTGCTGTTTGCGCTAGAATATCCATAAATATAAAATAATATACAACCATTTTATTAAAAATCCAACTAATATAATGTTGATAGATTTTTTCGAGCATAATTGACTGCATTCTCTTTTAAGCTGTATGAATTAACGCTTCAGTTACAGTTATGCGTTCGGTCCTGATTTAGCTTCATGTAACGATCGGTATTATATTGCTATATAAATATATACAGGATTCCCACAAACGCTCTTTCGGGTTTCGAACACGTATAACTTGCGTTTAAATAACTTTACAAATATGAAACTAGTACTAATTGAAAGAGAAACTTTTAGTTTTGGTTATAGTAACACAGTTGGCAACAATGACATATAATTACATACAACATTGCGTATTTTTGAAAGTGAGAAAATTGCTGGTATAGAGGATAGGCGAGCATTCTGTGTTCTCGATTATCATGTTCATCAATCTGTAATTGTTGTTCAACGACATTTTCGAACAAGATTTTGTGAAAATCCACCCAGTGGTCCTTCAATTCGTAAGTGGCGCTCTGATTTGACGACAAGAGGATGCATCTGTAGGAGGAAATCTTCTGGACGCCCGGCTGTAAGTGAGGCAACTGTAGACCGGATTCGAGAATCTTTTACAAGTAGTCCTCAAAAATCAACCATTGCAGCTAGTAGTGAGCTTCAGATCCCTAAATCCACCGTATGGAAAGTTCTGCGCAAACGTTTGAAATTTCATCCATACCGATTGCAGATGCTGCAATTCTTAATGGAAGAAGATAAAATGGTGCGTCGTACTTTCTGCGAGAATATGCAGACTCTCGTGGAAACTGATGGGTTTTTCAAATCCATAGTGTTTAGTGACGAGTGCATCTTCCATCTTTCAGATAAAGTGAACAAACATGACGTTAGAATCTGGGGGTCGGAAACCCCCAATACTTACGTGCAGCATGTCCGCGACTCTCCTAAAGTGAACGTATTCTGCGTTTTAAGCCTGCAGAAAGTTTACGGCCCGTTCTTCTTTGTAGAGAAAACAATTGGAGGATGTGAGTACCTGGATATGCTACAACAATGGCTCCTGTCTCAGCTGGAATAGCAAATGCCCAACGTGATCTTTCAACAGGACGGCGCACCCCCTCATTTTCATAATGAAGTCAGATAGGAGCTCAACACCAGACTACCGAACCGATGGATTGACCATGTTGGTAATGACGGTGAAGAACTTCTTCCTTGGCCTCCGCGTTCACCAGACCTCACACCCCTAGACTTCTTTTGTGGGATTATGTCAAAGAACTTGTGTTCAAGCCACCTCTTCAACAGATCGTCCGTCCTTGATCTAAGAGGGCGCATCACAGCAGCCATCGAAACAGTTGACCATGATATGCTACAACGTTCCCGGGCGGAAATGGACTACAAGGCTTGATGTGTGTCGTGTTACCAGCGGAGCTCATACTGAACATCTGTAAGGTACTGTAACCAAAACTTTTTAAGTTTCTCTTTCCATTAGTACTAGTTTAATGTTTGTAAGTTTATTTAAACGCAAGTTACATGTGTTCGAAACCCGAAAGAGCATTTGAGGGAACCCTGTATATAAACGAATATATGTCGTCTGTCCTTTATAGACTTATAAACCGTTCAACCGATCTTCGTGAAAATTTGTACATTCAGATTTTCAGATGCGGTGCGGCGAGTGCTTAGCCGTTAACTATTATGTTCTAAAAATCGTCAGGTGTAGGAGTTTACCTGAAACGAAAGTTTAAAAATCGCTCTAGCGATCACAATTTTCGAAGTTTCACAACAAAACTAGGAATATCCTATTAAAATAAACCGAAGTATATATTATCCAAAAATCAGCGAAATCCAATCACTAGAAGTGGGGGTTTAGCTGAAATTTGAAATTAAAAAATTACTCTAGCAACCGCCATGTTTGGTTCGTCGCCGTGTATACCATATAATTAATTAACCCTCAATATTTAATTTATTTAGGGGTAGCAGCGCAGGCCGGGTGTTAAAAATGTAAAGAATGATACGACTGGGCATTATATTCTTAAATCGTCTTTCATATATTTTCATATTCTAAAAAGAGTTTTATGGTAGAGCTTCAACTGATGTCCGTCGCCGTGGCATAGTCGGTAGAGTTCCTACCTTCCACTCCGGCGACCCGGGTTCGATTCCTGGCGGGGTAGGGGATTTTAAATCTCCACCTTGGGTCTGGGTGTGTGTGTCCTGTCCTTGTGTCTATGTGAGAATTAAAGGAAGTTAACAAACAGGTAAAACAAACAAAGATAAAGGTAAAACAATAGGGAAAACCAGTATAAACAAGAAAAACTGTGATTATTATTCTTAAAAATATAATGAGGACGCATGTATAGCCATATAAAGGACAACATGTGCTGTTATATTTTCATCTTCTTTTTCTTCTTCTACCTCTATGCATGAAAGCTGGCAGCTTGTTGCGTGTTCATTCACTACAGGTCCGCGGTATGGTGACGTCCTTCCATCGTAGTTGTGGTCTTCCTAATGGCCTTTTCTGCTGAGGTGTCCAGTCACGTACTTTCTTCACTAAACTACTGTTCTCCATTCTATCTATGTGATCGTTCCAGTTTAGTCTTCTATCATTTATCCAGAGGTATGGGTAATATCAGAGCTGCTAATTTTCTCTCTCAGTGATTTTCCTTAAAACTTTCATTTTGGTTGTTTCATTGATTTGTTTTGTTTTTTGAGTTTCTGTTCGGCATTCACAACCATATGTTAGAACTGGTCTTATGACAGATTTGTAAATTCTTTCTTTTGTATCTATTCTTAAATTTTTATTTTTCCAAACAGTATTGTTTAAACGTCCCGATATTTTGTTTGCATTATTTGCTTGATGGAAGATTTCATCTGTTATTCTGTTGCTGCTATTAATTTCTATTCCTAAATATTTGAATTTCATGACCTGTTCTATACTTTTCCCTTCAATTTCTAATTTAACATTTTTATATTTTCATGATTATATATATTTATTTATTTATTTCTTCCGAACTGCAAAAAATATAAATGCAATTCCAACATTCCTGGAAAGAGAAACGTTCAAATTCCACTATTTTATGCATTCAATATGCACCTTGTGTTGCACGACAAATATCAAAACAGTGGCTCATTTCTTACCACACATGAATCAGCTGGTCTCTAGTTATCGAAATCACAGCTTCAACAATTCAATGTCACTGATTTTCAACAGTGTCAGGCATAGGGAGATAAAAACATGGTATTTTACGTAACGCCACAAATAAAAGTCACACGGAGTTAGGTTGGGTGACCTGGGAGGCCACCGGTAATGAAGTTGATCTTCTGCTCCTCCTCTTCCAATCCAACGTCCTGTTGTGTCGCCATTTTAATACAAACAATCAACATAATAAGCAACAGCACCAATGTGGCCGTGATCAGAACTTCAAACTTCATTCTTTCCATGAATGTTGAAATTGTGTTTCTATTTTTTGTAGTTTGAAAGAAATAAATGTTTGAAGTCTGTTCCTTCTTTCTTGAATAACCTATGGAAATGACACTATAAAATTAGGTGCATGGGCAGAATAAATTGTTAGAGAAAGCTGTGCTAGTGTTCAGATTGTGAAGGGGATTTATATATATATTTCATTATTTTGTCTTGAAATTTATTTGGTTCTCTTTAATAAAGTAAATTTTCATTCAATTTAAAGTTTCATTATTATATAATTATTTGTAACCTGAAAATGAATAAAAAATCGGCCACGGTGGACTAGTGGTTATGCTCCTTGCCTCTGGTCCCGAGAGTCGTGGGTTCAAACCCGGCCGGGGTCGATGGATTTTTTAGGACGGAAAAATCCAAGGAGCAAGTCCTCCGGGAGGGACTTTAAGCCGTGGGTCCCGAGTCTGAAGATTTTCAGGCTCGTAAAAAATCCTTAAGCCTGAATGAAAAGGCCTCTAAGCAAAATTTGCCGAATTTTTCCGTCCTAGTACTACCTTCGTTTCCTAGATGTCAGTATGAGGCGGAACGCTGACCACAGACCACTCTAAATGACATCTATACGAAAACAAGTAAATTAGTATGGTTCAAATTCTTCCCTGTAGGGGGAGAGCGCCTAAATCTCTGTAAAGGGAAAACATGGGCTTACAATACAAAAAAAATTAATAAAATCAATTAAAGGTGGTCTTGTTTGGGAACCCTTTGTCATAATAATGCCAACTGGGACTAAAAACAAATATCAGCTACAAATTATTGGATTTTCCTACAAAACTCAATACTTTTCTTATCGTCGAGAATAAATCTGTAAATGTGTTGAGTTTCAAACAAATCAGCAACTATCACGTAACAGTCTATCAATCTTTAGCATTGGGGCACTTCGCTAATAGATGCTAAGATGCTCTTATTTTAAGAGAGTGGAAAATATATGAATATTTTAGAATGAACTGCTTAGGAAAATTTTTGGACCAAAGAGAGACAAACAGACAGATGAATGAAGAAAATTACATAACAGTTACATGATATTTATGAAAAACCAGATATAATCTACATATTAATACGTGAATAAAAAACCTTTTTAAGGAGATTGCACGCATGGAGGAGTGTGATATTTGGTATAATTAAAGTTCATATAGAGAAGGAGTGCAGAAAAATAAAATGTATGTATAATTATACAAATAAATTAAACAAAATAAAATAAATTTTCTCTAAGGAATTTATGTGTATTACTCATTGATATCTGTACTCATTAGTTTATTAAAATTAATGTTGGGAAGTTAACATTATGAGGTTATATCATTAATATTGAGTGGAGAACATATTTTTAATAACTCACCTCATACAATTTCAAATTCATTTGATTTAAGACCATTGGTTTCGAACAAATTTTTCATTCATCTTCAGTTTATTTTCATGATTCCATGTTCATGGAGTCACCAATGGTCTTAAATCAAATAAATTTGAAACTGTATGAGGTGAGTTATTAAAAATATGTTCTCCACTCAATATTAACTCATTAATTTATGTTCAATCTGAAAGTATATTGTGTAAGAAGAAAATTGTGCAGCAGCAATGTGAATTGACTTACTCTCGTGTATTTATTATTAGCAGTTAAAAAAGTGAATACATTTTATTATTTAAATTTAAATTAAACCCTGTCTAATCTTGGTTTCATTAATTTCATATTTTATTTAGATATCCACACCTATTTTCATTATGCTGCCAGGTAAAATAAAGCTATTATTATTATTAATTATTATTATTAATTATTTTTTTTTTTTAATTTATTTTTTTCAGCATGCCCCATTACCGTAGTAATATTACATGCATAACATAACAAACATAAAATCAGATAACATAACATTACATAACATCACATATTTGGTTTTTGTTTACATGTTTTTTTTTTATCTTCGTCAATTGTTAATCACTCATTTTCGTACACTATTGTTTTTATATATTTTTTGAAATGTCTTAAATATTTGTGTATTAGGTCTTTCTCCGTCACAGGACATGTTCCTCCTTCTTTGCTGATTTCTTCTTCTTTCAACTTATTTCTAGAATGGTGCTGCAATTCACAATTATAAAGGAGATGTTCTTCATTTTGAATTGCTTTTCTACATGGACAGGTTGCGTTGTTTAATATTCCAATACGATAAAGATGTGATTTATTTTTTCCATGACCAGTTACCATTTCAGAAAATTCTGGAGTTATTTCACATTTAAGTTTTAATCTGTCTCTGACTGATGGGAAGAACTTCTTACATGTGGCTCCTTTATCTGCGTTGTCCCATTCGTTCTGCCATTTAATGGTTCCTTCTTCTTTTATTTGGGCAACTATTGATGATTTAGGTATTTTTGTATATTCTACGGTTACGCTGGTTTTTGTTGCAGCTTGTTTTGCCAATTGATGTGCCATTTCATTCCCATAAATTCCAACATGTGCTTTTATCCAGCCGAAATGTACTATCCAATTTTGTTCCCTGAGTTTTGCTATTGTTTGTCTTATTTTTGATATGATATATCCCTGTTTGAAGTTGTTTTTAATTAGGTCGAGAGTAACTTGACTATCTGTATAAAATAATAATAATAATAATTATTATTATAATTATTATTATTATTATTATTATTATTATTATTATTATTATTATTATTATTATTATTAAGGTCAAAAACAGCACAATAAAGGAAATTATGCAAGTTGAAAAAAACATATTAGGAAAAATAGAATATAAACGTTTGAAATGGTATGGATACCTCATAAGAATGGAAGAAGAGAGAATATCAAAGAAGTTCCTTAATTGGAAAACTAATGGTTAAGTGGAAGAGGCAGGCCTAGAGAACGATGGATAGATGGAGTGAGGAGAGGTATGGAAGCTAGAGATTTGAGGGAATAAGATGCTTTAGACAGGAACTTCTGGCGACAAATCACTTTGTATTGTGAAATATTCCTAAATAAAAAAAAAAGGTTGCTATTATCTTTATTATTATGCCTCGACATAGAACATTGACGGGTCAGAATTAGAGACAAAGAGGAAGGGATATACATTCCCATAGACATAATAATAGCCAAATGCAAATTTAAATAGTATACAAATATCAAATGACGCGTTTTTGTTTTTTTTTTAATATGGCTTAGCCAAGCTATACCATATATTCATATTTTTTTAAATAAACTGAAAATTAATGCATAATGATGACGTATTTGTGACAAACTTAAAACTTTATTGAATAATGGGCAACCACTAGTAAGAATAGTTAACTCTCCTGCAATGCAATGTGAGGGATGAATGAGGAATGAAAGAGAGGCATGGAAACTTGAAGAAAGACAAAATGAAAAACTTCCAGTGGAAAGGGCCAAGAATGAGATGGGAAATACCATTAGCCATGATTTTAAGGAAGTGAATTATACAGGAAGTGACAGTAAAACATTCATTCAGGATAGGGATGTAGTGCTTATGTCCATGCGGCCATGATTTCAATTGTGCCAGAAATTACCTAATATTTATTTGTAAACATATTAATGTTTATATTTATGTTTAAATGTGTATTTTGATCTAAATTAGAACCGAGTAGAAGATGAACTAATATTCTTGCTGTTATTCCTTAATAACATACTGAATTTTGTTAAATTTTGCTAATTACATGTATTGGGTTCGTTTTCATTTATCACCCCCTCTACCAGATCTTCAGTGAAACACCAGTTTTGAATCCTGCCGATGATGGGACAAGTCCCGAAAGCGCTACAGTTAAATAATTAATTAAGTTGAGGAGACGGACCTTTCAGGTGAATATTCCATAATTTTATATTTTAATTTTGAATAATACCTCAACGGAACACATCATGAATCTTATAAAAGTTGTTTACTTTATAAAGCCAGTGGGGCTTCTATTGATGTTTTTATTATTGATTTAACACTTATCACTGAAGGATAAATTATATTTTATTTATTTTATATATTTGCGTCTAGATCGCAACTCGCCTCGGTAACTCAGTTGGTAGAGCATTTGGCCCGGCAAGCCAAAGATCCCAGATTAGAGTCTCGGTCTAGGCAAACATTTTTCTCTTCAAAATATAATTTATCCTTCGAGAAGTGTTAAATCAATAATAAAAACATCAAAACATTTTAATTCCCATTCATGTATTTAAGCTTATATTATTATTATTATTCGTACTATGTGTTTTTCGATACGCAAGTGAAAGCTTTGCCTAAAATTCATTATACCTCTTCCGAGGTTTCAGTTGTAATGTAAACAAACCAGATGTATGGCTGCATTTCCATTGGTAGAATAATTGTTTTACCTTTAAGCATGTAAGAAAATGCAGTTAGCTCTCTAACATTCAAAATAAGGAAACAAAAATATTAAAATTAAAATTATCTAGTATATATCTATAAACGTTATATGGGAAAAATCTTCAAATATGTAATTATAATTTTAATAGATTAAATAAATAAGCAATTCATTTTCATGTTATATTTTTAATTAACATGTTTCAGAATTGGATATAGTTTTATTTTAGAAAGAAAAATTATTATTTAATTTTAGGAAGTGATATTTTGAGGTTATTTTAATTAATTTAATTATTTACAGTCTGATCATCTTACCTCAATATTAATGTTGATTTGTTCTTGGACATGTTTCAAAACAATTCTGTTTTATCATCAGCTTCTCCAGACTGGTTAGATTTATGTTGCACACCCTGGATGTCAATGTCAGCTATATCCTGTGGTTGGCCGAAGAACCTCCAAACAAGGTCACGCTCAGAATTGTTTTGAAACATGTCCAAATCAACATTAATGTTGAGGTAAGATGATCAGACTGTAAATAAATAAATTAAGAAAAATTATGTTCGAACCGGGAGTCAAACCCCAGACCTCTGACTCTGTACGTCAGTGCAGTAACTGTTACGTAACCTATGGGAAGCTTGAATGGCATAATAGTTACTGCACATCAGAGGTCTGGAGTTCAACTCCTGGTTCGAACGTAATTTTTCTTTCTAAAATAAAGCAATTCATTGTTTAATTCTTATGCATGCACAATGCAGAAAACATCAGAATTTCAATTGTTTCAAATGCCTGCTTCTATACAATTTTGAAAGCATAAAAAAAGAAAAACAAATGATTTTGAATGTTTTCAAACAGTTAAAAGAAGAATATTCAACATTATCCATTGAGGATGTGGAAATAACAGCAGAATTTACAGAAAATCAGCATGGAGCATAAATTCTGCTCGTAATGAAATTGTAGATGAAGGATAATATCCAATGAAATCATGGAAAAAAGTAGCCTAAATGTCTGATTAGATATGCCCATATATAATTTTTATATTACAAATAAATAGTAATTATTGGAATCATCTTACTATGTATTCAATCTTATTTCTCGTAAAATACGATGTTGGCTAAGAACAATGATTCTATCAATGACAGTTCCATACACAATTCAGTCATATGGAGGGTAAAAGTAGCACAACGGTTCCCCATATTTATTATATACAACTTTCCTCATTAGAGGATTGCCACAAGGACAAAGTGATACAGACAATTAATTTTTGAAATTGATGAAATACATTTTGTAAATACATTAAAAATTTTCAAATTGTAGGCCTAATTGAAGTATACATACTACAAAGTACAAATTTTGTAAATATGGTTTCTTAAAATTTAAATTGATCCTCTAATGGCAGCGATGGCAATTTTAGAAACATATACCCTGTCCAAATCTAAGGAATTCCAAAATTTAGCTAAGAATCCTCGTATAGTACCTCTTGCCCCAATCATCAATCCTGTGACAGTTATACTATCTAATTGGTATTTATCTTTGTAATAGTCAATTGTTGGCCTTATATAAATTTGTCTACAGTACAATTATATCTTTGGGTGATAGCGAGGAAATACTAAAGGCCAACACGCACACAATATTGAGTAACACTAAGAAATTGGACTGGAAGTAAATATCAATAAAACTAAATATATGGTCACACGTAGAAATACATTATATAATGAAAAGAGACAGCTAATGACAAATGAGATAAATTTAGAGGAAGTGGCTGAATTCAAATTCCTAGGAACAAAATCACAAATAGAAATGAGATGCACAAAGAAATTAAACATAGGATGAATTCTGGAAATGTGTGCATTACAGAGATTTTTGACGTCCCAACTCCTTTCAAAATAACGTTAAACTGAAAATATATAAAACTATTATTCTACCAGTTATATTATATGGATGCAAAACATGGACTCTTACTATTAGGGAGGAAAGGCGATTACAAGTATTTGAGAATAAAGTTCTCAGGAAAATTTTTGGACCAAAGAGAGATGAACAGACAGATGAATGGAGAAGATTACATAACAGTGAACTACATGGCCTTTATAGGAAGCCAGATATACAGTTAATTCTCGTAGACTGCAATGGGCAGGACATGTGGCACGAATAGGGAATGAAATACATGCATGGAAGGTTTTTATATGAAACCAGAGGAAAACGCTCAGTTGGAAGACCAAGAATGAGGTGGGAGAATAACATTAACTATGATTTGAGGGAAGTAGATTATACAGGGGATGATTGGAAAACATTAGCTCAGGATAGGGATGTATGGAGAGCTTATGTCCGCATGACCATGAACCTATGAATTCGATAGTGCCAGTGAGTTAGATATTGTATACATTTAAAATATTATAATGTGGTAGATTATTGTCAGCTGAAATTTCCAACAATTTATTCCTCTAGTTGAGATAATCATCTATAATGGCTGAGGGATCTGTCTTCCTTACCATGCTGGATATTTGTTCACAGGTGGTAAGCTAGGAGCCTGCATGGAATATACACAAGACTACAAGATTAGTCCCACAGTAAAATTTTATTTATGTAACACTAATATATGATAAATACAATTTGAGAGTCACTCTATGTTAACATAACTTTCTTACAGAATCTTTGGGAATGGAACAATGAAAAAGATATGAAAAGAGAAAATGGGAGAGAAGGGTCTTAAATTTTCTTTTTTCTTTTTTAACATGATTATATGATGTATAAAATTTTATTTGTATTTTTAAGACAGTTTATGGCAATATTTTTATCTAAATAATAATGAGATGAATGATTTAGTTATTTATATTTATTTTTGGTCTGGACATCTTACCTCAATATTAATGTTGATTTGTTCTTGGACATGTTTCAAAACAATTCTCTGTTTTATCTTCAGCTTTCCCAGATAAAACAGAGAATTGTTTTGAAACATGTCCAAGAACAAATCAACATTAATATTGAGGTAAGATGTCCAGACCAAAAATAATATAATTAAAATAACCTCAAAATATAACTTCCTAAAATTAAATATTGATTTAGTTATTATTTACACTAATTTCATCATCATCAGCAGCAGCAGCACCAAGGATTAAACCTGCTGGTCTGTCCCAATCTCATGTTAGAATTGGTCTGTCCATCTTTTACAGGGTCTTCCAACATTTCTTTGTCCTAGTGGTTTGTAATGAAGAATCTGTTTCGGAATTCTATTGTTATCCATTCTATTGATGTGGTCCATCAATTCATCTCTGTATTGTAAAATTCTATCTAATAGTTTGAATATATTCAGTTCTCTTCATATATCCACACTTCGCCTTTGATCCTTTGTTGTATAGCCAGCCACACACCTCAGAAACCTCATTTCTAACGTTTCTATTCTTTGTTCCTGGTTTTTTGTTAAGATCCAGTGTTCTGATCCATATAGTAGTGTTGGAATTTTACACTAATTTATAAGAGTAAATGATATATGTGTGTGTATGATATGGATTTATAGTAAGTGAAATCTTAAAAAATAAATAAACTAATAATGAGCTGTCCAACATGGTGATGCACCTTGAACATACTTCTTGTAAAGATCTTCCCACCATAAATAATTACCATTATGTAGATTTTCCTTTATTGAGAGATCAGTATCAAAGTTTAAGTATGGAAAAGTAGAATTCACTGGAGGCCATATTACATTCTGCAGTAATGGATCAGCTATTGGTGTTGGATTCCTGAAATAAATAGAATAAAAATTTATTTCAGACAAATAGAGAGTGATTCGGAAATATGGCTATACGTTTGATCACATTTTGTGACGAAAATATTATTATTAAAGGAAATATGATGTTATCATTGGAAAGGGAATCCTTTAAATTACAACAATAGAACAAAACAAAACAAATCACTGCTCACGTGCAACTTGACGGGTTGATTTTTGTGGGCTAGCGTCGAATGCCTCCATAATTCTCTTCGTTGTTTTTGCATCCGTGTTAATGCAAGGCCTTCCAGGAGGTTTGATTTTCTGCATCCTTCCCATTTCCAGCAGTCGTTTTCTCCACTTCCCCACAGTCGACGGCTGCAATGTTATTATGTAAACTCAAGTCTTGCCCGTCTTGCGCCCTCACGATCATTAGCATACATTATTGCCCATGCAGCAATTGTAATTTGCTGCTGCATATTCAACGCCATTTTAACTAATGACGTAAGTTCTACACTGTTATGTTTTATTCCATTTTTGTAATTTGAATAATTGCCTTTCCAACGGTAATTTCATATTTCCTGTATTGGTAATATTTTCATCACACAACGCGATCAAACGTATAGCCATATTTATGATTCAAATAATATTAAAAAAAAAACATAACATTAAAATCTGTCTGCAAGAACTGCTCATGCTAACCAAATTCCTCAGCAAGTCAAATTTACAGCCCAAGAAGATTAACAACAGTGTGATAGAGCATGTATCTGAGAATTTCTTCTCATGTACTTTGTTTGAACTTGTATCTGATTATGGAATTATTCATACTTTGGGTCATTACGATTCCTTATAATTTCTTCATCTTCTTCCTTCCAAGTATTACCTCATTGTTTATGTTTTCTTAAACATGAAAACTGCAGTTTTCAATAGAACCATCTCTCTCATTTTCAACCGACATTACAACTACTGGATTTTCATTGGAATCTCCATCTATAGTGTTGCCATCTGGTGTTGATTTGGTCAACTTAGAGATCAGGTCCCATTCATCAGGAATTTCGAAATTCATGGATCTAAATTTGTTCTTCTGAATATATATATTCTCCCAAACTATCAATTCTAAAGGTTTTTCCAAATGTTTTAAAAGTTGGGCCTCTCTTTCAATTCTATGACTCTCCAACAAAACTATGTGCTGCAATAGCTGATTTTTCAATTTCTTTAAGTAAGTGATCCTACAACAGGCCCAGAGGCCCTTGGGGTAGTAGGAGGTTAAGGCTCCCACTTTTTCTAGACAATCAGCACTTTATGTCAGCCGGGTTGTCAACCCTGCGTGACGGCCGCCTTTACCCCAGAACAAGTGTCTGGTACTCATTTCCGTTAGAGGCTGAGTCGACCCCAGGACCATAGTGCCGCCAGAGGGTTTGGGTCAGTTTAAAAATCCTGACCCCAACGGGACTTGAACCCTCGACCCTCCAGCTTGTAGCTCAGTGCCTTAACCACTATGCTACGGCGATTTTTCAATTTCACCATTTTTAATATTTCTAAATTGTTCCTTTGTGCGAGTGTCCAAATTCCTTTTTGTTTTTCCTATGTATAGTTTATTGCAATCTCTACAACTAATTTGATAAATTCCAGATTTTTTGCTATCTGGGGTGTTCAATTTCTTATTGATTATTAATAGATTACCAAGGCTAAATTTATTTATCGGTGCCAATACAATAATCTGATTCAAAGAAAGAAAAACAATTTAAGAAAATTACTATCATCCTGAAATGCATAACACATTTCAAAAAAATTTCAAGAAATTCAATATGACATTGGCACCGATAAATAATTACATTTGAGTTGTTTTTTGACTTACCTCATATTTCTTGATTTTAATGCAGATTTGAGTTTCATCACTGAATTTGTGACATTGTCGATGCATCACAACTCAAATTTAATTAAAATAAACCTCATAGCATTATTTCCTACCTACATATATTGAACCGATAAATAAGTTTAGCCTTGGTCAACAGTGGTTTTGTTGTCGTTGATATTAAGATTAATTTTGGATATATTTATGCTCACAATTCATGAAACTATCAATGATTTTTGGAAGATTTGCTCTGGTTTTTTCTTAATCTTTATTTTCATTTTACACTACAAAAACCTGAAAATATGAAAAAAATAACTGATAAATTTTGAGGAAG
Source organism: Diploptera punctata (assembly GCA_030220185.1). Classification (NCBI taxonomy): domain Eukaryota; kingdom Metazoa; phylum Arthropoda; class Insecta; order Blattodea; family Blaberidae; genus Diploptera; species Diploptera punctata. Next base: position 373,225 of record JASPKZ010003438.1, read on the forward strand.
TAGCTGAATTCAAATACCTAGGAACAATAATCACAAATAGGAATGAGATGCACAAAGAAATTAAACATAGACTCAATTCTGGAAATGCATGCTATTATGCATTGCAGAGACTCTTGATGCCCCAACTCCTTTTAAAAAACGTTAAACTGAAAATATATAAAACTATTATTCTACCAGTTATATTATATGGGTGCGAAACATGGACTCTTACTTTAAGGGAGGAAAGCAGATTACGAGTATTTGAGAATAAAGTTCTTAGGAAAATTTTTGGACCAAAGAGAGATGAACAGACAGGTGAATGGAGAAGACTACATAACAATGAACTACATGGTCTTTATAGGAAGCCAGATATAATAAGAACAGTTAAGTCTCGTAGACTGCGATGGACAGGACATGTTGCACGTATGGGGAATGAAAGACGTGCATGGAAGCTTCTTGTAGGAAAGCCAGAGGGAAAACGCCCAGTTGGTAGACCAAGAATGAGGTGGGAGAACAACATTAACTATGATTTGAGGGAAGTAGATTATACAGGGAATGATTGGAAAGCATTAGCTCAGGATAGGGATGTATGGAGAGCTTATGTCCGCACGGCCATGAACCTACGGGTTTGATAGTGCCAGTGAGTAAGTAAGTAAGTAAGTATTTGTGATTGCTGATTCATTGAATTAGATGTGGAATCAAGAGAGTAAGGTAAAGGGAGCATTTATGCATGGATAGGAAGAAATCCTGAATTAGGTCAGTAGTCTAGAGCATGCATGTATGGGGAATGAAAGACTTGCATGGAAGCTTCTAGTAAGAAAGCCAGAGGGAAAACGCCCAGTTGGTAGACCAGGAATGAGGTGGGAGAATAACATTAACTATGATTTGAGGGAAGTAGATTATACAGGGAATGATTGGAAAACATTAGCTCAGGATAGGGATGTATGGAGAGCTTATGTCTGCGCGGCCATGAACTTACGGGTTCGATAGTGCCAGTGAGTAAGTATTTATAATGTCAATTGTTTTTTTGAAAAATTAGTATACACCAATGTAAATAGAAAGAAATATGTTGAAAACCCATGTAATGCTTCAGTGAAACGCCTTTTATAAGATTTTCTTCTATAATTTTTTAGGGGACAATCTCTTTTTGAAGACCAGCAGTAATCTGCCATAATGTGACAGTCCCATCTACCCTGATACCTTTCCTCCATTACTTTTAGATCCTGGTGAAAGCACTCTCCCTGTTCGTCACTATAATTTCCCAAATTATCCAGAAATTTATCCAGGTGACTGTGGAGAAAGTGTAACTTTACACTCATATTAGCTCCTAGAATCTTGAAGCTTGTCGACATGTTTTGCACAATTTCTTTATAATTTGGTGCTTTATAGTTACTATTTAATTTTGTACTAGAGCAGGCCATTAAATCTTTAGGGAATGAGGAAGGCTTACAACTCAATGGTATTAATAAGCTGTTAGTTTATGTTGATGATGTAGTACTATTGGCTGATAGTGAGGAGATACTAGGGGACAACACGCACACACTATTGAGTAACACTAAGAAATTAGGACTGGAAGTAAATATCAATAAAACTAAATATATGGTCACACGTAGAAATGCATTATATAATGGAAATGGACAGCTAATGACAAATGAGGGAAATGTTGAGGAAGTGGTTGAATTCAAATACCTAGGATCAGTAATCACAAATAGGAATGAGATGCACAAAGAAATTAAACATAGGCTCAATTCTGGAAATGCATGCTATTATGCATTGCAGAGACTCTTGATGTCCCAACTCCTTTCAAAAAACGTTAAATTGAAAATATATAAAACTATTATTCTACCAGTTATATTATATGGATGCGAAACATGGACTCTTACTTTAAGGGAGGAAAGGAGATTACAAGTATTTGAGAATAAAGTATTAGGAAAATTTTTGGACCAAAGAGAGATGAACAGACAGGTGAATGGAGAAGACTACATAATAATGATCTACATAGTCTTTATAGGAAGCCAGATATAATAAGAATAGTTAAGTCTCATAGACTGCAATGGGCAGGACATGTTGCATGTATGGGGAATGGAAGACTTGCATGGAAGCTTCTTGTAGAAAAGTCAGAGGGAAAACGCCCAGTTGGTAGACCAAGAATGAGGTGGGAGAATAACATTAACTATGATTTGAGGGAAGTAGATTATACAGGGAATGATTGGAAAGCATTAGCTCAGGATATGGATGTATGGAGAGCTTATGTCCGTGCGGCCATGAACCTACGGGTTCGATAGTGCCAGTGAGTAAGTAAGTAAGTAAGTAAGTATAGTTACTAGGAAATTTTCTACTACCAATACAAAACCCTTCCAAGCTTCACTTTCCAGTACAGTCATAACTTTGATAAAATTTAAATCTTTCATCAAATGCCGAATTTGAGGACCATCAAATATTCCGCCTTTTAACTTTTCCATACTGAGCTTAAGAAATTTTCTACAAATGTATTTGAAACATTCTCCTTCCTTGCCCAACGCTTTGACAAATTGTTTTATCATACCAATGCAATGGTGGAAGTATGATTTTGTCTCTATACTTAGTAACGGTTTGTTTATTACGTTGGCTTTACCGACAGTTAAGGACTTTCTCAAAGGCCACATATCTTGTTCCCAATGAAGTTACTTTGCTCTTCTATCCCACAAACAAATGAAGCAAGGGTATTTTGTGTATCCACATGTAAGAGTATTTATACATGGAAACTTATTCAGATGCATGTTGTGAGGACTTCAATTTTGTCAAATAACTAAGATCACAGTCGATGTGCAGAATGAGGGATGCGAGAGTGGGGATCACGTGATGTTTATATACACAAAAAAAATGCGCAGAAATCAACTCACGACTGGAAACATAAATTTTATTAGTAGCAAGCCGTTTACTGTTTAAAATATAAGATACCCAAAAGTCATAAAAACATGGAGCAACTTTGAGGAATATATTCATAAACTTTGCACTTGAAAACATAGAAATTTGTAGCGATATCCATGGCAAGAAAATTTTTTTTTTTTGCAGAGCTGTGTAATCAATAAGAAATTGAACATGCCAGATAGTTAAAAATCTGGAATTTGGACACTCGCACAAAGGAACACTTTAGAAATATTAAAAACGGTGAAACTGAAAAATCAGCTATTGCAGCAGATAGTTTGGAGTGTCATAAAATTGAAAAAGAGGCCCAACTTTTAAAACATTTGGAAAACCTTTAGAATTGACTATTTGGGAGAAAATATACATTCAGAAGAACAAATTTAGATCCATGAATTTCAAAATTCCTGATGAACGGGACCTGATCTCTAAGTTCATCAAATCAACACCAGATGGCAACATTATTGAGGGAGATTCCAATGAAAATCTGGTAGTCATAATGTCGGTTGAAAATGAGAGAGATGTTCTCCTGAAAACTACAGTTCCCGTGTTTAAGAAAACATAAACTATGATGTAAGATGTAAAAATGACTCATTTATTTATGAATTAAAAACCTCATAATGTTTTTCCCATATCTAACAATGAACATTATGATTCTTGTTCCATTTTGTGAAGCTTCGCTATGTCCAATCAAAGTCAACAAAAATATTTAAAAGAAATGTTAATGGAAAGTAACACTATAGATAGGTTATGAATATTTTGTAAGTGAATTGGTAACTTTCACACCTCACCTCATAAAAATATGCTCACAACTGACATGTTTCTCATGGATGAAGTATATCTGAGGCGAGAACAACATGCCAGGTAAAAAAAAAAAAAAAAACATTATTATGAGGTGAGGTGTGAAATTTTCTGATTAATTTATATAATATAGATTAGCTAATACCTGGCATATGCTGCCACACCCAAATAAATGAAAATCAACGTGTTTTTATGTTTAGTTGAATAAGTAGAGGGAAAAATATTTATAAATTTATATTCTAATTATTTTTAGATACTGGCTGATTACCCGGCAATCTACTTATCTTGATCTTTTTGGCATAAATGAGCTGAAAGATAAAATTCGTTATTGTGAGTTATCTGTAAAAGAATACCCATCATGCACTGCTATGCTTGCCTGGGAATCTAGTCATCCCGATCTTGACATCAATGAAAGACAAGAATGGTTATTGTGAGTTATTCGTAAAAGATAAACATATGTGTCATGGACCTTTTTGTAGAGTTTCTTGAGATATTAATTTCCGTGTATATTAATTTCGTGTATATTAATTTCCGTGTATATTAATTTCCGTGTATATTAATTTCCGTGTATATTAATTTGGTGTATTTGTTATGGTTTAGGCAGCAGAAGCCATTTAAGCATCCAAAAAGCTACTTTTATTCATATTTTTTACTATAAAGAGCGATTTTTAAGGATGAAGGGATTAAGTAGGCTATTACAACTCTCTTGTAGCCTAAAATGTTTCTGGCAAACTTCTGAACATTTTTCAAAAAGCCCCATCACAATCCGATGAACGGTATGGCAGTGCATAAAGGACAAAGAGACATGCATGCAACACACACACACACACACACACACATATATATATATATATATATATACACCAGTTTACTTGATCCTTTACTTACCCAAATTTAGCAAAATTTGTCCACATTTTAATAATTCTCCTGGAAGTGTCATATTCTGGTGTGTTATTATTAATGGTTACATTTGCATAACTAAATGGAAATAGGTAAGGCAGTTCATCAGCATGACTAGCACCTATAACCAAACATATAATTAAAATTTATTTAACTTTCACAGGGAGGTTTAATTAAAACACAATTTTAAAATTATTTAATTTAAGAAGGTATTTATGAGAGACATAAGATCACTTTCTTTACTGCACACTTTTTTATTTTCAAAGCATCCTTCCATATTTTAAAGGGCCTCCCTATGTCTCTTGTTGGCTTATAATTGTAAATTAATTTTGGAAGTTTATTTGCATCCATTCTTTCAACATGTGAATTCATTTGATACAATCATCATCATTGGCATGACAGTCCTTTAGTTTGACCTTAGCCTCCTTCATAACAACCATCCTTTCTCTTTGGTCAATGGCCTTATTTCTCCAATTTGTTATGCCAATCTTTCATAGGTCCACGTGTACATCGTTTCATCCATCATAACCTAGGCCTCCCAACTTTTCTCCTTCCATCGAGCTTAGTGTTTTTGATATCATCCTGGGCAAACGTGTCTCATTCATTCTGCAAATATGGCTCAACCATTCGATACATCTAACTTTAATATCTATAACTATATCGTTATCTTTATATAGGTCATATATTTCCTGGTTAGTTCTTATTCCCCAGGTACCCTTATCTTTAATTGGACCATATATTTTCCTTAATATCTTTCTCTCCCAGGTGGCAAGTCTTGTAGCAGTTCTTTCTGATATGGTCCAGGATTCACTGCCATACACTACAACAGGTTTAATAATTGTTTTATATATTCTCATTTTAATTTTCTTAGATATATATTTAGATTATATAATTTTGTTCAAAGATCTTAACATCGGTTACCTGCTCCTAGTTTTTCTTTTATTTAAATTAACATATGATTATTCCTGGACAACATGGATCCTAGGTACTTAAAATTCTGTACTTCTTCATATGTTGCGCCATTTAATATTCTGTTAGTTCCTCCAACTCATTTGATACAATATTCTTCAATTTTTTCGCTTATGGTATATATATTAAATTCTTATGTTATCTCTTCATTGTGTATATGATCTGATTTAGTGTATCCTTGCATCTCTGGACTTAGTATCCAACTTTTTATTTAATTTGTGGGAACTAGAACCCAAACTTCACTTCCACATAATAGCTATGGTTTTATAACACTTAATTCTTATATCTTTTCTCATTTTATCTTTTTACATTTCTGTGGATAGTGCAACACATATTTTGAAATGGATGTAATTTATATTAATATCTCCCTCCTTTTCATTTTTAACTTTATCTTTCAGTTTAAATAATTAAAAGATAAGAATTGTTCTACTTGTTTATTGTCTTCAATATTTTTTATCCAACACTTAAAAAAAGACACCAAAATATTTTGAAAAAAAAAAGCTCCAGGAAGGCCCTTAGCTTAGCTTAGCAGCCAGCTGCTGGCCTCATGTTCCCATGTGTTAATCACAGAGGTAGACGATTATAAGCCAGTGTAGGGGTGACAGATGGTCAGCATGTCGAGTCCCTAGCCATTATGGCTGGTCTTCTCAACCTGGAGCCGCTACTTATTGTAGCTATCCAAATGCCTCACGATGCTGGTGGGCACTGGTCCCATACTGACCGAAATTCCATGAGAAAATTTCTTCTCCCATGGGGACCCAAACCAGCGCAAGTCCCATAGCTCTGCGCCAAGGCATCTTGCCTTAACCACTCGGCTATGGCATGGGACAAAATATTTTGAAAGATCAAACAAATGTCAGATTAACTGATAAATTAATCACATTTTATTAAATTAATATTAAGAAGCTAAAGCTGTTACTATGATTGAAATAAGTATATTAAAGTACACAACTAAATTATTGTAATCAAATGGTAAAGAGAAAAATGTATGCCTGAACCGGGAATCGAACCCCGAACCTTCAGCTTTCCGTGCTGATGCTCTATCCATTGAGCTAATTCAGGCTTCCTTCCCATCCAAGCATAAATCCTTCCTTTACCTTACTCTCTTGGTCCCACATTCAATTGCAATGAATCATCATTCACAAATAATCACATTTTATTTAGAATGACACAACATTTTATATTTGTTAAATCTTCTGCATGCTTTGAACACATAGGTAAATAAAAAAATCTTTAATCTGGATAGGATTTATATTGGATATTGGGAAGTTTCCAAGACAGGGATTAGAATACAGATTACAGGGAAGAGACCAAGTAAGAACAAATTATGGGAATAAGGAAAGAAGAAAAATAGAACAGGGAGAAGAAAACATGAAATGATCAAAGTAAGCATAGGCTTTTAACCACTCATAGAAAGACTAAGATACTTTGAATAGGGATATAATTGTAATAATCACTTTTAATATAGGAGAAGCATTAAAAGCAAAAGGAAAAAAAAAAGGAAGTGGCTAGATAAATACATTAAACCAATTAAATACAACATATGAGTAGAGAACTTCAAGGAATAAAAGAAGAAGATGATCTAAACAGACTTGGAGGAAAAGAATAGCTGATAAAATTGCAAAGGAAGAGGAAAAAATGGAAGGAGGTGAAGAAGAGTGGAGACACTTTTGTGAACTCCCTATTAGGTACTCTTACTTGAGATAGAAGACATGGTTTGAAAATACAATTAGGAAGAGAAAAGAATATTAGAAGAGATGGTGATGAAAAACTAATAAACATTAACTATGTAAGTAATAACTCGAGATCGGATTATATGTATTTGCATGTTGCATATGCATTTGCATACCTTCTTCACCTGTTATTGCATATTTTAACTACAAAATAGTGATAATTCATATTTTTGCGCTATATTTACAACATTTTAACAATCTGTGTTGTTTCACAATGAACATTTCGAGGCCATCAAAAGTGTAGTAAACAATTTCGATAGTGCAGATGCTTTGGCACTTTGTCAGTTCAAGGAAGCATTTAACGATTTCAGTATTAAAAAAAAAAGAAACATAGCTGTGATTAGCACTCATTTTTCCCATATACCTGCAACTATTAAAAGCTTGAAACTCAAGGTTTGGTGTTGATTGAATCTATTCAGTTAATGGATAAAATCTGTCAACTGAACTCCTTATTGCCGAAATATTACTGAGCAAACTTAAAGAAAAGTTTCAAAACATTTTGAACGATAACCCAGGCTTTGAACCTTTGTGTCAAATTAATAGTTTTATAAATGGGACGCACGAGTTTTGCCAAAAACCCAAATTCAAATACTGCCCAATTACTTCAGTTGATGTAGAACGGTCCATTTCTGCCTATAAAAATATTTTGAACGATCGAATACACAACCTTACTACTGAACATTTGGAACAGTACCTGATGGTTTCTGTTTACAATAGCAGCAAAATGTAGAATATTTTAATTTGTGAATAATACTTTTGCCTGGCACTGATTGATAATTTATCAGTGATAAATGATAATATTAATAAATAGGTAATAAAATGCTAATTATTACATTAATTTAGAAATAAAATATCTAATAAAGTAATAATTATTATATTTGAAGAGAAAAATCTTTTCCCAGACCGAGATTTTTCTCTTCAAATATAATTTATCCTTCAGTGAGAAGTATTAAATTAATAATAAAAACATCAATAATTATTGCTTGTTTTTATTATCTGGTATTGCATATATGGACATTTTTCATGCACATTTTGAGCTTGTTATGTTGCATATAATCTGGTCTCTAGTAATAACTAAGGCTGAAAAAAAGTATTGGTTATAGGCTAGGCTGCATCGTACTTAGAGCTCTGTGTTTACAAACTGCACGTTGACTCACACTACTCGGGACAGTCTGCTAGTACAGTCCGCTTTGTGTAGGAATGGACTCATCTTTGCACAATTTTTGTTTCGGCATTTTGATACAACCACACGTCACATAAACAGGTCTATTGCTGAGGAGAGTCGAACACACACACTCTCCGCTCCGAACAGGCAGTGGAGACGCTCGACAAAGACATGCAATTTGTAAACAACGTGTATGGGACATTCCATATCAAATCGGCAAAAAAAATGTGAAACTTGAACTCACATCTTTAAAAGTTTACAATTTTTTTTTTACAGTGAAACTTTATGATATACTGAATATCTGAACCAAATTTCAAGTCTTCACTTGGTGTAATTAAATAGTAATAGACCTGTCAATTTATCGTATTGTTTTAAATAGTCTCTTTTATAAAATAAATTCCTCGAAGTATAACTACTTCCTCAACTTGAGAAGATAGTCACATTATAGATGATTTTATGCTCTATCGCTTGAAAATTAATATGTTAATATTTAAGTTTTTCTGAGGGGCGTAAATGCAATTAATATGTAATTGACCTTCCTCACCAAAAAATTTATAAAATCAAAAAGTGCCACATTATTACCTGAACACCAGTTAATTTTTTGTAATTAGTATTAAAGTGGAGTTTTGAAAGAAAACTACTAAAAATAATTATTTTCCCTAAAATCTCCTATGTGTAGACTGCCCGCAATACCTTTCGCGTGGGTGAAGATCACTCGCTTGCTCGTACAAACAATGATGGAGCTACTTGATAATAGTCTTTTGCGCACTTACAAATATTTTTATTGTTATTATCATCATTACATTATTTTTATTATCATTATTACAATTATTACATTATCATCATCATCATCATCGTGGACTAGTGGTTACTCTGCACACCTCCGATTCCGAGATTTGCGGGTTCAAAATCGATAGGAATCAATGGAATTTTAAAGGCGTAACAGTTCTGAATGTAGCTTTCTCCAGAAGGAAGGAAATCCGTGAGTCCCGTGTTGTAAATTTATGTAACGTAGGAGAACCTCGCGCTTGAAATAAATTGCTACATAATAAATGTCATTAAATATAACAATCTTTATTGATATTTTCAGTAGGCTGTTAATTTTTTGCTGATTTTGGCTAATGTATAGTTTAATTTAAATTACTAAGCACCTACGAATTCAAACTGGTAGGCCTATTAGAAAAAATATTTTCTAGAGAGTAGTTTTGTAATGTGTTGTAATATTTTGTACTTGTACCCTACACCAATGTCTGATGTTGAATATTGCAAGTAATGTTAAGCTATTGATAATAATTCATAACAATTTCCATGCTGTTGCAAGTAATATTTAAGAGGTATAAATATATTTTATTGGCTTGGTATCACTTACTGATCTTGCATCCCCTACTCATGACATATCTAAGATGATATAAAAATACATGATAATATTAGCTTATATTATAAGCTAAATTATTGTTATAGTGTTGTTTATTTGTTTCTTCACTCACCTCATACTTCATAACTCCCACATAGACTCGAATTTCGTCACTTCATTTGTGACATTCTCAATGCTGTATTACGTTCACAACTCAGTGAGAATGTCACAAATGAAATGACGAAATTCGAGTCTACGTGGGAGTTACGAAGTATGAGGTGAGTGAAGAAACAAATAAACAATTTAAAAAAACCTCATAGTGTTATTTCCTATCTACATAACTTAATATTGTTATAGTGTTTAATTTAATGTCTAAACTTCCCATTATTCTCCTTTTATAACACAAAATGTATACCTCTACGATTATTCTCTCATTCCAGAAACATTTAAGAAATTGTAAAATTATATATTAACACATAATATTGTTCATGACTATTGTATACTAATATAAACATAATTAAAATTATATTTAACTTCTAACTCACCATTTAGTCTTTGTAGAGCTGCAAACTTGTTAGTTAAAAACAATAAGATATTATTAACTTAATATTGGGAAGCTAAAGCTATTACTATGATAAAAATAAGTAAATTAATAAACACAATTAAATTAATTGTAAATCAATGGTAAAGAGAAAAACTTTTGCCTGAACCGGGAATCGAACCCCAAACCTTTAGCTTTCCGTGCTAATGCTCAGACCACTGAGCTAATCCAGGCTTCATTCCCATCCAAGCAAGAATCCTTCCTTTATCTTTACTCTACTGGCCCCACATTCAATTGCAATGAATCATCATTCACAAATACACAATGAATGGCTTCTACCTGAAGAAGACATGAAGGGACTACACACAGCTATAGCATTATTTATTAACTTAATATTGGGAAGCTAAAGCTATTACTATGATAGAAATAAGTAAATTAATGAACACAATTAAATTATTGTAAATCAAAGGTAAAGAGAAAATTTTTTGCCTGAACCGGGAATCGAACCCCGAACCTTTAGCTTTCCGTGCTAATGCTCAGACCACTGAGCTAATCCAGGCTTCATTCCCATCCAAGCACGGAAAGCTAAAGGTTCGGGGTTCGATTCCCGGTTCAACCAAAAATTTTTCTCTTTACCATTGATTTACAATAATTTAATTGTGTTTATTAATTTACTTATTTCTATCATAGTAATAGCTTTAGCTTCCCAATATTAAGTTAATAAATAATGCTATAGCTGTGTGGAGTCCCTTCATGTCTTCTTCAGGTAGAAGCCATTCATTGTGTATTTGTGAATGATGATTCATTGCAATTGAATGTGGGGCCAGTAGAGTAAAGGTAAAGGAAGGATTCTTGCTTGGATGGGAATGAAGCCTGGATTAGCTCAGTGGTCTGAGCATTAGCACGGAAAGCTAAAGGTTCGGGGTTCGATTCCCGGTTCAGGCAAAAATTTTTCTCTTTACCATTTTTTTACAATAATTTAATTGTGTTTAATAAGATATTATTTTAAATTTGCCTGTGACACTTAGAATGACGAGATGCACTAAACACATGCACTGATGTAAATCAACTGCCTAGTATGTAATCTGAACTTGAGAATATTGTTGATGGAAAAGTAGATGTTTAAGGAAGACTTGCTGATCCTACATTATTATCGTTTGGTAGGAAGTGGTACGAGTATTAAAACATTCGGTTTTGTTTGGAAGTGAAATCTTATAACAATATTATTTCGTCAAAGTTTTCAGGGTACGATACAGTACACTGAATAAAAAGTTATTTTAAGACTGAAATTAGTAATTATAATAAAAATTTATACCAGTTTCTTCAATTAATGATGTAAGAGTTTTTATTATAATATTACATTTAAACTGTAATGAAAAATTTGTAACAAAATAAATAATTTGTTTTAAAAAAGGACTGAAGATTACGAGTATTTGAGAATAAAGTTCTTAGGAAAATTTTTGGATCAAAAAGAGATGAACAGACAGGTGAATGGAGAAAACTACATAATAGTGAGCTACATCATATGTATAGGAAGCCAGATATAATAAGAACAGTTAAGTCTCATAGGCTGCAATGGGCAGGAAATGTGGCATGTAGGGGGGATGAAAGAGGTGCTTGGAAACTTCTGGTAGGAAAACCGGAGGGAAAAAGTCCAGTTGGAAGACTAAGAATAAGGTGGGAGAATAACATTATACATGATTTGAGGGAAGTAGATTAGACAGGGGATAATTGGAAAACGTTAGCACGAGATGGAATATATGGAGAGCTTATGTCCACGCTGCCATGAACCTACAGGTTCCACAGAGCCAGTGAGTGAGTTAGTTATTTTTTAAATAATTTGTTCAATAATTCACAGTAAACGTAACAGGGCTCTTTACTTCACGCTTCAGCAATAAAATTTGATAAATAAACATCTACTGCGTAAGAATTAAAATATCGCCACTTTTATAAATTTACAGTACTGTTCCATTAAGCAGAACATACAATAATCTCATCATCATCATCATCATAGTACATTCACGAATTTAGGCCATTTGTTGACCTGTTTCGGTCTCAAGAGAAACACCATCCAGAAGTCTTTTGAGTGGACGTCCTGGTCTTCTTCTTCCTGCGGGTTGATATCTTAACATTAGTTTGGGTATTCTGTGATCTTCCATTCGATGAACATGTTGTATCCATCTTGACTTATAATCAGAAATTTTGTTTTCTAAAGATTCCATGTGTAATTCTTCTAAGATGTCTTCATTTTTTTTGTGATCTAGTAGTGTGTATCCTGCAGTCCTCCGAAGATATCTCATTTCAGCAGATCTAAGTCTCTGTATATCCTTCTGTTTCAACGTCCATACTTCGCTACCATACAAAAGAGTTGGAAGAGCCAGTGTTTTATACACTTTCAGTCTTGAATGCTTTTGGACTAACTGTGGCTTGAAGATAGAATTTATTAACCCTAAAATTCTTAAAAATTTAGATATTTTTGCATTTACATCCTTTTCTTCTTCATATGAGATATTGCATCCTAGATATGTAAAATTATTCACCTGCTCCAAAATTTTATTGTCCAGTACAATTTTACTTCTGACAGGATCTACACCTTGAAATGCCATAATTTTTGTTTTTCTGTAGATATCTTTAATCCATATTCTTCTGTAATTTTGTTAAGTTCATGCAGACCTACAATAATCTATTCAATTTAATGGCAGTTGAAAAAGTCACTGATGAAGCGGGTCAGCTCTTTCAATTAACTATGCGCGCGAACTTGGTTGTGAAATGAATCAGCTGCACCATGGATGGGTCAGTTTTTTTTTACGAAAATAGAATAAAAACATTTATATTGTCTGAACTATTCAACACGCCAAAAGGTAATTGCTGGAAATTAATCCTTATCACGTGAGTAGTATCCTGTATTTTGTTCGTTTTCATTTTTTGATATGTACTGCAGTAAACTGCCATAAAATAGAAAATTGACACCGAAAATAAAAATATCCTAATTGTAAAAATAACACCCTTAAACTACATGATATCACCTATATAAATACGTTTGAAACAAATTTTTGCTGTTTACTCTTTCGGAAATATTAGTTAGTAAATGTTTTAGTTTATCATATTTACGATAATTTTAGATCATCATAACTACGAACCTATAAATGATAGAAATTAAATTTCGATATTAATACGTTTATAAATGTATTCACTATTTTAGGGATACATACAATTAAAAAAATAAATTGCAAGATTTTTTTGCTGTCCAATTTGATATGGATTATCCCGTATAGAAATTAGTTACTATCCTGATACCGATACTTTTTTTCAACCGTACTAATAACTGACAACGAAACCATCTAGTATTGAACTTTCATGGGATAAAATCACTATGAGGTTTAATTCAAGATTTAAATTAAAATATTTTATACCTCACCTCACATCCAGTCTTCTAATTATACCGGTTTTGAAGCCTGGGCAGCTTCATCTTCAATAATTTCTTGTCGACTGATGTTATGTCGATCAGGAGAACCGCTTCTTCCTCCGTATGTAGAGGGAATTATTGAAGATGAAAGAGGGACGAAGAAGCAGTTCACCTGATCGACATAACATCAGTCGACAATAAATTATTGAAGATGAAGCTGTCCAGGCTTCGAAACTGGTATAATTAGAAGACTGGAAATGAGGTTAGGTATAAAATATTTAAATTTAAATCTTAAACCATCTAGCGTTAACCATGTTTGTCTCTGGTTTCAAGGTTTATAGATTGTTTAGGGTGTAAAAAAAATCCTGATATGAATCCTTCAAAAAGAAACTAAAGTTGTACAACATATATACTTCCTTACCTGCATGTCAAACTTTGGAGGTAAATAAATCCATGACAAAACTGTATCTTTTACTGTTTTGAATTTCTAAATGATAGCCTTTTCCATGGAGAATCTAATGACAGTACATTTCGACAAAAAAGTGACTTATCTGATTCTTTCCCTGTATCCCTCATATGAAACTTGATTTAAATATTATGGTAATTTACTTGTTTTATTCTTCTTCTTCTTCCTTGCCAGGATTAGGTCAATGTGACCTGTTTCGGTCTCAAGTCCATCGTTTCCTTGGCCATCCCAAAGATCTTTTTGCAAGCGGTTTGTAAGTGTTGATCATTTTGGATAATCTTGTATTGTCCATTCTGTCTAAATGTTCTTTCCATCGGTATTTGTGCTCTTCTAGTTTATCGAGTATTGAAAATATCTCCAGTTCATTTCTTATTGATTCATTATGTAATTTATCCATGCGTGTACATCCGTTTACAAATCTTAAAAATTTCATTTCAGTGGCTTGAATGTGTGAGATATCTTTCTTTGTAAGTACACAAGATTCAGATCCATATAAAACAACAGGAACAGCCATAATTTTATAAAACCTGAGCTGAGTTTTTCTTCGAGTCTTTCAAAGGGTTCTTCTTATCGTGCCGCATATAATTTTATATCGGTTTAATTTATTATGAACTAGCTAATACCAGGTGTGCGCTGCTATGCCTAAATAAATGAAAATTAATGTGTTTTTATATTTAAAATTAATATAAAATTATAGAATATTCACCTGAAAGGTCCGTCTCCTCAACTTAATTATCATTTAACTGTAGCGCTTTCGGGACTTGTCCCATCATCGGCAGGATTCAAAACTGGTGTTTCACTGAAGATCTGGTAGAGGGGGTTGCATGTATTTGGTTCGTTTTCGTTTATCAGGCTGTCGTTGTGAGCTGCTTTCATGATTTCCATGATAATTAAGTTGAGGAGACGGACCTTTCAGGTGAATATTCTATAATTTTATATTAATTTTGAATAAACCTCAACGGAACACATCATGAATCTTATAAAAGTTGATTTTTATATTTAGTTGAATAAGTACATGGAAAAATAATTATAAATTTATACCCTAAATAGTTTTAGATATCCTGTGCCTGATTACTCAGCATTGCCCGGGAATCTACTTATACTGATCTTCTTGACATAATTGAGCTGAAATACGAAAATTAATGTGTTTTATGTTTAGTTAAATAAGTAATAGGAAAAATTTATATCGTAATTATTTTTAGATACCCAGTGCTGTTTACCCGGCATTGTCTGGGAATCTACTCATCCCGATATTCATAACATAAATGAGCTAAAAGACAAAAATTAATGTACTTCTTATGATTAGTCGAATAATTAAAATGAAAAATAATTATAAATGTATATTGTAATTATTTTTACATTCCCCGTGCTGATTATCCGGTGTTGCTCGGGAATCTACTTATCTCAATCTTCTTGGCATAAATGAGCTAAAAGGCAAAATTCGTTATTGTGAGTTATCCGTAAAAGAATACCTGCTATGTGCTGCTATGCTTGTACATGAACTATGTACTTGTCTCGATCTTCTTGACATCAATGAAAGACAAAAATGGTTATTGTGAGTTATTGGTAAAAGATAAACATATGCTGTTGTGGACTTTTTTATAGAGCTTTTTGAGATATTCAATTCTGTGTATACTAATTTTGTGTACTTGTTATGGTTTAGGCAGCATAAGCCATTTAAGCATCCAAAGAGCTACTTTTTTCACATTTTCCACTATAAAGGGCAATTTTTAAGGGTGTAGGAGTTGAATATCACAACTCTCTTATAGCCTATGTTCATCCCGGGAATCTCCTGAACATTTTGCAAAAAGCCCCATCACAATCGGATCAAAGGTATAGCCATGCATAAAGTACAAACAAACAAACATTCATTTTTATATATTAGATATCCCAATCATAGCTATATGTTATATCTGAACCAAGTGTGCTATCTGTTCTGTTCTATTATTTCATTATTGATTATTTTTGCTCTGACTGGCAGTTTGTCCTCAAAGCCATAATTTTAGTTTTTGAAGTTGAGACTTCCTAATTTATTCAACGTGTAAATGGCTCTTTTTAAATCATCCTCTGACTTGTTATATTGCATATTGTTATTATAAAAAGAGTAACTGCAATGTGCATCCTGTTACCATGCAAATAATAATAAAAATTGTCTCATGTTATTAAATGACACACAATGATATCTCTTTCCTGACATAGTTCACAATGGTACGAGTACATGATACACGAAAAAGATGAAAGAGTCACATTTAGTTTTAAATATTAACAAAAGACCACCAGTCAGGGATGTAAGAAAAAGTTGGAAAAAGCTATAATGGAATATGGATTAAGCAAGGCTCCTGAGTTGAGAGTCATTCATTGTATGTGAACATAGCTTGGCTTTTAAGGTTAATGCTTAATATAGATACCTGGAAAATCTTCAGCCCCAAGTAATTTCTTCACCACATTTGCTGTACCACTGAATGAGAACTCATAGGCATAAACATTTGACTCTTTTGCTTGTTTCATTGCAGTACAATATATGCTATTGCCAAAAAATAGGTCTGTGGCCACCTGAAATTAAATGCAATGTTGGAACATAAATTAAAATTGTATATAAATATAACTTTGAATGATCTTGCAGAAGATTTCCGGGCTGTTGACCACGGCCAACAGCCCGGAAATCTTCTGCAAGATCATCATAGTAACTCCGGCCGTGAAAGCTTAAGTCAATATATAACTTTGAATTTTAATGATTTTCCTATATTGAAATGAAATAACCAATAACTTTCCCCAGCGACATGACTTACCAAATATTTAAAAATACAGAGCTATTCAAAAGAAAGAACAGACTTCAAACATTTATTTCTTCCAAACTACAAAAAATAGAAACAAAATTCCAACGTTCCTAGAAAGAGAAAATTTTGAAGTTCTGATCACAGCCGCATTGGCACTGTTGCTTGAAGTTGCGATCATAGTTGCATTGGCACTCTCCCTGAAGACAGCAATGAGAATATTCAGAGCTAAGATAACGCCCATACTCACATACGGAATACAAATAATATGGGAGCATCTTAAGAAGAGATACCTGCAAACCCTTGAACATGTCAAAACAACATTTCTAAAGAAAGTCCTAGGTGTCTCAAAGTACACACCATCCAGGCTCACATACTTACTAACTCCTAATAGAAGAAGTGCGCTTCACACTGCTATTGCCATCCACTTAGGTATACCAGAGTCTCATGATGGAATTTCTAGAAAAAAGGAACAACATAGAAGATGAATTCTACATCACCAGCATGATGACAAATAGAAATTGGACAAGGGCGAACCAACAGATGAGGAGTACAGTCAACAGACTCGCAGTACACGGCTTCCATCACAAACTATGCAACATCCGAGAAATGTGTATGCAAACTATGCGGACTAAAATGCAAGAAGAACACAAAAACTGTGATGGATCTCAGCACAGAGCACTGATTCCAGTGCCTACTCCATTCTTATGCACACTTGTGCGCATTTGCTACTATTATTCACTTACCGTCCATTGAAACATCACAAGTTTCAAAAAGTTTAATATAAGTTTGGCACCGAAGAACGAACACATCCTAAATTGGATAATTAAAACAAAAAAAAAATGACAAAATTGAAGAAGAAAACAAATCAGAAATTTATCAGATCAAATGCAACGATTGTGACAAAATTTACGTAGGAAAAACAAAAAGATATTTGAAAACAAGGGTAAAAGGAACATCTTAAAAATGTCAAAAATGGTGAAGTGAAAAAGTCAGCAGTAGCTGCTCAAGCTTGGTCGGAAAAAACATCTAATTGAATCAAAAGCTAGTCTAATTAAACAGATAGAAAAACAAAATGAACTCACAGTTTGAGAAAAAATCTACATTCAGAAAAACAAGAAAGAAAAACTTATGAACTTCAAAATTCCCGCAGATTCTGACCTGACCTGGAGGTTCATTGGTCCACCAACAAAGGGAAGAAGAAGTGGTTCTTCCAATCGACATAACATTAGTCGGCAAAATTGTGCTGCACATGGCGTTGCCATGAACCCAAAATCATGATAATCTTAGAAGATTGTTTATGAGTAGAGGTATGAAGCATTTTAATTTATCTTTTATCTAGTTAAATATGGGATTATCTAAATAGAATGAACCTTCTCTTTAATTCAAATGAATATGAAGAAATTAAATGCAATCCTCTTCCAAAATCAATAAAATCATTTAATAATACATTGAAAAACATAAAATTCATAATCAAGGATCAAGAGAAATATAAGTTAAAAGTTTCAAACCCACAGAATCCAAAACTGTATGGACTCCCAAAAATACACAAGGAGGGGAAAAAGATGAGACCCATTATTAATAACATTGGTTCACTGTGTTATATTTTAGCAAAATGGCTTACAAAGAAATTTAAAGAATTACCAAGTTTCGACAACAAAAGCATTGAAAATTCTATTGAATTAGTAAAAGAACTAAACAATGTATCATTGGATGGTAATGACAGATTGGTTTCTTTCGACGTAATTTCTTTATTTCCGAGCATCCCAATTGGAAAGATGTTAACTATTTTAGAAAAATGGCTAAATTCCTTAAAACTAAAAAGAGAAATGAAAGAAGAATATTTAATTCTTACAAAACTTTGCATTGATAATAATGTTTTCAACTTCAATGAAAAATTTTACAAACAAATCTCAGGTCTGGCTATGGGTAATCCACTTTCACCATTTTTGGCAAATTTATTTATGGGTTATTTAGAGTCTCATATCACCAATGTTTATCCCTGGATAATCAAATGTTGGTATAGATATGTAGATGATATTTTCTCTGTGATAAATTCTAAATATATTGAAGATGCATTGAAATTACTCAACCTTCAAGATGGAACTGTAAAATTTACTATGGAGTTGGAAAAGGATAAACAAATCCCATTTTTGGGCCTTTACTTAATAAGGAATGAACTACAAGGAAAAATTGAACTCAATATATATATATAGGAAGGATACTCATACAGACAATTATATAAAATCTTCAGGTTTCAATCATATTGCACATAAACATGCAATTTTCAACAGTTTGATATATAGATTATTAAATTTTCCACTAAATGAAGAAGATTTTAAGAAAGAATACAATCACATTTTGAACATAGCCAATTTAAATGGTTTTGGAAAATAAATAATTGTAAATAAATTAAAGAAATTCAGAATACAAAAAAGATTAAAAGAGTACACTACCCTGCAATCTGATTCAAAAAAAGGAAAACAATGTTTTTATTACCTCACCTCATCCTTTTTCTTCTATACTGCAGTTTTGGAGCTTATCTCCATCTTCAGTAGCCTCTGGTCGACCGGTGTTATGTCATTTCTTGGCAGTTTTCTTCATACTTCTATCGGTGGACTGATGAACCTCTGGATCAGGTCAAAATTTGCGGGAGTTTCGAAATTCATGAGTTTATCTTTCTTGTTTTTTTTTTGGATGTGGATTTTTTCCCAGACTGTGAATTCTTCTTGTTTATCTGTGTGTTTGATTAGGCTAGCTTCTGTATCGATTAAATGCTTTTCAGACCAAGTATGGGCTCCTACAGCTGACTTGTCCACTTCACCCTTTTTTACATTTCTAAGGTGTTCTTTCAATCTGGTTTTTAAATTTCTTTTTGTTTTTCCTATATAGATTTTGTCGCAATCCTTACATTTGATCTGATATATTCCTGATTTATATTCTTCTCCAATTTTTTCATTTTTGTTGGTTTTAATTATCTTGACGATTTTTATTATTAATTTAACACTTCTCATAGAAGGATAAATTATATTTGAAGAGAAAAATTTTCTCCTAGACCGGGACTCGAACCCGGGACCCTTGGCTTTCCGTGCCAAGTGCTCTACCAACTGAGCTACCGAGGCGAGTTACGATCTAGACGCAAATTTTTCTCTTATGTACGTTGTAATTCCCTCGCGCCAAATGCTTGAAACCATAGCTTCTATCTTTGCAAATGGCGGCTTCTTAGTTAAGAAGACATTTATTGGGAATTTAACACTACTTTATAGCCAGTAGGGCTTCTATTGACGATTTTTATTATTAATTTAACACTTCTCATAGAAGGATAAATTATATTTGAAGAGAAAAATTTTCTCCTAGACCGGGACTCGAACCCGGGACCCTTGGCTTTCAACGTACATAAGAGAAAAATTTGCGTCTAGATCGTAACTCGCCTCGGTAGCTCAGTTGGTAGAGCACTTGGCCCGGAAAGCCAAGGGTCCCGGGTTCGAGTCCCGGTCTAGGAGAAAATTTTTCTCTTCAAATATAATTTATCCTTCTATGAGAAGTGTTAAATTAATAATAAAAATCGTCAATAGAAGCCCTACTGGCTATAAAGTAGTGTTAAATTCCCAATAAATGTCTTCTTAACTAAGAAGCCGCCATTTGCAAAGATAGAAGCTATGGTTTCAAGCATTTGGCGCGAGGGAATTACAACGTACATAAGAGAAAAATTTGCGTCTAGATCGTAACTCGCCTCGGTAGCTCAGTTGGTAGAGCACTTGGCCCGGAAAGCCAAGGGTCCCGGGTTCGAGTCCCGGTCTAGGAGAAAATTTTTCTCTTCATATATAATTTAATTATCTTGTTTAGGCTGTATTCATTCTTTGGGGCCAATCAAATATTAAACTTAATTGAAAATTTTCTGGAACTTATGGTGTTTTAAAGGATGGTAAGTGAATTTTTTGAATCTTATGTTCTCTTCTGTTTGTTTTTACACGCTTTATATTAGCTTGACCTGTATCTATCTATCTATCTATGTAATGGAATCTTTCAACGCGATTTTCACCCACTTAAAAATTATTGGATCGACTTGAAACTTTGTATAATTGTAAAGGACCCCGTGACAATACAATAATTTCATATTTATTTAAGTGTGCTTTCATTGATTACTTTTTGCCTTTTAAACTTATTTATTTTCTTGTGTACCATGTCTTCATAACCATTTTCTATTGCTACTTTAGTTATGTATTCTTTTTCTTCTTCATATTTTTCTCGGTTCAGAGTACATTACCAATGTGTGTTAGACTATTGAATACAGCTTCTTTGTGAGCGAAATGGTTGAATTCTGATGCCTTAATGTAGTTATCTTTATGTGTGTTCTTTCTGTATATTCCAAATTCTATTTTATTTTTTTCATTTCTAGTTAGGTTTAGATCCAAAAATGAAATTTGTTTGTCAGTTTCAGTTTCTGTAAAATTCACAATGGAAACTGAAACTGACAGACAAATTTCATTTTTGGATCTAAACCTAACTAGATACGAAAAAAACAAAATAGAATTTGGAATATACAGAAAGAACACACATAAAGATAACTACATTAAGGCACCATGATTCAACCATTTCGCTCACAAAGAAGCTGTATTCATTAGTCTAACATACAGATTGGTGAATGTACCACTGAACCGAGAAAAATATGAAGAAGAAAAAGAATTAATAGTGAGTGGAGAATATATTTTCAATAAAACTAAATATATGGTCACACATAGAAATCCATTAAATAATGGAAATGGACAGCTAATGACAAATGAGGGAAATTTTGAGGAAGTTCCTGAATTCAAATACCTAGGAACAATAATCACAAATAGGAATGAGATGCACAAAGAAATTAAACATAGGCTCAATTCTGGAAATGCATGCTAGTATGCATTGCAGAGACTCTTGATGTCCCAACTCCTTTCAAAAAACGTTAAACTGAAAATATATAAAACTATTATTCTACCAGTTATATTATATGGGTGCGAAACATGGACTCTTACTTTAAGAGAGGAAAGGAGATTACAAGTATTTGAGAATAAAGTACTTAGGAAAATTTTTGGACCAAAGAGAGATGAACAGACAGGTGAATGGAGAAGACTACGTAACAATGAACTACATGGTCTTTACAGGAAGCCAGATATAATAAGAACAGTTAAGTCTCGTAGACTGCAATGGGCAGGACATGTTGCACGTATGGGGAATGAAAGACTTGCATGGAAGCTTCTTGTAGGAAAGCCAGAGGGAAAACGCCCAGTTGGTAGACCAAGAATGAGGTGGGAGAATAACATTAACTATGATTTGAGGGAAGTAGATTATACAGGGAATGATTGGAAAACATTAGCTCAGGATAGGGATGTATGGAGAGCTTATGTCCGTGCGGCCATGAACCTACGGGTTCGATAGTGCCAGTGAGTAAGTAAGTAAGTAAGGAGAACATATTTTAATTGACTCACCTCATACATTTTCAAACTTCTTTGATACCGACGGTTTCAGACAATATCATGTCCTTCTTCAGTCATGGCGTCGACTGATGAAATTCCGTGATTGTTGATTTCTTTAGTGACATCACCTCTTGTGCTGCCATCTTTCATTGGGATTATAAACTTTGTAATTCAATTTTTATCCACCGGAATATTGAAATTCATAGATCGATATTTATTCTTCTGAATGAATATCATTTCCCAAATTGTCGATTCCAACGGTTTATCCAATTGTTTCAAAAGTTTCGCTTCTTTTTCAACTTTATGATTTTCTAGTAAACTATGTGCAGCAATTGCTGATTTTTCAATTTCACAATTTTTAATATTTCTAAAATGTTCTTTAGTGCATGTTTCCAAATTCCTTTTTGTTTTTCCTATGTATACTTTGCTACAATCATTACAATTTATTTGATAAATTCCAGATTTCTTACTGTCTGGGATGTTGATTTTTTTATCGGTATTTAAAAGTTTTTCCAGACTAAATTTATTTATTAGTGCCAAAGTAATGTTGTATTTGTCAAATATTTTTTTAATTTCCCATGTACTATTGGATGGTAAGTAATTTTCTTGAAATTCTTCTTTTCTTTACTAACAATTTGTAGGGTAGAGCATTCTTTAAGTTGTTTTATCTTTCTGATTTTTTTAAATTTGTTAGATAAATATTCTTATTAAAACCATTTAATCTGGCTATATTTAGGATATTCTCGTATTCTTTCTTAACATTTTCTCCTTTCAATGGGACCTTCATCAATCTATATAAGAGGCTATTAAATATTGCATGTTTATGTGCCAGAGGATTGAAACCCATTGATTTGATATAATTATCAGTATGTGTACCCTTCCTATATACATCAAATTCAATTTTTTGAGTTTTTTCATTCCTAATTATGTATAAATCCAGAAACGGAATTTTGTTTTCAATTTCTGATTCTATGGTAAATTTAATTGATACATCTTGTAGATTAAGTAATTTCAACGCATCATCAACATGTTTAAAATTTATTATCGAAAAAATATCATCAACATATCTGTACCAACTCTTGAAAATCCATGGGTAAGCCTTGGTGATATGGCACTCGAAATAACTCATGTATAAATTAGCCAAAAAAGGCAAAAGAGGAAACTTGTTTGTAAAATTTACCATTGAAAGTAAAATAGGAATTTTCAATACAACATTTTGTAAGGTTGATGTATTCTTCTATTACTTCTTTATTTAAATCCAAAGAACTCAACCATTTTTCCAAAAAATATAACATTTTTCCTATTGGAACATTCGGAAACAATGAAACAACATCGAAACACACAAATCTGTCATTGTGAACCACTCTAGTGTTATTCAATTCATCAATTAGTTGTAAAGAATTTTCAATACTTTTATTTTCAAATTCTGGAAAACTCTTAAATTTCTGTACTAACCATTTTGATAAATAATAAGACAGGGACCCTATATTATTAATTATCGGTCTCATTTTATTCCCAATTTTATGAATTTTGGGGAGACCATACATTCTAGGATTGGAAGAATTTGGGACTTTCAATTTACATTTTTCTGTATCAGAAATTGTATGCTTAATTTGTTTCAAAGTTATGTCAAAAATTTTAAACATGTTGATGATGCGTTGAAATTACTTAATCTACAAGATGTATCAATTAAATTTACCATAGAACCAGACATTGAAAACAAAATTCCGCTTCTGGATTTACACATAATTAGGAATGAAAAAACTCAAAAAACTGAATTTGATGTATATAGGAAGGGTACACATACTGATAATTATATCAAATCAATGGGTTTCAATCCTCTGGCACATAAACATGCAATATTTAATAGCCACTTATATAGATTGATCCATCCATAGTAATTCTGCCCGAAGGCAGATCCTTCACTGCAATCATAGCATTTTCATGCTCTTGCAGCTTTACTAGGGAATTGTATAGGTGTGGTAGCTTCCTGTTGCTTTCCACACCGGTGAAGGATGATGATAATGATAATGATAAGGATGATGGCCATATGATTTTGGGGACCGTTTGGACCTTAAAGTTTTCCTGACATTTGTCTTACAGGTGAGGAAAAACCCCGATAAAAACCTCACCCAGAAAAACTGCCCCGACCGGGGATTGAACCCGGGCCCGCTGTGTGACAAGGCAGCACGCTACCTCGAGACCACAGCGGTGGACATATATATTGATAAAGGTCCCATTAAAAGGAGAAAATTTTAAGAAAGAATATGAGAATATCCTAAATATAGCCAGATTAAATGGTTTTAATAAGAATATATCTAACAAATTTAAAAAATCAGAAAGATAAAACAACTTAAAGAATGCTCTACCCTACAAATTGTTAGTAAAGAAAAGAAGAATTTCAAGAAAATTACTTACCATCCAATAGTACATGGGAAATTAAAAAAAATATTTGACAAATACAACATTACTTTGGCACCAATAAATAAATTTAGTCTGGAAAAACTTTTAAATGCCAATAAAAAAATCAACATCCCAGACAGTAAGAAATCTGGAATTTATCAAATAAATTGTAATGATTGTAGCAAAGTATACGTAGGAAAAACAAAAAGGAATTTGGAAACACGCATATTTTAGAAATATTAAAATTGTGAAATTGAAAAATCAGCAATTGCTGCACATAGTTTACTAGAAAATCATAAAGTTGAAAAAGAAGCAAAACTTTTGAAACAATTGGATAAACTTGTTTATTTTTAATTATTTGTGAAATAATTAAAAATAAACAATATTAAAGAACCTCATAGTGTTATTTCCTATCTACATAACTTAATTGGATAAACTGTTGGAATTGACAATTTGGGAAATGATATTCATTCAGAAGAATAAATATCGATCTATGAATTTCAATATTACGGTGGATAAAAATTGAATTACAAAGTTTATAATCCCAATGAAAGATGGCAGCACAAGAGATGATGTCACTAAAGAAATCAACAATCACGGAATTTCATCAGTCGACGCCATGACTGAAGAAGGACATGATATTGTCTGAAACCGTCGGTATCAAAGAAGTTTGAAAATGTATGAGGTGAGTCGATTAAAATATGTTCTCCACTCACTATTAATGATATAACCTCATAATGTTTACTTCCCAATATTAATTTAAATATAAGAAAAAGAGTACATAATTAAAGTAGCAATAGAAAATGGTTATGAAGGAAACATGGTACACAAGAAAATAAGTAAGTTTAAAAGGCAAAAAACTAATCAATGAAAGCACACTTAAAAAACAAACAGAAGAGAACGTAAGATTAAAAAAATTCACTTACCATCCTTTAAAACACCACAAGTTCCAGAAAATGTTCAATAAGTTTAACATTCAATTGGCCCCAAAGAATGAATACAGCCTAAACAAGATAATTAAAACCAACAAAAATGAAAAAATTGGAGAAGAATATAAATCAGGAATATATCAGATCAAATGTAAGGATTGCGACAAAATCTATATAGGAAAAACAAAAAGAAATTTAAAAACCAGATTGAAAGAACACCTTAGAAATGTAAAAAAGGGTGAAGTGGACAAGTCAGCTGTAGCAGCCCATGCTTGGTCTGAAAAGAATTTAATCGATACAGAGCTAGCCTAATCAAACACACAGATAAACAAACAGAATTCACAGTCTGGGAAAAAATCCATATCCAAAAAAAACAAGAAAGATAAACTCATGAATTTTTAGAAATCCCGCAAATTTTGACCTGATCCAGAGGTTCATCAGTCCACCGATAGAAGTAAGAAGAAAACTGCCAAGAAACGACATAACACCGGTCGACCAAAGGCTACTGAAGATGGAGATAAGCTCCGAAACTGCAGTATAGAAGAAAAAGGATATGAGGTGAGGTAATAAATACATAATTTAATTCTAAATTGAACCTCATAGTGTTCTTTCCCTGTAAAAGTTAAATAAAAAAGGAAAACAATTTAAGAAAATTTCGTATCATTCTGAAATACATAACAAATTTCAAAAAATGTTCAAGAAATTCAATATTACATTGGCACCAATAAATAAATTTAGCCTTGGTAATCTATTTATAAGTAATAAGAAATTGAACACCCCAGATAGCAAAAAATCTGGAATTTAACAAATTAATTGTAAGGACTGGAATAAAGTATACATAGGAAAAACAAAAAGAAATTTGGACATTCACACTAAGGAACACTTCAGAAACATTAAAAAAGGTGAAATTGAAAAATCAGCTATTGCAGCACATAGTTTATTGGAGAATCATAAAATTGAAAAAGAAGTCCTACTTTTAAAACAATTGGAAAAACTTTTAGAATTGACAATTTGGGAGAAGATATATATTCAGAAGAACAAATTTAGATCCATGAATTTCGAGATTCCTGATGAATGTGACCTCATCTCAAAGATCATCAAATCAACACCAGATGGCAACGTTATTGATGGAGATTGCAACGAAAATCCGGTAGTCATAATGTCGGTTGAAAATGAGAGAGATCCTTCTCTCGAAAACTAGTTCCCGTGTTTGAAGAAACATAAAATATGAGGTAAGATGTTAAATAATGACTCATTAATTTTCAAATTAAGAACCTCATAATGTTATTTACCATATTAAACTATGATTTGATTATTAACTTTAATAAACAGTGAATTCAGTTTTACTTGTAATTTATAAGCTTCTATTTTAATGTCACGGAATTAGGATGCCACTTTCACGGATTTAGGAACCTTATCGCATATTTAGAAATCCTTGTTTTGGAGAAAAGAATGAGGCTTTTGGGGACAACTGTATATTGGTTTGAACTGAAGTCGATAAATAATCTCGTGGAAGGTTCATGCTACCTTCCTGTATTCATATTTTGTCACCATTATCTAAAATGTTACATTTGCACAAAAATGTAAAAAACTTTTTTAATTTTGTTTAGTTGTTTCTTGACTCACCTCATACTTCTTAACTCCCTTGCATATCTAGATTTCGTCCCATGAGCAAAGAAAATTACAATAAAGAGGAAAAACATATCATAAAAATTGCAAAGAATAATGGATTTCAAGAAAAGATGATGCACAAGAAAATAAGTAAATTTAAGGAACAAAAAATGATTAATGAAAGTAGTGAGTGGAGAACATATTTTTAACGACTCACCTCATATATTTTCAAATTTCTTTGTTACCAGCGGTTTCAGACAATATCTTGTCCCTCTTCAGTCATGGCTTCCACTGATGACTGAAGAGGGATAAGATATTGTCTGAAACCGCCGGTATCAAAGAAATTTGAAAATATATGAGGTGAGTCGTTAAAAATATGTTCTCTAATATTTAATTTTAGGAAGTTATATTTTGAGGTTATTTTAATTATATTATTTTTAGTCTGGACATATTGAGGTAAGATGTCCAGACTAAAAATAATATTATATGTTCTCTACTCACTATTAATGATATAACCTCATAATGTTTACTTCCCAATATTAATTTAAATATAATGAAAGTACTCTTCAGACAGATAAAAATATTGGTAAAAAATTCAAGAAGTTCACACATCATCCTTTAGTATTTGACAAGTTTAAAAAAAATCTTCAACAAATTCAACATTAAATTAGCACCGAAAAATGATTACAGTTTAGGTAATTTAATAAAAGCCAACAAGAATGAAAAGATTGAAGACTGCAAATAATAGGGAATTTATCAAATTAATTATAAAGATTGTGAAAGGATATACATAGAAAAAACAAAAAAGGAATCTAAATACAAGATTAAAGGAACACCTCAGAAATGTTAAAAATGGAGAAACAGAAAAATCTGCAATAGCTGCACATGCCTGGTAAGAAAAACATAGAATAGAAACTAAAACAAAATTACTTCAACAATTGGAAAAAACGAAGGAACTCACAATTTGGGAAAAAATTTACATATGGAAGAATAAAAACACAACTATGAATTTTGAAATACCCGGTGATAAGGAGAGGGGATTGATTTGGAAGTTCGTCGGTCAGCCATCAGATGGCGCGGAGGTCAGTCTCTAGGAGAGGAGACCATTGGACGTCAGTTGTGAACGTGAACAGCATTGAGAATGTCACAAATACAGTGACGAAATCTAGATATGCAAGGGAGTTAAGAAGTATGAGGTGAGTCAAGAAACAATTAAACAAAATTAAAATAAACCTCATAGTGTTATTTCCTACCTACATAACTTAAGTAAAAAACTATTACAAAATTAGACAACCTTAATATACATTGTTATGTCTACACTAGGGCCTAACTGGCATAATAATAAAATACTATAAAAAGCCGATAAAGGATAGACACATATACATGTGTATTATACCAAAAAATAGGGCATAAATATTAAAGGGTCCCTTTAAATGCGGATTGAAGTCTCAATCAAAATATACATAAGAGTTTTATAGATAAAAAACTAGGGAAAAAATTATGATATAATGACTATTTCACATCAATATATTTTTCAATCAATGAAGACACACTTACGAAATCTTATATAATATCAAAAACACTTGTTAGTTTCAACCAAATAGGAAACTCTTACGAAAACTTATATAACCCAAACACATTAGGATAAGAAGTTAAAAACACCTTATATAACTTGGCCATGAACTAACTAGGAATATTACTACAGATGGGGCAAGAAAATAGGGTTTCCATTAGTTTTAGGGGATGGTGAAAGGTAAAGATAATCATATAAAAGCCGGGATTTTTAGTGGAAACAGTCAGAACGGCGGCGGGACCGAACACGGTCCCCCAGCAGGGGAGGCAGCTCTACATGGTAATATAAGCATTTTTTATCATTTCTTTAATGGTCATTTTTCAGACATAGAATTAATTAAAGGACCAAATGGTCCAAAGAACTTAGAATAATGAACAAAGTTGAATATTTTAAATGTTTGTTTTCTCTCTCTGAATTTTAACACTTTAGCATTTTGACGTTTAACAATGTGGCGATTCAGCTGATTTAAATAAATTGTTTTATATGTTGTTGATCTGATATTTCTTTATGTTTGGATTTATTTTAATAAATAATGTTAATTTTCCGTTTACTGTGTTTTAACATGTTTAAATGTGGAACTCATCCTCCAAAACCAAGGCCAACCGCTCGGGCCAAAGACCACTTAAACAATTGAGAACTTAACGCTATCCTTACGGCGGGGCTTAACTGACCCCGCGCGTAATATACATTTAGAAGAAAAAAAACTTACATCAACGTAATTCAAGAGAAATGTATCAGGGTTACTGAAGTACTTGCTCTTCACTTCATTTGCCATTAGGAAACCCAAAGGAAATGTTGGTCTCTGCCCAATGTAGAAAGGAAGAACAAATCGAAAAATTGTGGCAACAGAATGCAGGAACGGAGAAAATATCTTAAAAACTGTAAAAAAAAAAACACAAAATTAACTCTTAAAATGGTGAAACACAAATTTTTTGGACCGTTAATATAAATGTGTCAGGCCATAGTGAAAATAAAATAATGTAATTACTATATAATTTGACATATATTTAAGTAATTTCTACTCGTTCATTTTGCTCTTGTTTTATTACAAATATTAAATACATTAAACCAATGTATCTTACGGGATACATTGTCAACCCCACAGAGCATATAGAGGAGAAAGTGGGCAAGTTTTTCGTACATGCCACAAGCAGCACTAGTGTAGAACTAACTGCTGATACCTAATATTTTTCAATGGTACTAATATGAAATTCAGCACCATTTAGTGGTAAAATTATGAATTATAATTATACAACACCATCAGGTGAATAATTATGGAATTATTTGTACCCAGCCTCTCAGACCTCAAGATCTTTTTTTCATAATGTTTTTTAAATTTTAATTTTAACAGAAGGGAAGAATGTAAATAAATAAAATATGTTACTTTAGTTTTGTTTATTAAAATACAAAAACGTGCATTACGAGCTTTTTTAAATATGTACAATTGACCTACCCCTTTATTCTCAAATACATATTTTATATATGTATTATTTAATTAAATAAAAATAAAACTTACAGTTTTATTTGATTTTCATATTTATTAAAATATAATTTAGTTACAGCTGTTTCGGTACACTGTACCTTTTTCAGACATGTTAACAAATTATGAATTGTGTTTTATAGTACATAACAACTGTATCTATGTAACTTTTTTTTTACAATCTGTATTATAAATTTAACAGAAGCGATTCATTCAAATCTAGTTGGGAATTTAACAGTTTATTACTACTTTTCAATTTATTTATTTCTACAGCTTCTGAAAGGTCCAACTTCTTTCCTTTGTCACAAACATGTAAAATTTTAAAATTTGGATCAAAACAATGATCATATTGGAGAAGGTGGTTAGCATACTATGAAATTATCTAAATTTTTGTTATATGCTCTCATATGTTCCTTTATATGAGAGATAAAAGGTCTGCCAGTTTGTCTGCCAGTATATAGACATTGTCACATGTGCCACACTTCAATTTATATACACCTGATAATTTTTCCTTTTTTATTTTGGTTTATTGTTCTTTATTATATTTTGTAAAGTTTTATTAGTTTTTAAATGCCACATTAATGTTCAACTTTTTAAAGTGTTTAGATAGTTTATTGGATAGTGGGCCTATGTATGACATTATGACATATTTCTTTATGTTTTTCGTGGGTAAAGGAAAAACTTTGTTAATTGCTTTTTTGTAATGAATTTTCTTAATTAAATTGTCTATAATTTTAGGTTCATAGTTATTATGAATAGCTAATTGTTTAATAATATTAATAATAATAATAACTATGAACCTAAAATTATAGAAAATTTAATTAAGAAAATGCTCTACCAAGTGAGCTATGTGAGAAATTCCAATCTAGAGAAAATCTAGATGTTGAACAACAAAGCTTTCGCTTGAAATTACCTTATGTAAAAAGTTTAAATGAAGGACTGGAAAAGAATTTGAAACCATTCAAATTTGTTTTTATTCATAGTGTTCCTAATAAACTTGAAGGAAATTTAATAAAAACTGGCAAAGACAAAATAGATAGTAGTAAGTTGACAGATGTTGTATACAAAATCCAATGTGGTGATTGTGAAAAGTATTATGTAGGCCAAACAATAATATTTATAAGAAAAAGGATCGACGAACATAAAAAAAATATCAGTACACCAGGTGCAGAACTTTCAGTAATCAGTGAACACATAATTAATCAAAATCATAAAATGAAATGGAATGACATAAAAATTTTACACAAAGAAAATAATCATCAAAAAAGATTAATAGCAGAAATGGCCTATATAAAAAAAGAACAAAATAAAGCATTAAATAAACAAAAAGATTTAAATGAATGGTGTGGAACATATGATTCCTTGCTAAAATATTTTAAATTAAAAATTGAAATTTTAAATTTATACATTTAAACTTGTATACATAAAAAAAATTAATTGTCTTGGTGATGGTAACAATGTACAATAAATTTATAAGCAACCATGTCTTGAAAATAATCTCACAACAGGAGATTGAAACGTTGACACAATAAATTTATGTTTTGACTGAGATAAAGTGATCCCACAACAGGCCTCAGGAGGCCTTTGGGGTAGTAGGAGGTTAAGGCTCCCACTTTTTCTAGACAATCGGCACTTGATGTCAGCCGGGTTGTCAGCCCTGCGTGACGGCTGCCTTTACCCCAGAACAAGCGTCTGGTACTCATTTCCGTTAGAGGCTGAGTCGACCCCAGGGCCATAGTGCCGCCAGAGGGTTTGGGTCAGTTTAAAAATCCTGACCCCAACGGGACTTGAACCCTCGACCCTCCGGCTTGTAGCTCAGTGCCTTAACCACTACGCTACGGCGTGCCCCTTTGACTGAGATAACATTTATTTTTTTTTGTAATTATAATTTTACTATTTATATTCTCAAGTATACTAATAGATCCAATTACTTACAGCTTATCCCTAAAATAGCCTCTTCATTATTCATTCCAGTGATGTATGGTCCTTTGAAAAAGTTCCCAGAGTCGATAATATTAATAGGAGTATCTGGAAGGAATGCCTCCGATGAGGGAGTATTTGGTTCCCATGTTGGGCCGAACAAAACACCCATTATAGGCTATAAAAAAACAAACACAAAATTAAGGTGATTTATTTTATATGAAATTTATAATGGATTTATACCATTTTGTCCACTGCTGTGGTCTCAAGGTAGTGTGCTCCCTTGTCACACAATGGGTATGGGTTCGATTCCCGGCCGGGACAGGCTCCTAGGTGAGTTTTTTCGGGGTTTTTCCTCACCTGTAAGACAACTGTCAGAACAACGGTTACGGAGATAATGACGATGGAACTGAAATCTAAAGTTCCAAAACTAGTTTAAATTAAAATAAAAAGTAAATATGAAGTGAGTGATTAAATTTTACCTAATTGAATATACCTCATAGTGTGAATTCCTAAAATAAGTAAGTCTTCTGTGATTCCAGTACAATTTTGAGAGATTCTTCATCTTCTAAAATGAGATCTAATTTATAGCAATGACATGGATGTTCTCCATTCATTTTGTTTTTTCTAGTTCTTGCAGATGATGCTGTGTTCAGAGGAGCAAAATTTGATGTGATGATGTAATTCTGTATTTTAGAATTGCCTCCAAACGAAAGCTCACTTGATGTTAAGAGGTAATTTTCTCAAATGGAAAATGTATTATTTGACAGGATACTCAGCATGATTCCAGAAAACTTTAAGAAACATCTGATTGTAAGCAGATAATACATAGGCTCTCAAGAAACATTTTAATTTTGTTGTCAAGTGCAACTAGAATTTTGTTTAAAATTTAAAAATATAAATTATTATAAAAAAGACACATCGTTAACATAAATATGATGATTGTATTAATGAGTGTTCTTGTAAATCAACTGCCTAATACGTTTAATAGTTAGATATGGGAAATAACATTATGAGGTTCTTAATTCAATGAATGAATGAGTCACTTTTTATCTTACCTCATAGTTTATGTTTTTTAAACACGGGAACTGTAGTTTTTCTCCCTCTCATTATCAATGGATGTTTTGACTACAGGATTTTCGTTAGAAATTTCATCTATAATGTTGCCATCTGGTATAGATTTGATGAACCTTGAGATTCAGGTCCTGTTCATCGGGAATTTCGAAATTCATGGATCTAAATTTATTCTTCTGAATATATATCATCTCCTAAACTGTCAATTCTAAAGGTTTTTCCAAATGTTTTAGACGTTTGGCCTCGTTTTCAATTTTACGACTCTCCAACAAACTATATGCTACAATAGCTGATTTTTCAATTTCACCATTTTTAATATTTCTTAAGTGTTCCTTTCTGCGAGTGACCAAATTTCTTTTTGTTTTTCCTATGTATACTTTATTGCAGTTTTTACAACTAATTTGATAAATTCCAGATTTTTTACTATCTGGAGTGTTCAATTACTTATTGGTTATTAATAGATTACCAAGACTAAATTTATTTATCAGTGCCAATGTAATATTGAATTTCTTGAATTTTTAAAAAAATTTGTTATGTATTTCAGGACGGTAAGTAATTTTCTTAAATTGTTTTCCTTTCTTTCAATCAGATTCCAGAGTGGTCTATTATTTTAATCTTTTTTGGTGTCTGAATTTCTTTAATTTAATTCTTTAATTAACTGTACATTATTAGATATGAAATATAATGAAGAAATAAGAACTAAATTAAACATGTACAGGGTTATAGATAAAATTCAAAATTCAAGATCTAACTGGCTTCAACATATAGAAAGAATGATACCCAATAGACTCCACAAATTTTGCTTCACTACCAACCCAAAGGTAGAACAAATATTCGGCGCCCCATAACTAGTTGCAGGTATATCATCTCTTGATGTGGAAACAGATCTATGGGCTAATTCCATGACGTAGAAGAGGAAGAAATATAATAATAATAATAATAATAAATTGGTAAGAGGCACTCGAAAGAGCATTAAGTTATAAGTTTATGATTTGTCTTTTATGAGTTCGTTCAGTGATCCTGTCCATATTCTGCATTGTTTGTAATGGTATCGCTCACACTTTTGGTCGCATATCTTGCATTCACACGAATCACTCGGTTGGTGGAATTTTGCATTTTTGCACATTTTGTGATGATATCCGTGTTCCTAGAGGAAGAAATATAGCACATAGTTTGTTGGAGAGTCATACAATTGAAAAAGAGGCCAAACTTCTAAAACATTTGGAGAAACCTTTAAAATTGACAGTTTGGGAGAAGATACATATTCAGAAGAATAAATTTAGATCCATAAATTTAGAAATTCCTGATGAACAGGATCTGATCTCAAAGTTCATCAAATAACACCAGATGGTAATGTTATAGATGACATTTCCAACGAAAATCCAGTAATATTTAATTTTAAGAAGTGATATTTTGAGGTTATTTTAATTATATTATTTTTAGTCTGATCATCTTACCTCAATATTAATGTTGATTTGTTCTGGACAAGCTGACGATAAAACAGAATTGTTTTGAAACATGTTCAAGAACAAATCAACATTAATATTGAGGTAAGATGATCAGACTAAAAATAATATAATTAAAGAAAATCCAGTAGTCTAATTATTGGTTGAAAATGAGAGGGATGTCCTTGAAAACTACAGTTCCCATGTTTAAAAAATGTAACCTATGAGGTAAGATAAGAAGTGACTCATTCATTCATTGCCTTATAAATGTTCTTTCTATGTTGCCTTTTTTTGTTACTGTTGTAGTTAAAATGCTTTTTTTTTGTCTGTCTTTTTTAATAATTACCGTAATTATGTATAATGTTCTGGGATGTGATCATTACTTATACGTTTGTACAATTCTTTACTTTTTTATGACTCATGCCCCAAATGGGAGTCAATGACCAATCACATTACAATGTGATTTTGATTTACAACCAATCACAGTTGTTTTACACCTTGATGTTATCAATTTAATTTCATCACATTAAAATCAAGCTCCTCCTTTTTAACATTCTGAATCGGTCAGAGCATTATTTTGCAGTGACTGACTCTCTAAGAAATACGTTGAATATAACAATTTATATATTAAGATGTAAGAATCCTTGAATGCAAGTGACTCCTGATTGTGTGTATATATATATATATATATATATATATATATATATATATATATATATATAGTGCACAAATGTAACCAGATTCTGCTTGCGGAATGTATTACAAAAACATTTGTAGTAATTGATTATACCACAATAAAAAAAACGACTGTTTGAACTTTCTTAAATTTATTATTTTCCAGGTATTTTCGTTCCAGAAAAAATATAATTGTATATTTACTTCATAGGATATTAGAAATTAATTAATACCTATAATGTTGATTATAAACAGTTTGATGTGTTTCATTTTTTCTCCAGTAGGGTGCAATCTTAAAATAATGCGATCCTTTGGCAATAAATAATACGATCTGGTTGCATTGATGAACAAATGAAACATAATGAACATTTCTCATTTGTTTTCAAACATCGCCGTTTACATTAAATATATAAATATTTTTAAATAACCATGCACCGAAAGTGCTATTTCAGTACGTAACATCTGTGCTGTTACCCTCCCTCCACAGTGAGATTAATGAACTGTGCCAATTTCCTTCCTCTTTGTATCTACTCCCACTCTCCTTCCTACCCCTCCCTTTGCTCTGTTTGTAGTGTGCAACTTCCCCTCTACCTCGGAACTCTCAAATAGGCCAAACACGTAGTAAGCTGTATCATTCGATCATACATTTCTTTACGAACAGTTGGTTATTGTCTGGAGGACGCGAGCTCCAGGAGAGCTGCGTGTTTTGGTCCGGCAAGCCAGGGTGGGGTACCCTAGGCAGGACTAAAAGGTATGCATGGGTGCTTGAGTGTATAAAGATTGTTACTTTTATTATTATTATTATTATTATTATTATTATTATTATTATTATTATTATTATTATTATTATTATTATTATTGTTTTTCTTAAACTCAGAATGATCAATTATTGTCTAAGTTTAATATATTTTCATTTTTCAACTTCAGACGTGCAATTGAAATATTAAATCTTATTTTAAGTAAACAAGAATGTCTAATTATTGTAATTGCTAGCTATGCTACAGCTGTTTTGTACTATTCCTGTTTACGAGCTTTCTCAGGGTTATATGAGCTCCCCTTTCCTGTCTAGTTTTCATGGTTAAAAATAATATAATATAATATAATAATACAGTATACATTAGTATTGGGGTAAGATGTCCAGACTAAAAATAATATAATTAAAATAATATACTGAGTTTAACTACAAATCATAAATTACTACAGTGTGTTGAGGAATTATTATTAATTAATGTTTATGAATCTATATAGGAAAGATGAATCAATTTTTGCCTCTGATGGGCCCGGGCAAAGAATTATAAATAGCACTGATAGTTATGAGCTGGATGCTACTATGAGTGTAACAAAACATCTGAGTAAATCCTCTAACGTACAATGCAAATTGGTAGCAGATCTAAACACGGCGCAACCATATTTAAATAATGATTTGTGAGTAAACAACTTAATATTATTCGTTAAATAGTCCTAACAAATGCCACTCTTGATTTCCAAATTCTCTAGATAAATTGACTCCTCACTTTGTGAGTCATGAATTTATCAATAA
Source organism: Diploptera punctata (assembly GCA_030220185.1). Classification (NCBI taxonomy): domain Eukaryota; kingdom Metazoa; phylum Arthropoda; class Insecta; order Blattodea; family Blaberidae; genus Diploptera; species Diploptera punctata. Next base: position 410,320 of record JASPKZ010003438.1, read on the forward strand.
TTTGGAAATCACTCGTGGCATTACTTACGTAATTTAAATACTTACTACCACAAGTTGATAAAAATTCTGCATAACTAACTCTTCAGGGTCAACTGTCATCAATGTCTTAAGGATCTCTGCTGGGTCAGTTGTTACACTACCAAAAGAGGTTGCTAATCTTTCTGCTCGTGCGACGCATGACTCTGGAGACTGTAAAGCCCAAGGACTTAGAGCTGATCCACTTTCAGATATGGCAAAACGGAATAGTCCTAGAAATAATATTGTATAAAATTAGGCTAATACTACACTAGGTCACAAGATAACAGTCTGCTAACAATTCCTCTTCATAGCACTTCCTATTATTCCAATTCCTTCACAGTAGCCTCTGTCTGCTCCTGGAATTCCCTTCCTCAAGATACCAGGTGTTGTCGCACACTTGACATTTTAAGTCATGCTTATACAGTTACCTGTTGTCTAATAATTGATTTTTCTCTATTTATTTAAATTTATATTATGTCATTAATAATTTTTTCTCGTTTTTTATATATCTTGTACATATTATATTTAATTTGTTAAATCTACAGTAAATCAAAATACATTATAAATAAGAATTGTATTGTATATATATGTAATTGTTTATGTTTATTGTAATTTAGATGTAAGACTATATTTTTGTATTTTTTAAAACCTGGTTGAGTGGCAGACAAGGCCTTAAGGCCTTCACTTTGCCAGGTAAAATAAAGTTGTTGTTGTTGTTATCATCATCATCATCATCATCATTACATCATCATCATCATCATCATCATCATTACATCATCATCATCATCATCATCGTCGGTCCTTGAGAAGCTATTGATTGATAGGATTCAACATCGGCTGTACACCAAGGCTCTACTCTGTGACAACCAATACGGATTTATGCCACAAAAGGGTACAGTAGACGCGGTGATGGCGGCAGTTCAGTTCATTGAGGAAAATCTTCTGAAGAAAAACTGTGTTGTTGCTGTCAGTCTGGACGTTCGCGGAGCATTCGATGCTGCCTGGTGGCCCAGAATCCTACTCAATTTAAAAGAACTTGGATGCCCCAATAACCTGTTTAATTTAACTAAAAGCTACTTCACAGACAGAACTGCCACACTACAAACAAATACTTGCAAAATAACAAAAGAAGTGAGTAAGGGCTGTCCACAAGGGTCCTGCTGCGAGCCTGGCTTTTGGCATGTGGTGTACAATTCTCTGCTCAGCCAGGAATTCTCCATACATTCCAAAATTATTGCTTTCGCGGACGACCTTCTAGTTCTCACTCAAGGCAGCAGCAATAAGGAAGCTGAAAACTTAGCAAATTCTGACGTTAAGAAAATTGAAACTTGGGCAAAAAACAACAAAGTCGAGTTTAATGACAGCAAATCAAAAGTTCTGCTAATGACACGGAGAAGAAAATCTGGAAAAGAACCAATTAATATCTACTTAAATCACCGGAAACTTACACAAACAACAGAACTAAAATATTTAGGTATATTTTTGGATCAAAAGCTCAACTTCAATAGGCATATAGATTATATATCCGGGAAGTCACTTCTTCTAACAAATATGCTGAGCAAAACAGCACAACTGCAATGGGGTCTAGGCCACAAAGCTCTAAGAACTATTTACAATGGTGCAATCGTACCTATCCTAACATATGGTTCACCAGTCTGGGAACATGCCATAAGAAAGCAGAAGAACTTACACAAACTACAGAGAGTTCAGAGATTAATAAACGTCAAAATAGCTAAGGCCTACAAAACACTGTCCTTTGAAGCTTCATGTGTTATTGCTGGTGTCAAACCAATTAACATAACTATTAACGAAGCAACAAAAATTCACAGATTCACACATGGAATGACACTAGACGGTGTGGATTTTGACACGCCACTCCAAAAAAGTACTTGGCCCCATCCAGCCGACAGAATAACCATAGAGTATGTAAATAAAAACAATATGTACAATCTAGGCATATACACTGATGGAAGCAGGATACAAGGCACGGTTGGAGCAGCAGCAGTATTCTACAAACAAGGTGTATTATTACATAGAATTAAAGCCAAACTGCACGATAAGTGCTCCAACAATCAGGCTGAACAGATCGCAATTTTAAAAGCATTGGAAGCCCTACCCGAACTTGACATCATGCATTGGGAAAGAAATATCGCCCTTTATACGGACAGCCTGATAACATTGGATTTGTTAAGAAACAATTCCAAACATAATTTTCTAATAGGACAAATACACAACAAACTCAGAAGCCTTAAACAACAACAATGGGTCATACATTTCTCATGGATCAAAGCGCACGCGAGATTCATCGGGAATGAGCTAGCTGACAAATATGCAAAAGAAGCTGCTCTTGAAAACAGCACAAACCTTGCATATACCAAACAACCCAAAACCTCAATCGTGAGTGCTGTCAAGGAAGAAGGACTTCAGCAATGGCAACAACAGTGGGACAACACAACCAAAGGCTCCCAATGCAAACGATTCCTTCCTTCTGTCATCCTCAGAATGAAAATAAACATCCCTATTAACCCAGCAACAACAGCAATTATAAGTGGACATGGCAAAACGAAGGCATATCTCTACAGGATAGGCGCAATAGATGATCCCACTTGTACCTGTCTGCAAGAGGAACAATCCGTACAACATCTACTCTACAGATGCCCACAACTACGAACTCAACGGGACGAGATGAAACTGGCGATTGAGCTGGAAAAAGCACAATGGCCAGTACCCGAGCAGCAACTACTATCAAGACACATAAAGCATTTTTCCAAATTTATTAGAAACATGGACTTTAGCAACCTATAAACAAATTGTATCACCAAAAAACTATGTAAATATTGTATATATTGTAAATATTGTATTACCAAATAGGCAGATATCAGGTTAAGTTATAATAATTAACAATGTAAACAAGAACCATAATGCCAATTAATTTATGTAAATAAAAACAGTATGTAGTATTACGCTATGTAATGGGGCATACGGAATAAAGCCAGTTAAAAAAAAATCATCATCATCGTCGTCGTCGTCGTCGTCATCGTCATCGTCATCGTCATCATCATCATCATCATCATCATAATTTATTATATTATTATTATTATTATTATTATTATTATTATTATTATTATTAGTATTATTAGTATTATTAGTATTATTAGTATTATTAGTATTATTAGTATTATTATTATTATTATTTTTTTTTTTTTTTTTCATTTTTTTTTTCAGCATGCCCCATTACCGTAGTAATATTACATGCATAACATAACAAACATAAAATCAGATAACATAACATTACATAACATCACATATTTGGTTTTTGTTTACATGTTTTTTTTTATCTTCGTCACTTGTTAATCACTCATTTTCGTACACTATTGTTTTTATATATTTTTCAAAATGTCTTAAATATTTGTGTATTAGGTCTTTCTCCGTCACAGGCCATGTTCCTCCTTCTTTGCTGATTTCTTCTTTCAACTTCTTTCTAGAATGCTGCTGCAATTCACAATTATAAAGCAGATGTTCTACATTTTGAATTGCTTTTCTACATGGACAGGTTGCGTTGTTTAATATTCCAATACGATAAAGATGTGATTTATTTTTTCCATGACCAGTTACCATTTCAGAAAATTCTGGAGTTATTTCACATTTAAGTTTTAATCTGTCTCTGACTGATGGGAAGAACTTCTTACATGTGGCTCCTTTATCTGCGTTGTCCCATTCGTTCTGCCATTTAATGGTTCCTTCTCTTCTTTTATTTGGGCAACTATTGATGATTTAGGTATTTTTGTATATTCTACGGTTACGCTGGTTTCTGTTGCAGCTTGTTTTGCCAATTGATCTGCCATTTCATTCCCATAATTTCCAACATGTGATTTTATCCAGCCGAAATGTACTATCCAATTTTGTTCCCTGAGTTTTGCTATTGTTTGTCTTATTTTTGATATGATGTATCCCTGTTTGAAGTTGTTTTTAATTAGGTCGAGAGTAACTTGACTATCTGTATAAACTGCAACAAAACTTTTTTCAGAGCTGTTTTGGTCAATTGATGATATTGCTTCTAGAGCTTTAAGAATTCCTATCTGTTCAGCTTGATTATTTGAGCAACGATTGGACAGTTTGGCTTTTATTGTATGCTCTAATTTTCCGTTTTTCAAGATAACTGCAGCAGCCCCTACCATTCCTTGGAATTTACTGCCATCAGTGTATATTTTTATTTTGTAGTTGTTCGATTCTTCAATGTCGCCCACATTAATTCTTTCTGCCCGATGTGGCCACTCCTCCTTTTTGAGTGGTGTGTCAATGTTTGTGTGGTCATCGTGTATGGCTCTATATAACTGGGCTGTTCCTTGTATACTGATAGTTATGGGTTTAATTCCAGCTAAGATACAAGATACTTCATATGGTAATGTTTTATAGGCTTTGGCTATGGTGACATTTATAATTCTTTGAACCCTCTTCAACTTTTTAAAATTTTTTTTGTTTTCTTAATTCTTCCTCCCATATTGGGGCCCCATATGTTAACATAGGCAAGATTGCTCCATTGTATATAGTCCTTCATTATTATTATTATTATTATTATTATTATTATTATTATTATTATTATTATTTTTTTTTTTCATTTTTTTTTTCAGCATGCCCCATTACCGTAGTAATATTACATGCATAACATAACAAACATAAAATCAGATTACATAACATTACATAACATCACATATTTGGTTTTTGTTTACATGTTTGTTTGTTATCTTTTCTTGTCACTTGTTAATCACACTCATTTTCGTACACTGTTGTTTTTATATATTTTGTTGAAATGTCTTACATATTTGTGTATTCGGTCTTTTCTTTCTCGTCCCAGGTCATGTTCCTCCTTCTTTGCTGATTTCTTCTTTCAACTTATTTCTAGAATGCTGCTGCAATTCAACAATTATAAAGGAGATGTTCTACATTTTGAATTGCTTTTTTACATGGACAGGTTGCGTTGTTTAATATTCCAATACGATAAAGATGTGGATTATTTTTTTTCCATGACCAGTTACCATTTCAGAAAATTCTGGAGTTATTTCACATTTAAGTTTTAATCTGTCTCTGACTGATGGGAAGAACTTCTTACATGTGGCTCCTTTATCTGCGTTGTCCCATTCGTTTCTGCCATTTAATGGTTCCTTCTTCTTTTATTTGGGCAACTATTGATGATTTAGGTATTTTTTGTATATTCCGGTACGGTTACGCTGGTTTCTTGTTGCAAGCTTGTTTTGCCAATTGATCTGCCATTTCATTCCCATAAATTCCAACATGTGCTTTTATTATCCAGCCGAAATGTACTATCCAATTTTGTTCCCTGATTTTTTGCTATTGTTTGTCTTATTTTTGATATGATATATCCCAGTTTGAAGTTGTTTTTAAATTAGGTCGAGAAGAACTTGACTATCTGTATAAACTGCAACAAGGCTTTTTTCAGAGCTGTTTTGGACAATTGATGGTATTGCTTTCTAGAGCTTTAAGAATTTCCTATCTGTTCGGCTTGATTATTTGAGCAACGATTGAACAGTTTGGCTTTTATTGTATGCTCTAACTTTCCGTTTTTCAAGATAACTGCAGCAGCCCCTACCATTCCTTGGAATTTACTACCATCAGTGTATATTTTTATTTTGTAGTTGTTCGATTCTTCAATGTCGTCCACATTAATTCTTTCTGCCGGATGTGGCCACTCCTCCTTTTTTAGTGGTGCGTCAATGTTTGTGTGGTCATCGTGTATGGCTCTATATAACTGGGCTGTTTCTTGTATACTGATAGTTATGGGTTTAATTCCAGCTATGATAAAAGGTACTTCATATGGTAAATGTTTTATAGGCTTTGACTATGGTGACATTTATAATTCTTTGAACCCTCTTCAGCTTTTTTAATTTTTTTTGTTTTCTTAATTCTTCCTCCCATATTGGGGCCCCATATGTTAACATAGGCAAGATTGCTCCATTGTATATAGTCTTTAATGCTTTATGTCCCAGTCCCCACTGCATTCTAGCTGCCCTTCTTAACATGTTCATTAGGCTCATAGCCTTGTTCGTTGTTATCTCAATGTGTTTATCAAAGCTTAGTTTGCAATTGAGGTGGATTCCTAAATATTTCATTTCTTGAACTTGCTTGATGTGTTCATGGTTGACGTATACACTGATATTTTTATTAATGGAGGTCCTTCTTCTTGATATTAACATTGCTGTGGACTTGGATTCATTGAATGTAATTTTGTTATTGTTAGCCCATAATTCTATTTTTCTTATGTCAGTATTTGCGTAATTTGCTCGCCTCATTGTCGTTACTTCCTATTGAGAGAAGTATTAGGTCGTCAGCGAAAGCGATAACATTAGAGTGATTTGAGAAGTTAAGGTTCAACAGTGAGTTGTACATGATAGTCCAAAAGCCAGGTCCGCTACAGGATCCTTGTGGGCATCCTTTGGTTACTTCCTTTGTAACTCTAAGCGTATTCACTGAGAACATTGCTGATCTGTCTCTGAAATAATTCTGTGCTAAAATGTATAGATTTTTTGGACATTTAAGTTGTTTTAGATTGTATAGTATGCTCGGCCACCATGCCGCGTCGAATGCACCTTTAACATCTAGACTTACCAGAACTACACTTTGTTTTATATTCAGGCTCTGTTTAATGGTTTTTGTAACCTCTATTACTGCTTCTATTGTTCCTACTTGTGGGGTAAATCCAAATTGGTTGTTATTAAGTAATTTATTCTTGTACATGTGATGTAGAATTCTTTCGATGAGTAGCTTCTCCAGTACTTTTCCCGCTACATTGAGGAGGCTTATTGGTCTGTATTTGACACTTCATTAGTATGCTCCTTGCCTGATTTAGTGATTGGAACTATTATTGATTTTTCCACATTTTTGGGAAGCAACCTTTTTGCAAGCATGTATTGTACAGTTCTGTAAATAAGTTAGGGATAAGTTTGAATACTCGTAGTAGTATGTCACTTGATATGCCATCTACCCCAGGTGTTTTTTTAGGATCAATTTCTTGAGCACAGCGAGGATTTCCTCCTTTGTGAATTCTCTGTCATCTGCTTCTTCTGGTGGGTCTATTATAAGTTGTCTAATTTCTGAATGATATTTATTATCATTTCCTTCATTGTCCTCAGGTACAAAATAATCCATGATATGTTTTACTGTACTTTCCATGTCCTTGGTATATAGCCCTTCTGGCATCCTAAGTTTAGTCAAGGAAGTCTTATTTCTAGTTTTTCCAGATAGGCTTTTGTAAACTACGTTCCATGGATTGGATCCAGGTGTAACTGTACAAGCACTTCTCCATGACTTTGTTTTTTCCTCTTGGAGCTTAGCTTGATACGCCCGTTTGCATTATTATTATTATTATTATTATTATTATTATTATTATTATTATTATTATTATTATTATTATTATTATTATTATTATTATTATTATTATTATTATTATTATTATTATTATTATTATTATTATTATTATTATTATGATTATTATGATTATTATTATAATTATTATTATGATTATTATGATTATTATTATTAACATTATTATTATTATTATTTTTTATTTTTTTTCATTTTTTTTTCAGCATGCCCCATTACCGTAGTAATATTACATGCATAACATAACAAACATAAAATCAGATTACATAACATTACATAACATCACATATTTGGTTTTTGTTTACATGCTTTTTTTTTTATCTTCGTCACTTGTTAATCACTCATTTTCGTACACTATTGTTTTTATATATTTTTTTAAATGTCTTAAATATTTGTGTATTAGGTCTTTCTCCGTCACAGGCCATGTTCCTCCTTCTTTGCTGATTTCTTCTTTCAACTTATTTCTAGATTGCTGCTGCAATTCACAATTATAAAGGAGATGTTCTACATTTTGAATTGCTTTTCTACATGGACAGGTTGCGGTGTTTAATATTCCAATGCGATAAAGATGTGATTTATTTTTTCCATGACCAGTTACCATTTCAGAAAATTCTGGAGTTATTTCACATTTAAGTTTTAATCTGTCTCTGACTGATGGGAAGAACTTCTTACATGTGGCTCCTTTATCTGCGTTGTCCCATTCGTTCTGCCATTTAATGGTTCCTTCTTCTTTTACTTGGGCAACTTTTGATGATTTAGGTATTTTTGTATATTCTACGGTTACGCTGGTTTCTGTTGCAGCTTGTTTTGCCAATTGATCTGCCATTTCATTCCCATAAATTCCAACATGTGATTTTATCCAGCCGAAATGTACTATCCAATTTTGTTCCCTGAGTTTTGCTATTGTTTGTCTTATTTTTGATATGATGTATCCCTGTTTGAAGTTGTTTTTAATTAGGTCGAGAGTAACTTGACTATCTGTATAAACTGCAACAAGACTTTGTTCAGAGCTGATTTGGTCAATTGATGGTATTGCTTCTAGAGCTTTAAGAATTCCTATCTGTTCAGCTTGATTATTTGAGCAACGATTGGACAGTTTGGCTTTTATTGTATGCTCTAATTTTCCGTTTTTCAAGATAACTGCAGCAGTCCCTACCATTCCTTGGAATTTACTGCCATCAGTGTATATTTTTATTTTGTAGTTGTTCGATTCTTCAATGTCGCCCACATTAATTCTTTCTGCCGGATGTGGCCACTCCTCCTTTTTGAGTGGTATGTCAATGTTTGTGTGGTCATCGTGTATGGCTCTATATAACTGGGCTGTTTCTTGTATACTGATAGTTATGGGTTTAATTCCAGCTAAGATACAAGATACTTCATATGGTAATGTTTTATAGGCTTTGGCTATGGTGACATTTATAATTCTTTGAACCCTATTCAACTTTTTTAAATTTTTTTGTTTTCTTAATTCTTCCTCCCATATTGGGGCCCCATATGTTAACATAGGCAAGATTGCTCCATTGTATATAGTCCTTAATGCTTTATGTCCCAGTCCCCACTGCAATCTAGCTGCCCTTCTTAACATGTTCATTAGGCTCATAGCCTTGTTAGTTGTTATCTCAATGTGTTTATCAAAGCTTAGTTTGCAATTAAAGTGGATTCCTAGATATTTCATTTCTTGAACTTGCTTAATGCGTTCATGGTTGACGTATACACTTATATTTTTATTAATGGAGGTCCTTTTTCTTGATATTAACATTGCTGTGGACTTGGATTCATTGAATGTGATTTTGTTATTGTTAGCCCATAATTCTATTTTTCTTATTATTATTATTATTATTATTATTATTATTATTATTATTATTATTATTATTATTATTATTATTATTATTATTATTATTATTATTATTATTATTATTATTATTATTATTATTATTAGATAGGAGTAATGCCAATTACACATCAAATCTGTAATTACAAGAAGCGATGGACTGAACACCTGCAATGAATGGATAACAACAGATTTCCAAAGCAGGCTTGGATGCACAAACCACAGGGGAGAAGAGATCCTGGCAGACCAAGATAACGAAGGAGTATTGAGCCGAACAACCCATGGAGCCTATACCATGAAGATTATTATTATTATTATTATTATTATTATTATTATTGTTATTATTATTATTATTATTATTGTTATTATTACCATTATAATTAAATAGTTGCAAAAATAGATCTAACCCATAAACTATAAATCATTGGGAAAAACAAGAAACACATTATGTTCATTTTGAGGCTCTTATCTCTATTTTATCAAACATTCAAGACTTAAAATTCATATTAAAGTACCAATGAGGTTATGTAATAAGATATTAAATATAATATTGGTACCTGGTAAGTCAGTCGTCCTCAATTAAATTATTATGCTTCATCCAGAAATTCCAGGTACCAATTTTATATTTAATATCTTATATCAAACAAATTGTAACACATTGTAATAGCTGCGTTTGAATTTCGCAGGTAGCATTAGAACACACATATATTTTCTGATGTTTAAAAGTTGTACTGTCTTTTATTACTGTGTCATAATCTAAATACCAGTAGGTCTACTATCAACAAAGATACTAACCTTTGGATAATGGTGATAACAAGTGATAATGGACACTGGCTCCTCCAGCACTCTCTCCAAATATAGTTACTTGATTTGGATCTCCCCCAAAATTAATTATATTTTTCTTTACCCACTGGAGAGCTAAAAGTTGATCTTTGAGTCCATTATTTCCAGGGACTACATCATCCTGAAGGCTAAGAAAACCTAGAAAACACACAAATATTTATTAATTGGGTTACAACTTCTACAATTTAATAAATAATATAAGTATATGGGATCATGTTTTATCGATACCCATTTTTTTAAATATTAAAATAATGAGTTATTTTATATATTTATAATATGATTTATAATATTTATAATTGTCCAGCTTTTGTAGAAGAGACCAGCCTTTCTGCTAAATATTGGAGTGCAAGAGAGCGAATGATTTCATTATCAAGTGCTCGACATTAGATACCAACCAACCAACCAACCATATTTATAATTATATTTATAATAAAATTTATATTTGAACAAGTAACTTTCTTCAATTATCTGGGATGTATGATATCTTACCTGCAAATTTTGAATATGGAGAAGAAATTAGGGAAATTTCAACAGATATGTGGTTCAATAAGAAGATATTTGAGAAATAAGACCACAAGGGAAACTCAATTGAAATTTTATAAAACAGTAGCCGTTCCAATGTTATCATACAGGTCAGAGACTTGGCCTTTAACGATCTCTGATAAACATAAAATTGAGACAATAGAGATGAGATTTCTGAGAACAGTTGCAGGTGTATCTTTAAGAGCTGAAAAGAGAAGTCAAGACATCAGAGATGAATTACAAATATATAATATAAACGAGAGAATATACAGAAATATATATAATTGGTTTTAACATGTACAAAGAATGCCAAATAATTGTTAATCAAAACAGATGCTTCATTATAAACCTCAAGGCCAAAGAAATGTAAGAAGACGAAAACAACGTTGGAAGGACGACATACACCTGCAACAGGCCCATACCTTGAAGATAATGATAATGATGATTTATAATAGTATATATTTAATAACAAAGTTGTTGTTGTTTTTCAAATGGCTGGAGCTTGGTTTACACCATTAGTCCTGTTGCTTTCCAATAAAGTCCTGCAATGTCTTCCTTGTCCTTTTTCTCGGGGTCAAGTCGCCTGCAATTTAGCAAACAAATGTTGCTTGCTTAGGAGAACATTTTCTCCACACAAGGAGCATCCCATAGTTCTAGGGACAATCCCCATTCTATGAAGGTCGTCATCCAGACAGTCATGGCCCATTTCCAATCTGAAGAGAGCTACTAATAACAAAGTTATTAAAAATAAAAGTACAAAAAGATATTAAAGACAAAATAGGAGAAGATCAAAATGGATTCTGACTGGGAACGTCATGTGTTGACAAAAAAAGTAAAGTACAGTGAACACACAACAGACCCTGAGGCCCTTGGGGTAGTAGGAGGTTAAGGCTCCCACTTTTTTCTAGACAATCGGCACTTTATGTCAGCCGGGTTGTCAGCCCTGCGTGATGGCCGCCTTTACCCCCAGAACAAGCGTCTGGTACTCATTTCCGTTAGAGGCTGAGTCGACCCCAGGGCCATAGTGCCGCCAGAGGATTTGGGTCAGTTTAAAAATCCTGACCCCAACGGGACTTGAACCGTGGACCCTCCAGCTTGTAGTTCAGTGCCTTAACCACCACGCTACGGCGTGCCCCCATGTGTTGACAATACATTTGTAATATTATAATGATATTGTGAAAAGAAAAATTAATGTCTGAACCAAGAATCGAACCGTGGACCTCTAGTTCTCCAGACTAGTGTGCAGCCCACTACACCATTCTAGATCTGGCACAAACATTAACAATTCTTTCCACATATACATATCTATAATTCTCGTTTCATCCGCTGCCAACGGCCGGCTTCGTTTAAAAGTATCTATATTTGAGAAGTTTACACCAATGCTTTTATAAGCAGTAAACGATGTTATTTAATCTTTTCCAATACTGTTATTTTAACACAGTTCCAATAATGGATCATATTATAATATTATACTGGTACTGTGAAAAGGTAATGTCTGAACTAGGAATCTGGAGAACTAGAGATCCACGGTTCGATTCCTGGTTCAGACATTAATTTCTCTTTTCACAATATCATTATAATATTTTAATATGATCCATTATTTATAGCAGGATTTTAATATCATAATAAATATGAAAGTTAAAGTTAATAATTTTATATTTTAAAATTCTTTTAATATTTAAATATAATTTAAATAAAGAAAAACATCTAAACAATTAATTGTTGTTCATTGTTGAATGGGGGCACGCCGTAGCGTAGTGGTTAAGGCACTGAGCTACAAGCCGGAGGGTCGAGGGTTCAAGTCCCGTTGGGTCAGGATTTTTAAACTGACCCAAACCCTCTGGCGGCACTATGGCCCTGGGGTCGACTCAGCCTCTAACGGAAATGAGTACCAGACGCTTGTTCTGGGGGTAAAGGCGGCCGTCACGCAGGGCTGATAACCCGGCTGACATAAAGTGCCGATTGTCTAGAAAAAGTGGGAGCCTTAACCTCCTACTACCCCAAGGGCCTCAAGGCCTGTTGTGGGATTACTTTACTTTACTTTCATTGTTGAATAAAAATGTCTCAGTAACAATTAAAAAAATTGTATTATATAACAGTCTTTCTAAATAATGCTTTTAAAATTGTGTTTTAAGTCATTGTTGTCTGAAATATAAAGCTTTCTGTTATAACTGTAATAGGAACACCTGCTTAACTTAATATTTTTAAATAAAAGTATACTAAATTCTGATTGGATGTTAAAACAATTAACTTTTTGATTTAACTAATCAAATTTAAACCTGGTATTTAATGGACCATTAACCAATAGAATTTAAATATAAAATCATGTGATGTAATAATGTTCTTTAAAAATTATAACAGAATTACACTAGTCAGTCAGCATATAACTTTCATCAAGGATAGAAGCAATAACAGCTCTCCTGATAAAATGTGATATTTAATACAAGAAGAATAGTTCATTCAAGAAAAGAAAATAATTTAATTTTAATTGACGGTGAAGAATAATACCACCTATATATATATATATATATATATATATATATATTTACTTGATCTGCTGGGAAATTAAATAGTAAATAAATTTACAACTATTTTTACAAGAATCAGTTATTAGTGATTTTTTTAAAGTGTTTTCCTATCTTGTGTACCAACTTCGACCTTGAGAAGAGAATCCAGCTCTATCGAAAATTAAACCTAACCTGAACCAGTAATTCTTTTTGGGACACCAATCCTTCAAAATGTTACAACAACATCGGGCATGAAGAGAGTTAGCTGCTTCAAAACATTGCCACAATATGGGAAAAGAATTACTTCTTCAAAATGTCGTCACAACGTGGGGCATAATGAAGATCTGACTAAAATACTTCTTAAAAATGACGCTTCCAACGCGGGACCGAATCATCATACAACCTGAATCACCATCATTCAACTAGATGCATCGCACATTCTGGAACTTCAAGAATCTAATACATCAAGGAACCAGAAACATCGTGGGAAAATCAAAACAGGTACCTATACACGATCGGAGTTAGTACACAGCGACGAATGTAAGTAAATATAAATTTTAATAGTGAAGTAGTTAAAGTGCATTTATGTGATTTTAAGAAATAGGAACATTTTATATAGAAATATCGAAATGGCAACGAACACAGAGGGAAATAATGTAAATAGTGACAGTAATATGCCGACATGTGAATCTGTTAATACGGATAGTGATATTTTGACAATGATGAAAAACATGTTTGTGGAGCTAAATTCAAATTTTAATCAGAAAATGGACGAATTAAAAAGTGATAATTCTAAACTTAGTCAGAAAATTGATAGTAATAATAGAGAACTTAACCCTTTCGCGTCAGGTTTAAATGATCAATGATTTTTTTCTAAAATGCGGATTAAAGTTACCGTAAATTATATTATCTATTTTCACACATTCAAAACAAACAAAATATAACGGTACTTTAGATCACAATAAGGGTTAAGCCAAAAACATATTCCTCTACTATTCATAAATGTTAACAAAATATTACCCTGCCAAGGGATGTGCAAAATATTGCAAAATATATAACAGCAGAGTTAAGCGAGTCTACCTCATCTTTTGAGGCGAATGGGTTAAATAATTAAAAAGTGAGAATTCTAAAATTATTCAGAAAATAGATGAAAGTAATTTGGAACTTAGGAAAGAAATGAATGAAAAATTTGAAATATTTGGTGTTAGGGTAGAAGAAAGATTTGAACAATTAAAAATTGAATGTAATCTAAATCAAATCAGAGTAGAACAAAATATACTAGATTTGAAAGATAAACATGACAGTGAAATTAAACAAGTAGATGATAAAGTCTTCTTCTTCTTCTTAAACTTAATTGTAGGATTTTCATCCTGTTTATTTCCAAAATCACTCCTCGGAGGAAGACATACTGTATGTACATTCACTGTCTATCCATCTCTTGGCAGGTCTTCCTCTTGTTCTTCTCCCGTCCATTGGTCTATCTTCTTTAGCTCTTTTTGCAAGCCGGTTTTCTTCCATTCTTTCTATATGACCCTTCCAATATTTTCGTCTATCTATAATAAATTTGGTTATGTCTTGAATATGGCAGTTGTCCCTAATTTCTGTGTTGTGTATTTTATCAAATAATGTTTTCCCCTGAATAGTTCTTAAGATTTTCATTTCGTATGTGCTTATTATTTGTTTAGTTTTTGTTGTATCAGCTCTAGTTTCTGCTCCATATACGATAACTGGTCGAACTATCCTTTTGTATCTACGGGTTTTGCTTTCTATTGACATATGTTTGTTGCGCCAAATTAAATCTTTCATAGATCCTGATATTTGTGCTGCTTTATCAGCTTGTTTCTTTACTTCTTTTATTAAATTTTTAGTGTTTGTTATTAATACACCTAAATAATTAAATTCTGACACTTGTTCTATGATTTTTCTTTCCACTTCCAATTTGCATCTTACTGGTTCTTTTGATATTGTTAAGCATTTTGTCTTATTCGTGTTAATTTCCATATTGTATTTTTTGGCATTTATAATAAATTGATGTAAAGATCTTTGTAAATTATCTTCAGATTTTGAAAGGAGAACGACATCATCTGCGTAACATATTAAGTGAAATCTAGTGTTTCCCATTTTATAACCCAAACGTGGTGGTATGTTTTCAATAATTTTATCCATTATAATATTAAATAAGAATGGACTTAAAGAGTCACCTTGCCTGATGCCCTTTGTGAGCGTTATTTCTTCAGTTTGCTGTTCTTTTACTTTGATTACTGTTTTGCAGTGTGTATTAATTCATATTATTGCTCTAATCAGTTCATTAGGAATTTCATTCTCTCTGAAGATATGTATAACATCTTCAAGCTGTACTCTATCAAAAGCTTTCTTCATATCTATGAAACATAAGAATACTGGTTTATTGAATTCCCATGATTTTTCCACAATTTGTCTGACTATGTAAATTGCATCTAATGTGGATCTATTTTTCCGAAATCCTTGTTGTTGTTCTTTAATATGGATTAATGCGTTAAGTAAATGATGTAATAAAATCCATCATGCAAATCGGATGATGCATGTAAAAATAGCTTCATAAATTTAGGAAGTACAGTTCAAAATTTAGGAAGTACAGTTGAAAATTTAGGAAGTACAGTTGAAAATTTAGGAAGTACAATTGAAAATTTAGAAGGCAAGGTTGAAAAAGAAATAAATAATTCCAAAAGTGAGGTAGTAGGAAAACTAGAAGAAGTGGTTAATGAAAAGATGGGAAATTGGACCGAAAAATTTACAGATTTAGAAAATAAATATAAATTAATTGTGAATAAGAGTAAAGAGTCAACTAGTGTAAGTGAAAATAAGTTTGACAAATCAGAAGAATGTAACATGGAGAGTCAATCTCAACATTTTGTGGAAAATTCTAAAATCTCAGAAAATTTATTGTCAGAAATAAATTTACCATGTTTTTCAGATCACTTTAGCCAAAGTCCTCTTGATTTTATTACAGAGTTAGAGGAATATTTTCAATTAAAATGTATTAGTGATAATTATAAAATGATGTTTGTGAAAAGGTCATTAAAAGATTCGGCGGAATCTTGGTTTAAAATGGCATGCCATGACTCAATGGATTATAATACATTTAAAAGTGCTTTTATGAATTACTATTGGGGTCATGAAAGACAAAATAAAGCCAGGTTAGAGATTACCAGTGGTAAATATAATCCTAAAACAGATCATAGTTATCTTGGGTATTTTCTAGAAAAAGTAAGGATAGCTGCACTTCTCCAACCACCTATTGATGAAAAATCTTCATTGTCTTTAATATCCCATCATTGCCCAGATGAAATTAAATATCACTTGATTATTGCTAGACCTCAAAACATTTCAGACATGTTAGAGTTGTTATCCTTATTAGAAAATAAGAGAGAAGTTGAGATCACAAACAAGAGAGCTAATTGGAATGGACAAGAAAATTCCAACAAAAATTTTCTTGGGGTAGGGGCAGAGCATAATGAAAAGAAAAATTATGATGATCATAATAAAGATGTGGAAAAACAATTTCATGATAATTATAATAGGAGTAGGAACACCCAAGCAAATAGAGGCATGCCAAATGGAAATAATTATAGGAATAGACCTTATAATGACAGAACAGTAAATAATTCTGGAAATTTTCAGAATAGAAATGATAGGAGAGAAATGAACTTTATGAACGTAGAAAATTCTGGGGAAAGTAATGATAGAAATTGGACATCACCCCATAGAAGGAAACGTAGACATAATAGTTATTCTAATAGATACTCTTACAATAACGAAAGAGAAGGATACTTTGGTAGGCAAGAATGTATAAATAATTCAAGCACTCAAAGTGAAAATGGTTATAGACATAATGACACTGGAATAAATCCTAATACAATTAATAATTCTGAGTTTGTGTTAACAAATGGTAACAACAGAGTTGAAGCTGAGGGGAATAGAATACCTTAGAATTTAAATGCCAATTAGATACGTCAGGGACTCCGTTGAGTATCTCAACTTGTCTAAAATTAAGGGTCAACAATAGCTTCGATCGTGTAGATATTTTATCAAAATTTAAACCAACAGATATGGTTAGCATTAATAATGATAATGGTAATAAAGGAGAAATTATTAATAATATAAATATTTCCAAGGAGAATGAAGAATTAGATAGAACATGTACTAGAGAAATGAATATTATTGGTAGTCCACCTAAGCTAAAATTAAATATTTGCGGATTGGAGATTATTGGTATTGCAGACAGCGGATGTTCTAACACAATAATTAATCAGAAATTTTACAATACCTTAATGTCTAGAGGAAATAAGATCAATACATTAAGAATTTGTGGGGTATATTGCACCCTAGCTATTGGAAAGAAGAAGTTACCTATTAGACCTCAATGTTTATTAGAAGTAAATATCTGTTCGACTAAATTTAAAGTTATTTGTTTAATATCACCTTACTTATCATGTGATATGTTAATTGGATGTGACATGTTAGATCAGTACAGAGCTATTATTGATTTTGAAAATTATAATGTGTCTTTAAGTAACGAGACAAATAATAGAATTGTCGTACCATTTGCCAGAGAATTTGAGGAGATTCAGAATATTAGTAGACAAGAAAATTTGATAAAAGATGAGCACATTTTCATTGAAAACATAAATGTAGAAGAATGTGATAGAAATAATGAAGATGAGGATATGACCCAAGAAACCATGAATGAAGATATTCATGTGTATAATAATGAATTCCTGTGTGATAATTCCACAGTTGAATATTTATTAAATAATATTGATGATTATAAATGTGTAGATGTTGAATGTGCTGACTGTATAGAAAACAAAGAAATTCCTCTTCTCATGTGCATGGTAGATGACGAGGAAGACGATTTTTGCCAGCAGATAAGAGATAAGGTAGCCAATACACTTGGAATTTCTGAACAACAGAAATATAGACAATACGACGTGTTGATGAAAAATAAAAATTCATTCTCAAAGAAGCCTGGATTGTGCAATTGTTTTGAATACTCATTCAAGGTCATAGAACATGAACCGATTAAGATCAAAAGCAGACCGATTCCGCTTAGCATTAGAAAACAAGCAGACGACTTGATTATAAAATTTGTATCCCTAATTAAGAAGCTAAGATATGTAGCGTGAGATCCAATGAAAAAGAAGTTGAGGTTTGTAGTGTAAAACTAAAATCTGAAATATGTAGCGTGAGAGAAATAAAAAGTTGACATATGTAGCGTGAGATCCAATAAAAAAAACTTTAGATCTAATGAAAAAAAAATCTGAGATATGAAGTGTTAGAGGAAAAGTTGAGATATGTTACGTGAAAAAATTTAAATGTGTAACATGAGACCCAATGAAAAAAAAAAAAAAAAAAGAAGTTGGGATATATGAAGCAAAAGACAAGTTGATATTTTCTATTAAGAGAAAAAAATTAAAATATGTTGCTGAAAAGAGAATGTTATATTATGTAAAGTAGAATATGTGAAATAAATGTAACAGAAATATGTTGAAGCAGAATATTGTGAGTTAAAGACAGGAACAATTATAATAATTAGAAGATTGGGGGGAAAAAAAGTTGATTGTTGTAACAATATTTGTAATCTTATTTTGATATATTGTGTTCTATAATGAAAAATGTATAACATTGTTGTCAATGTATGTTTTTATCTTTCAGGAAAAATGAAAATATTTAAAGTGTTAATTTCATCGTATGTATATGTAAATGTATATCTATTCCAAGCAGATAAGTAAAAAAAAAATTAATCAATTAACTAAATTAATATTTCTTGGGGAATGATCTTTTTTCTTTTGTTCTTTCTATTGGAAACAAAACAAAAATTATCAGGGGCATTTTATAGCAGGGTTTTAATATCATAATAAATATGAAAGTTAAAGTTAATAATTTTATATTTTAAAATTCTTTTAATATTTAAACATAACTTAAATAAAGAAAAACATCTAAATAATTAATTGTTGTTCATTGTTGAATAAAAATGTCTCAGTAACAATTAAAGAAATTGTATTATATAACAGTCTTTCTAAATAATGCTTTTAAAATTGTGTTTTAAGTCATTGTTGTCTGAAATATAAAGCTTTCTGTTATAATTGTAATAGGAACACCTGCTTAACAATATTTTTAAATAAAAGTGTACTAAATTCTGATTGGATGTTAAAACAATTAACTTTTTGATTTAACTAATCAAATTTAAACCTGGTATTTAATGGACCATTAACCAATAGAATTTAAATATAAAATCATGTGATGTAATAATGTTCTTTAAAAATGTTCTGAGATTTGAAAATGTTCTGTGCGCCATCAATTATTTCAAAGGCTGTACATGATTTTTTTCCCCTGCAAAAACAAGAATTGTGAATTTTAACCAGAAATTGTCAATTTTCATTCTTAACTAAGAAGCCGCCATTTGCAAAGATAAAAGCAATGTCGATACTAGTAAAATTCATGGTGATTTTCCGTTGAGGTATTAGTTCACAGTAATATAATGTACGATTAAAAACTATAATATGGTTACCTTGTAGGTCCGTCTCCTCAACTTAAGTTCTTTTTAAACTCTGTAGGCCTTTCGGGACTAGTCTCATCATCAGCAGAATGCATTATGTCCGTTCTTGTTGACCCTTGTTGAAGCACTCAACAAGGGTCAACAAGAACGGACCCAATGCATTCTGCTGATGATGAGACTAGTCCCGAAAGGCCTACAGAGTTTTAAAAGAACTTAAGTTGAGGAGACGGACCTACAAGGTAACTATATTATAGTTTTTAACCGTACATTATATTACTAGAAGCAATGGTTTCAAAAGCATTTGGCGAGAGGGAATTACAACGTATATACGAGAAAAATTTGCGTCTAGATCACAACTCGCCTCGATAGCTCAGTTGGTAGAGCATTTGGCCCGGCAAGCCAAAGGTCCCAGTTCGAGTCTCGGTCTAGGCGAAAAAATGTTTCTCTTCAAATATCATACATCTAACTTTAATATCTATAGCTGTATCTTTATCTTTATATAGGTCATATATTTCCTGGTTAGTTCTTATTCTCCAGGTACCCTTATCCTTAACTGGGCCATATATATTCCTTAAGATCTTTCTCTCCCAGGTGGCAAGTCTTGTAGCAGTTCTTTCTAATATGGTCCAGGATTCACTGCCATACACTACAACAGGTTTAATAATTGTTTTATATATTCTTATTTTAATTTTCTTAGATATATATCTAGATTAATTTAAGATATATTACATGAAAATTAAGCTCACCAAGAATTCCAAGACGATAATTTAGGGAGACAAGAATAATATCTTCTTCAATCAAATAGTCTGCTTCAAACGCAATCTTGTTTCCTGTACCAAAGATGAAATTTCCGCCGTGAAACCATACCATTACAGGCAGCTTACTAGGATCTGATTCTGTAGGCAGCTGTCAACA
Source organism: Diploptera punctata (assembly GCA_030220185.1). Classification (NCBI taxonomy): domain Eukaryota; kingdom Metazoa; phylum Arthropoda; class Insecta; order Blattodea; family Blaberidae; genus Diploptera; species Diploptera punctata. The sequence continues at coordinate 430,892 of JASPKZ010003438.1, forward strand.
GTACAATGTATTCTTATAACATTTTATATCTACTTTCTATATTATTTCTATGCTAAAACTCTGTAGCACAACAGCCTAGAAAGATCTTGGCCTACTAGCAGGCTGCTGACCACACATCCAAATGTGGACGATCATCCAGTCAGTATAGGGATGAAATTTGGTCAGCATGTTGGGTACCCCAGGTATTATAGCCGAATTGCTGCTTATTACAGCTACCCAAATTCCTTACAAAGCTGCATGGGAACTGGTCCCATACTGGTTGAAATTCCATGAGCAAACATTTTTCACCCATGGGAACTCGAACCAGTACAGGTCCCCTAGTCCTGCACCAAACCATTCAGTTACAGCACAGGACAAATTATTTCTATACTTACTGCATTTTTTAGGACAATATTGTTTGTGAAAAGGCATAAAAGTAATTCCTAATGAAAAAAAAAAATATATCTCTGATTCTAATTTTCTGGCATTATTATCAATTTTTTCCGTTAGTTAAGGATATATTTTGCTTAAAAACATGTTTATATTTTTATATGCCTTAAACCAATCAGTCTGAATTAATTTTTAAATAATAAATCAAACTATTCAGATGGAATCCCAGTAGAACTGCAGGGGGAGAAAAATTGATGGACAAGATACATCAGTTACTCAGTATGATTTGGGAAAAAGAAGCTCTTTCAAATGAATAAAAAGAATCAATTATTGTACGAATCTATAACAAAGGATATAAAACTGTTTGCAACAACTACAGGGGCATCTCATTACTTTCAACTTCTACAAAATCCTAACAAGTATATTAGTAAGCAGACTTACTCCCTATATTGATGACATTCTAGGAGATACTCAATGTTGATTTAGAAGAAACAGGTCTACAACAGATCAGATTTTTAGTATGACACAGATTTTAGAAAAGAAATGGGAATATAATGGCACTATATATCAACTATAAAGTTTTATTTAATTAATGAAAAATGGATTTTCATCAAGTAAACACCAAATCAATTGATTAAATTATATAGCAGGATTTTAATATCATAATAAATATGGAAGTTAAAGTTAATAATTTTATACTTTAAAATTCTTTTAATATTTAAATAGAACTTAAATAAAGAAAAACATATAAATAATTCATTGTTGTTTATTGTTGAATAAAAATGTCTCAGTAACAATTAAAGAAATGTTGTTGTTTTCAAATGCTGGGCCTTGGCACCAAAGCCATTAGCGTTCTTGCTCTCCAATATTTCTCTATGGTGGATCCAACAGGTAATACTTCACAGGATTGTAGGTGTTCTTCATTCATTTCTTCGTTTTTATTGCATAGAGGACAATTTGGATTCGTGTAGATTCCTATTTTATATAAATGTTTGGCCAAATAGTCATGTTCTGTAAGCAGTCTAAATTTTGCTACTGTAGTTTTACGTGGAGTTTCTGGAACAATATCTGGCTTCTTTACTAAAATATTCCATTTTTTGTCTTTGGCTTTATTACATAGGTCTTGGTTTTGTTTGATTTTATATTTGTTTTTAGCTATTCTTTTTATGGATGTGAAAGGTAAGCTTTTAGTAGTATTCTGAATTAAATTGGAGCCTTTTTTGGCAAGAAAATCAGCAGTGTCATTTCCAGCAATTCCACAATGTGCAGGTATCCATTGCAATTGAATTCTTTTCTGTAGTTTTTGGAGTTGTTGAATCATTTTATAGCACTCTTTAATTTGTATTGACTTCATTTTGTGTGAATTTATTGCATATATTGCTGCCTTAGAATCAGAGAGTATGACAGCATTTTGAAATTTATTTATTCTGTATAGTAATTGTTGGAGTGAAATATGAATATCCATTACTTCCGCATCAAAATTTGTTATGTGGTATCCTGCTGGTTGATAAAATGAAAATAATGCACATGTAATTCCTGATCCTGAGTTGTTATCAAAAGTAGGTCCATCTGTGTAGACATGTAACCATTATATTTGAAGAGAAAAATTTTCGCCTAGACCGGGACTCGAACCCGGGACCCTTGGCTTTCCGGGCCAAGTGCTCTACCAACTGAGCTACCGAGGCGAGTTACGATCTAGACGCAAATTTTTCTCTTATGTACGTTGTAATTCCCTCGCGCCAAATGCTTGAAACCATAGCTTCTATCTTTGCAAATGGCGGCTTCTTAGTTAAGAAGACATTTATTGGGAATTTAACACTACTTTATAGCCAGTAGGGCTTCTATTGACGACTTTATTATTAATTTAACACTTCTCATTGAAGGATAAATTATATTTGAAGAGAAAAATTCTTCTGGTGGATATCTCTTATTCACAGCTTCTAATGCTAGAGCTTTTAGTACAGGCGTGGGAGTTTCAGATTTTGTAACTGGTTCTTCTAGATTTAGCTGAATGTTAATTGGTTCAAAAGTAAGAGGGTTATCTCTGATCAAAATATTTTCTTTAGATTTAGGAAGATTCAAATCTGTTTTTATTTCCGTTACTTTGGACAAGAAACTTGTTTGTGTTTTCAACTTGGTTGGTTGTAACTGCCTTTTTTCCCATTTTGTTGTTGTTAATCATAACATTTTCTCATGTTGTGTTATTGCCTGTTCCTCTAAAGTTAGACATATTGGAGGGTTCTGAGTTAGTGCTTGCATTGCTGCGATTGGAGTTGATTTTCCTGCGCCAGTTACAAGCCGTAAAACCTGATTTTGGCATACTTCTAGGCGATTCAGGTTCGAGTTATTTGCTGTGATTATTACCTCCCCATTGTATAGTAGTATTGGCTTGATGAATGTTTTGTATGTGGTGTTCAAAGTCTGGCGATTACTACCCCACTTTGCTCTGGCTAATGTTTTTAAGATTGAGAATCTTTTCATTGCTTTGTTTACTACTGCTTCAATATGTTCTCTCCATGATCATTTTGAATCAAAAATTGTCCCTAGATATTTTGTTTCATTTGTTTGTCTCAGATTTGTTTTTCTTGAACTGTAGATTTAGTTTTGGGTTTTTTTTCTTCAAGCTAAATATTTGAAACGTTGTTTTGTCTGTATTAATGGCCATTAAATTGTAGTGAATCCACTTTTCTAGTAGGTTAAGAGCCTTTTCTATAGAAAATTTAGATTTTTCTATTTGTGAGGAAGATGTCCACATAATCATGTCATCTGCAAAATGAGCTGTCTTTATTTCTGTGTTTGATATAGCTGGTGGCAGATCGTTGATGTAGATGTTGAACAGGATTGTACTTAGTACTGCACCTTGATGGAGGCCCATTTTTATTTGTCGGAATTTGGACGTACTGTCATTGTATTTTGTAGCACAGAAACATTGTGAAAGGAACTGGGTGATCCAGTTTAACATATTGTTTTGAATGCCTAGTTTTGTGAGTTTTTCAAGTAATTTATATCTCCATACTGAGTCATATGCTTTTTCAAAATCAATGAAAACTGTTAGCGTATCTTGATTTTTGTTGAAAGATTCTTTGGCATCTTGAGAAAGTTGAATTGTATTTTCTTTTGTAGAGAGATGTTGCCTGAATCCTGTTTGTGCTGTTGTTAGTATGTTTTTACTTTCTAAGAACCAATTTAGTCTCGCTGAAATCATACGTTCTGCTGTTTTTGCAATGACACTTGTTAAAGAGATTGGTCTGTAATTATTTATATCATCAGCTGTCTTGTCTTTTTTTAAATAGGGATAATTACTGCATTTTTCCACTCTGTGGGTACAGTAGAGGTCCATGATAGATTAAATAATTTCAGTAGTGTATTCCTTCCCTTTTGGCCAAGATGTTTCAAAAATTCAACATGTATTTTATCTGGACTAGGAGATTTGTTGTCTTGTAACTCGTGTATTGCAGAATTTAGTTCCCATATGGTAAATTCTTTGCCGAATATATCATTCTTTTGTTCTTGATGCTTCTTAAAAGTCTTGAGATCTTTTTAATTTGCCTTTGCTTCTTTTAGCTTTAGGAGGGAGTTTGTGTTGAGAGCTGTAGTGTTTATTAAAAGCTTCAGCAATAGAGTTGTTGGAAGTAAGTGTTTTCCCATTAAATTTGAGTGGTTCTTTCTTTGTATCTCTCTGACTTGTGATTTTACTTATATATCTATATACTTTTTTTGAGTCTTTTCTGTAATCAGCTTTTTCAATAAATTCACTGAATGCATTTTTCTTTGCTGCATAGATTTCTTTTTTAAACTTTGCTGCCTTTCTTCGCCATTCTTGTGTATCTATTGGGTTGTTGGACAATTCTGCTTTTCTTCTTGCTGTGTCCCTTTCTTCTTTTAACTTGGATAAGCCTGCGTTCCAAAAGGGTTTGTAGTGTTTAGTTCTTCCTCTTGGGATCCAATTTTTTGCTGCTTCAAGAATTACGTTTGAGATGGTATTATTAAGTTTATCTGTAGATACTTTGTACTGGATTAGGTTTAATTTATGTTCAGTTTCTTCTGTAAATTTTTCCCAATTAGCTTTTCTAAAATTCCAAGAGTATTTTGTTTTTTGTTTACTGTTATTTTGTTTGTCCTGATGTATTATAGATGCAACAACTGCTCTATGTTCCTATCCTAGATCTTCAATGATTTCACGTGTAGTCTTATCTTTCAGGTCAGATGAAACTAACAGGAGATCTGGATTTGTACACTGGCCATTATAATGTATGTATGTAGGACAGTCATCATTCTTATAGATAAGTTCTAAAGTGTTTGAATTTAATAAATATTCAATAGTTTTGCCACTAGGATTGTAGTCTTTGTATCCCCATTTAGGTGAATGGCCATTAAAATCACCAATCAGAATTGTTTTTGGATAAATATTAATTATATCTAGACAGGGGTTGTTATTAGGTGGATTGTATATTCCATATATGTTGTAATGTGAATTTCCTTTCCAGATTTCAATTTGGACGATTTCGATTTTGTCTTCTTGTTGCATTTCCTTTATATAACTTTAGATTTTGATAAAATATTTGTTCTGACGCCTGCAAGAATTCCACTAGCTACTTGCCGTGCTTTGGGGAGGATATGTATGTTGAATCCAGGAAATTGAAAATATTTTAGTTGGTCTCTTGATACATTAGCTTCTTGTATGATAAATACATCTATCCCATTTTCCTCTATGATTGTTTGTAGTTCGGTTTTCTTACTCTGCATAAGTCCTCCTGCGTTCCATTGGAGAATTTTAAAGATGTTCTGTATATGACGTCCTGAAGATATCCCCATCCGGAGATCCGAAAAGGGGGCTGTTTTACCTCCGGAAAATTTGTCTGAAAGATTTGCCATTGTTCAGCATAAATGTAACCGTTTTTTTAAGAGGGCACCAATTTTTTATTTGTAATGGTGGTTACATCACCCACTCACATAAAACCCCCAGTATGACTGGGGGGCCACACATGCCGTTGGTTAATGGGTCCATCGGACCTTGCCGGGAGGACCTATATATTTGAATCCACCGACCATTCTCACAAGCACCATTTGTGGACCATTTCTACGCCGTGGCATGTCAGCATAAGTGTTGAAATAGCATTTCCTCTATTTCTGATGATGTGGTTATACCACCATTACTCGGTCCTCATAGCCTCATTTGTAAGATCAGGTTGCACCACGAGCAGGTTGAGGTTGAGATTTGGATAGGAGAGGTTACGTAATGCACTTCACTATCCTTTGCAACCCACAATTAAAGAAATTGTATTACATAACAGTCTTTCTAAATAATGCTTTTAAAATTGTTTTAAGTCATTGTTGTCAGAATTATAAAGCTTTCTGTTATAACTGTAATAAGAACACCTGCTTAACTTCATATTTTTTAAATGAAAGTAAACTAAGCTCTGATTGGATGTTAAAACAATTAACTTTTCGATTTAACAAGTCAAATTTAAACCTTGTATATAATGGACTATTAACCAATAGAATTTAAAATTACCATCATGTGATGTAATAATGTTCTCTAAAATTATAAAAGAATTACACTAGTCATTCTGCATACAACTTTCAATAAAGATAGAAGCAAGAAGAGTTCTCAAGATAAAATGTAATATTTAATACAAAAATAATAATTGATTTAAGAAAAGAAAATAATTTAATTTTAATTGACGGTGAAGAATAATTCCACCTACATTTATTTAATCTGCTGGGAACCTACAAAGTGAATAAATTTGTAATTATTTCTACAAGAAACATTTTTTTATGATTGTGAAGTGTTTTCCTATCCAGTGTACCAACTTCCGACCCTAAGAAGAGAATCCAGCTCTACCGAAAATTAAACCCAACCTGAACCAGTAATTCTTTTTGGGGGGGGGGATACCAATCCTTCAATATGTTACTACAACATCGGGTATGAAGAGAGTTAGCTGCTTCAAAACACCGCCACAACATGGGAAAAGAATTACTTCTTCAATTAAACGACATTTAACTAAAAACTAACTATCGAACCCCCAGAGATTCATGACTGCCCAGACATATATGAACTCTCCATACATCCCTATCCTGAGCTAATATTTTCCAATCATGCTCTGTATAATTTATCTCCATTAAAATTGTGGTTATATTTGCCTTCCTACAGGACAGGTTCTTTCTGGTTTTTCTACAGGAAGATTTCATTTCCTTCTTTTAGTCCCCATTTATACCACATGTCCAACCAATGACAATCTATAGGTCTTAGCTCATTGCATCTAGTTTCCCATAAACATCATGTAAAAAATTTAAACTCCATGGTACGACAGTCCTAGAAGATCCTTAGCCTTCTAATAATCGGCTAGTCTCACATCCAGATCATAGAGGTGGAGATGATTGTGCCAGTATAGGGATGGCATGTGTTCACCATGTTGGGTCCCCCAGCCTGGAGCTGCTACTCAAATTCCTCACAATGCAGGGTTAGCACTAGTCCCACACTTACAGGCCTCAGGGGGTCCCTGGGCTAGTAGGAGGTTAAGGCTCCCACTTTTTTAGACAATCGGCACTTGTTGTCAGCCCTGCATGACGGCTGCCTTTACTCCCAGAACAAGCGTCTGGTACTCGTTTCCGTTAGTGATTGGGTCGACCCCAGGGCCAGAAGGTTTGGATCAGATTAAAAATCCTGACCCCACCAGGACTCGAAACCCTTGGCCTTCCAGATTGTAGCTCAGTGCCTTAACCATCTACGCTACAGTGTGCCCCAGTCCCATACTTGGTGAAATATAACTACAAGTAAAAATGTCTTATAGCACTGCTTCAAGGCATAATGTTTTAAACAATTCAACTACAGAGCAAGAAAATATTGTAGCTCATTTTATGTAGTTTTGTCCTTTTATCTAAGTGTTCATTTCTCTTTGATTCTAAACACTTCTCAAATACAGTAAAAGCTTCTTATTCGTGGTTCCTTTATTCGCAGGTTAAAAAAATGTGACATTTCTTGTATTCGCGGCTAAAAATGTATTTATTCACGTATCCAGCTGGTATATTAGAAGGATTAGTGTCCTTTATTAATTATTTTTTTTTTACTGCAGGCAGGTGCCAAGGCGGCTTTTACAAATAGTGATTCAAACCAAATGGACAGATATGTATAAAAACAAAACAAACCTTATTGTCACTAACCCTAAAGTTCATTGTTAAAAACTGTTGTATTTCATGTGCCGATATGTACTTATATGCCTCCATTGCCACGATTGGTATACATATTGCTTCAAATTGTCATTCGTTGCAATAATTTTTATTGAATGACACGTGTCTCTTGTGCTTTGTTTCCAGTTCATGTCGAGTAAAAGGGGAAAAGATTTAGTACTGAAGAAAAAAAAATAGTGTTGCCAGTTAAAGTAAAAATATAAATTCTTGACCATTTATACGTGTTGGCGAGTCGTTTGCGTCCATATAAGACTCTGTTTCAGTGTTAATGAATCAAGAAATCCGAAGACAAAATAAGGAATTCCATCACATAATTCACAGCTGAATATCAAACTTAATTGAAAGACCTTTTAAAAGCGGTAAAAGAGGGAAAAATTGCTAAGTTCTTTAAGTCCTTGCTTATACCTGACAGTTATAATTAGTGGAAATTTTTCAAAATCTCTCATTAATTGATTTTATTTTGACTATTTAACTCATAGACCAATAATCGGGCCTCTTCTGTTCGTAATGAGATATATTTCTGCAAATTTACTTCTTTGACAAGGATATCAATTCAACAATGTACGATCGATATGGTACAGCAAGAAATACCAAAAGGAAACAACCTAAAAAATTACCAAAAAAAGTTTGTTCTGTACTCCAAAAAAATATTAAATGTTGTATAATGAATCTACATTATTGTTAACAGTTATTTATCATACAATCATATGTTATTGATTTTTCCCAATCCCAAAGATATTTAACGGTAAAGTATGCTATTTATAACTATATAGCCAGCTTAGAAATCACCCTGAAGTAAGATCAGAATACATAACCTCACATTTGGTAAATATTAAACTATACAGCCAGCTTAAAAATCACCCAGAAGTAAGATCGGAATACATAACCTCACATTTGGTAAATATCAAACTATACAGCCAGCTTAGAAATCATCCAGAAGTAAGATCGGAATACATAACCTCACATTTGGTAAATATTAAACTATACAGCCAGCTTAGAAATCAGCCAGAAGTAAGATCGGAAATTTGGTAAATATTAAACTATACAGCCAGCTTAGAAATCATCCAGAAGTAATATCGGAATACATAACCTCACATTTGGTAAATATTAAACTATACAGCCAGCTTAGAAATCACCCAGAAGTAATATCGAAAATTTGGTAAATATTAAACTATACAGCCAGCTTAGAAATCATCCAGAAGTAAGATCGGAATACATAACCTCACATTTGGTAAATATTAAACTATACAGCCAGCTTAGAAATCACCCAGAAGTAATATCGGAAATTTGGTAAATATTAAACTATACAGCCAGCTTAGAAATCATCCAGAAGTAAGATCGGAATACATAACCTCACATTTGTTAAATATTAAACTATACAGCCAGCTTAGAAATCACCCAGAAGTAAGATCGGAATACATAACCTCACATTTGGTAAATATTAAACTATATAGCCAGCTTAGAAATCGCCCAGATGTAAAATCGGAATACATAACCTCACATTTGGTAAATATTAAACTGTACAGCCAGCTTAGAAATCACCCAGAAGTAAGATCGGAAATTTGGTAAATATTAAACTATACAGCCAGCTTAGAAATCACCCAGAAGTAAGATCGGAATACATAACCTCACATTTGGTAAATATTAAACTATACAGCCAGCTTAGAAATCACCCTGAAGTAAGATAAGAATACATAACCTCACATTTGGTAAATATTAAAGAGCAATTAGATGCTCGCTTCTCACCGCTGGTGTCTCGAGAATCTTATTTATAATATGAATTATTAGTTTAATCTTATTAATTTGTGTTTTAGTAAGAGTAGCTTTTTAACTTTACTAGAATCTTGGTCACTATACGTGGATTTTGTAGTGGAGGAAATGGAGCTATAGCAGGTTCTTTTGGGGTTTCTCTCATTTTCCCTTACCACAATTTCATTCCACCTTTCCCCATTTTCATCTCATCCATATCGTTCATCAGATGTAGTCAGCCTGCACCCTTGTTAATTACAGACCTCTATAAATATAAGGACGTAATCTAATATCTCAATCTGACCCTGAGTTGGACACAAATTGATATTATTTTATTATATTAAAATAACACTCCCGCGAATTTCCTACTGATGTATATCACGCTCCTTCATCGTCACATAACACATATATTTAATAACCACACTAAGAGTATTGCCAGGTGGGCTATAGGGAAATGTTATTAAATTGTTCAGCCATTTCTTACGTAAAATTTTACACTTTTAGGCCAATATTTAAATCTATGAGGATTAGGGGTTACATTAGAAAACACACGAAATATAGGCATATGTGCAAAATTAATGTAAGTAGTGGAAGACATGGCCTAAGTAGAGCAACCAATCAATTGTATAATGGAAGGCATCATTGTATTTTTTCAACCTCAAACATCCTTCAATTTTATTTTAAATTTGTTAAGGAATAGAAATGAAAACAAAGAAAAATATCATTTTTTATTAATGTAAATAGTTTTCTTAATAATTGATTAATTTTATTTTGTTTTGCATCATCTGAAAATATTGATTACTTATAAGAGTAACTACCATAATATTTATGGCTAAAGAAAAACCATAAAATTATATGTAATTTCCAACCATATATTTGAAATTCTGTCATAACAGCAGTTAATTACAGATAACCTCTCACTCACCATACTTAAAGACATTATTTAATATAATCTCTAACATTAGCAATGCCACTTTCTTAGTGAAGTTAAGTGTTACACTAAATAGTATATCACTGAATCATTTATAATATATGAAAAACATTTACCACCAAGATTAATGGTAGTATACAGTGAATAGCAATATCCAATAAGAGAGACTACATGCATTTGAATTAAAAGATATAAGACCACATTTCATTTTACGATAAATTGGGAATTAAAGTGAAAATTATTAATGCCTGGTTCAAGTAATGGCTCTCAGTATCTCAATGATACGACATAGTATATAAAGTTGGAGATTAAATAATGGATCAGCTGTGATTAAAATCCTGTTGAGTGTAAAATTTTTTTGTTAATACATTAACCAACTCTGGCTGTAATTTAATTTTATTAATGCACATCACACTAAGAGTATTTGTACTTCACTGGTCAAATTTAGATAAGAATTCTAGAATATTGTAATATTTGAATTCAATTTATGGCCGATACTTCACAAAGCTCTTTATTCAGAAAAGATTACAAATATAATATACAGTCGGAGTTATGGCTGACGATGAACATGATTATGTTTGAAATCGAGATATCATGGAAGCATGGATCCTATGAGGTGAGTTATTTAAACAATATGTTCTCCGATGATTTTTAATGATTATACCTCATAATGTTTACTTCCCAACATTAATTAAATATAATATACACAGTTCATCTCTTTGCCCATTCCACAATTTTCTTATTGTGTTACACATTTAAAGAAGAGTACAAATGTTAGTTTTATCTGTAGAGAAAATTGGTTCGACAACCACTGTAGCACTTCCAGAAATGACCCCATGAACACAATCATAAGGTTCTATTTTATTTTATATATCTTGAAATTAAAAATAATTGGCTTTGAACCATGTATTAGCGAATGAAACATCTGGGGATATAATTTTTATAATAAAAACATTGACTCGTCAATAACACGATGATCTACATCAAAAGAAGAGGTTATAATCGTAAATTCTTGATGTTGATAACGATCTTAAAATTATCAATGTCTTTAGTTTTACTTAATATATCACTTATGTTCGTCTAAAAGGGTTAACCACCTCGAATAACTCTTATATTAATGTCCAGATACAAAATTTCTACATCAAACATAAATTGTTTATAGACAAAGACGCCATGTTTATACTGAATGAACGAGCCAATCACGATGCAACCACATGAACAATTCGGTTTCCGAACAGGTAGAGAATCTGCTAAAAGATATCGATGAAGCATTACGACTAAACAAAGGAAAATTCTAAAGAAACTAGGACCAACTACATTGAAGAAGAGGCAAAGCGAATAACCGAAGAAGCAAGAAAAGATCCTTACATAGTTCTCAGGAAATCAAGACCAATGACCGCGAGTGAATTATCCATGGAAGATTGGGAAAATCACTTCCAATGTCTTTTAAACCACCACCAAAGAACTATGTCACAAGAAACACATACCAGAACAATCACTGAACACCCAGAGCACATAACTAAAGATGAGATAAACCACGCCATAATATCGGCTAAGAACAAGAAAGCAGCGGGTCCCGACGGCATCTATGCTGAACATCTAAAAGACTCCTTGTACCTAATGGAAGACGTATGGCACAACTTATACAACAAATGTATAAACATAGGAAAAATCCCAGAAGCCTGGAGAACATCAGTAATAAAGATCATGCATAAAGGGAAAGGAGACACCAACAACCCAGACTCGTACCGCGGCATAGCTCTTGAAAACTCTGCGTTCAAAATTTTCTCAAAACTCTTAACAACCAGGATCACGAACATAGCGGATAGACACATTCCGGAATGCCAATTTGGCTTCAGAAAGGGCAGAGGCACATTACAAGCGGTGAACTACCTCATAGACTCAATTGAAGACACATTAAGACATAATGGAAAGAAGTATTTCGCAGTGTTCATTGATTACAAGAAAGCGTTCGACCTCATCAACAGAGAAGTACTCCTTCAAAAACTCAGGCGGATATTAGAGGACTCGAGCCCATTAACAACGATTGTGACAAGCATCCTGGATCACAACTATGTTCAACTGTACGACGAGGTCGCACTATCAAAGAAAATAAAGCAAAAAATGGGGTACTGCAAGGGAACCCCATCAGCCCACTGCTCTCAACATCATGACAGCTGATATTGTGGATGTCACCAAAGATAGTGCGACATCGATCATAATGTACGCTGATGACATGGTATTGGGATCAACAAACAAAGATGAACTACAATGCACATTAAATAGACTTGAAAAATGGGCAAATGAAAACTGCCTGCAAATAAACCATGAGAAAACTAAACAGATGACCTTCAGAAAAAAGGAGGAAAACCTACTGAAAATGACAGGCTAATGCTCCTTGGTGAGCCACTAGACGTTGTATCGCAATTCACCTACCTAGGCATCACCCTACAAACAACCATTAAATCCTACAGAATACATGTGCAACAGAAGGTTTCAGCTGCAATAAGAGCGATATACAGCATAAAAAATCTCCACCAATTATCAACAGAAACAGCTATGACGCTCTTCAAGACAGTCATAACTCCCATAACAACATATGGAATTAACATAATATGGGACAACTCACAAACAGAGACTTGACACAAATAGAAACAGTAAAAGCACGCTTCATGAAAAGAGTTCTGGGAGTTGGAAAAACAGCACCTTCAAGAATGACGTACGTCTTAATGAAAGAAACCTTCTTCATTGAAAGACATTAGACGGCAGCTATTCCTACCGAACACCTGCGCATATGAGACAACAATGCAAGGACTACAGGAGAAGAGGAATAACATCTGCAGCGAATTCTACACAACAGAGGCTATGTGTACAAGAGAGTGGACACGACCAAACTACGAGATGAGGCACATCCTAACACGGTATGCAATCCATGGCTTTCACCACAAGGTTTGCAGCATAAAGCGATTCCACGAGCCAAACCAAGAATGCATATGCGAACTGTGTAACAATCCATGTGAACGATATCACGTCGAAAAGTGTGCGGAAAGACAATTATCGTTTAACAAGTTTTGCTTAGACTAAATTTACTAACAATTTGCACATTTGTGCGCATTTACTTTCATTCAAAGGAAAATTCTACACGGTATTTGTCGACTTCATCAAGGCCTTTGACCTAATAGATAGGCACATGCTGACAAACAAACTCCAATCCATGACAAACGAAAACGCCCTACCTGGAATTATAAAAAACATTCTGGCATATAATGCTATGGTTTATCTACGACGCAAAGCGCCAGCGCAAAAATTGCTCCCCATGTATTTAAATGAATTTTATCTACAACGCAAATTGCTGGAGAGAAATTTGCGCTGACATGTCGCGTCGTGTATTTGAATCACTTGAATCCGGGACGCAATTTGCCAGCGCAAACAAAGAATATAGAAGATATACTCATTGGTGTAATTGGTAAAAACAAACTATAAACTAAGATTTTATGACAAAATGTCGGAAATACAGTACTTGTTTTATGACTTTCCAATTTTAACGACGAAAGTTAGATAGTTTTGTTGCAAATCATCGAACAATGGCAATGTGTGGAAAAAAACATACAACGGGTGAAAATTGAGATTTATGGAAAAATCATAGAACAAGTGTCAGATTTCTCGTACTTAGGAAGTGTATTTGCAGAGTATAAGAGTGACATTGATTCAAAATTACAAAAATATAATAAATTGAATGGGGTAATACGAAGACATTTTGGTAAACAGATGAGGACAGAGACAAAACTAAGATTACATAACATCACATCAAAAGCTGCTCTAAAATACAGAAGTGAAATTTGGATTTTAAATAAAAGAAACTCTTATAAACGCGAGATTGCGTCACGTCGGGCGCGACACGCTGTATAATAATGCTACTGGTCTAGCATGGAGCGCATACGATACGGTACAGCGCTTATGTTTATGGAATTGTCGCCAGAAGGGACCACATATACGGGAAATCAAAATGACCAACGTTCATAATAAATTTCCAAATGTGTTTACAAAAATTAATGTATACAAACCTGTCCCTGCATAACCTAATGAAATAAATTACATACATACTATCTAGTAAACTATAAACTAATCTGATATACACTAAACTGACCCATCGGAACCTAACAAAATGAAGTGATTGAACATTTATTTCTTAACATATGGTTTGGAATTAAATGCAAATATTCGTCATTCTCACATATGTCCTGCCATCTGGTGGATTTAATTTTATAAGCGTTCACGTATGCCAACTTCAATTCTAATAAAGAACTTTGAAAATAAATTGAGAGGAAAAGGCATAATTTGTGTACATAGATGAACATATTAAAATTCTTTATAAAAAAAGTTTTAAGTATCGCTTCAAAACGTTTAAAATAGTACGAAATATTAGTAAAGACCATAGAGAACCGACAGAAAAAGTACCTAGAGCAACAGCATCATATTAATGTTGTTTGGAAAATTATAGAATAAATTATTCTTTAGTTCTTAAATAAACATATGGTTGATGAAAATACAAAATTTTAGAACACTTCAGATTTTCGCCTGAGCAGTTTTATCAGGTTTTGAATTTAATAGAAGACGAAATTTATGTACATGGATAATATCCCCAAGATACAATATTTACAGCTTTTATTTATATCTTGACTAAGTTCAAGCTACAATAACTCCTTTCTCTGTACATCTCTATACTCCTTCATGCTCATATTGTACAGAACTCGACGATTTGCAACAAAACTAACTTTCGTCGTTAAAATTGGAAAGTTATAAAACATGTACTGTATTTCCGACATTTTGTCATAAAATCTTAGTTTGTTTTTTTAGCAATTAACCAATGAATACGGGTAATAACTTCTATATTCTTTGTTTGCGCTGGCAAATTGCGTCCCGGATTCAAGAGATTTAAATACACGACGCGACATGTCAGCGCAAAATTTTTCGCGCCAGCAATTTGCGTTGTAGATAAACCACATCCATTTAAATACATGGGGAGCAATTTTTGCGCTGGCGCTTTGCGTCGTAGATAAACCATAGCATTACTTCGCTGCAATAGCTACAAGTACGCTAGAGCGCTTTATTGCCCGCTGAATGGTATACTGCAAATAAAGCGCTTACACAGCGCTTTGGCCAATAAATGCCCCCATTTTTAGCTTCTGATATTGTATTATTCGCTAAATAGTCACTCCAAATCCAATGCGAGCTTGAGTTTACTTTTGGACAAAATCACTCGCAACTTTGTCGCTCATATTTTTTTCAGAAAAACACAACCTCGTGTTGATAATTTTTATTTTATTCTGTAAGCTTGGAACATATCCCCTACAAACCATACAAATTACCATTGCATATTCGTGGCGTATTTGCGGAACATATCCCCCGAATAAGGAGCTTTTACTGTACTTATAACCTTTTCTCCTTCTTAAAATGACACCATGTTTCACAAACTGTAAGACTGGGTGAAAATAAAATAAAGGAGATAACTTGAATTTTAAAATCTTAAGCCACTAAAGTAATTTTAAAATAATTAAATATAATCACCTTCGGTGTGAAGACATTTAAAACAAGACAATCTTCATCTCCAACATATTTAAATTCATTTGAAAAAGGAATAAACTGTGGGCACATATTTCCATCTTTGGTACAGTCCCTGATCCCATCCCAATGTTCTGCTGGCTGTGCTCTCTGTAAAACAAAAATAAACAATCAGATAAATTACTTCCTGATAACAGTATCTCAAAATGATGGTAAATTTCAGAATAAAGCAATCAAAAGTCCATCACGCAGGAACTGCATAAACAAAGCGAATTCCTCAGCAAATCAAAGTTATCATTTTGCTGTTTACGGAATATATATTTCTTTTGTTAAATTGTAAAAGAAAACTCTATTTCCGATGCCAGTTTTTTTTAAAATGTCAGACTGCACTGAAAACAAATTATGCACATCTGTAAGTTATTACTGAATTACATATTATTGTATAAATGATGCCAATTTAAATAATATATATTCACATTTCCATTAATTTATTAAAAATATTAAATAAATTAAATATTATGCATTATAGATACTCTTGACGTCCCAACTCCTTTCAAAAAACTTTAACTGAAAAAATATAAAATTATAATTCTACCAGTTATATTATATGGATATGAAACATGGACTCTTAACTTTAAGGGGCGATAGGAGATTACGAGTATTTGAGAATAAAGTTCTCAGAAAAATGTTTGGACCAAAGAGAGATGTTCATATAAAAGCACCGTTGAGGTTATGTAATTAGATGTTAATTATATATGTTTTTACCTGGTAAATCAGTCGTCCTCAACTAAGTTATTCAATTTCAGGTTATTCTAATATGGAGGCCTTTCGAAAACAATGTTAATTTCCAGTTAAAACGCAGAAGATGAAACATTGTTTTCGAAATGCCTCCATATTAGAATAACTTGAAGAAGTTTAATAATTTAGTTGAGGACGACTGCTTTACCAGGTAAAAAAATTATATAATTAACAAAGAGAGATGAACAGACAAATTAATGGAGAAGACTACATAACAGAGAACTACATGGTCTTTATAGGAAGTCAGATATAATAAGAACAGTTATGTCTCGTAGATTGCGCTGGGCAGGACATGTGGCACGAATGGGGAATGAAAGACGTGCATGGAATCTTCTTGTTGGAAAACCAGAGGGAAAACGCCCAGTTGTTAGTCCAAGAATGAAGTGGGAGAATAACATTAACTATGATTTGAGGGAAGTAGATAATACAGGGGATGATTGGAAAACATTAGCTCAGGATAGGGATGTGTGTCCGTGCGGACATGAACCTACGGGTTCGATAGTGCCAGTGAGTTAGTTAATGTTTCTTATAGGACACGTTGCCAATTTATGTGTTAATTGAAATGTATGGTTTTACATTACATGATGACCGCAAGATTAAACTTTTCATTTTGGTGGACTAGTGATTATGCTCCTTGCCTCTGGTCCCGAGGGTCGTGGGTTCAAACCCGGCCGGGGTCGATGGTTATTTTAAGATGGATAAAATCCAAGGAGCAAGTCCTCCGGGAGGGACTTTAAGCCGTGGGTCCCGAGTCTGAAGATTTTCAGGCTCGTAAAAAATCCTTAAGCCTGAATAAAAAGGCCTCTAAGCAAAATTTACCGAATTTTCCCGTCCTAGTACTGCCTTGGTTTCCTAGACGTCAGTATGAGGCGGGAACGCTGACCACCGGCCACTCAAAAATGACATATATACGAAAACAAGTGTAACTAAATTAGTATGGTTCAAATTCTTCCCTGTAGGGGGAGAGCGCCTAAATCTCTGTAAAGGGAAAACATGGGCTAACAATACAATACAATTTTGGTTTTCTGGTGAACCCCCACTTCTAATTTTATTATATTTTGCTGATATTTTTAGAATATCTTCATCGGTTTATTTTGATAGCATATTCTGAGTTTCGTTGGGAAACATCGAAATTGGCGACCTCTAGAGTAATTTTTAAATTTTTGTTTCAGATGAACTTGTGTACCTAATGGTCCGATTTTGCTGGTTAACGAACTATACCTTAATGTGTTTAATTAATTGCTATATGCGAAGTTTGGTTTCGATGAAATAAAAGTTGTGGCCACTAGAGCGTTAACACACACATGTGTGTGTATGTATATATATATGATATCTTCTTCTTGTCTTGTAAGCCCATGTTTCCCTTAACAGAGATTTGATTTAGGTGCTCTCCCCCTACAGAGAAGAATTTGAACTATGCTAATTTAGTTACACTTGTTTTCGTATAGATGTCATTTGAGTGGTCCGTTGTCAGCGTTCCGCCTCATACTGACATCTAGGAAACCAAGGTAGTACTAGGACGGGAATATTCGGTAAATTTTGCTTATAGGCTTTTTCATTCAGGCTTAAGGATCTTTTACGTGCCTGGAAATCTTCAGACTCGGGACCCACGTCTTAAAGTCCCTCCCGGAGGGCTTGCTCCTTGGATTTTTTTTCATCCTAAAAAATTCATTAATCCCGGCCGGGTTTGAACCCGCGACCCTTGGGACCAGAGGCAAGGAGTATAACCACTATGATATAATAAGAAAAATAAATGTTTGGACGGGATTTGAACTCGGACCTCAGGAATGATACTCCAGTGCGCTACCAATTACGCTACTAAGCAAATCTAGTACAACCATTTATTTGTCTTTATATGTATTCTCTATTACGAGAGGTATCGGGGAACTCGGTCCAGCTGCCATCTAGTTACTACTATTGTTATAAGCATACTAAAGAGAATAATTTCACTTTATAGCAGTGACGCTTCTTTACTTCGATGTTATAATTAAATTTTTGACATTGAGCAATGCAAAATTAATATGACATGATAAGAAAAATAAATTCTTGGACGGGATTTGAACCCGGACTTCTGGACTGATATTCCAATGCGCTCCAATTACGCTACCAAGCAAATCTAGTACAAACATTTATTTTTCTTTACGTATATTCTTTATTACGACAGGTAGCGGGGAACTCGGTCTCCACTGCCATCTAGTAGCTCCTATAACAAGTAAGCGAATTAAAGAGTATATATGGACATTTCTAGATTGGATCGGTGAAGATCTGTAAACATTTTCAAAAATCTTTTCGTGAAAACAACATCAATAGCTTCATTCCTTCAGAATTTGCTAAATTAAATTCGCAAGTAAATAGACATTAACATTTAAATTGTGTGGTCCTCAAATAAATTAGGAAAAGCTAAGAGCAAAGAAGATGTGGCCAATCTATAAAATGTACATATTGTTTTTTATAGTTTTGCTATTATTAACTAAAGTTAATAATATAGGCAATTTCTCAAAACATTGGTAAAGAAACCATTTGGAAAACGGAGAGAAAAAAATTACTTTGAACGTTTTCAAACAGCTTAGTGAATAAAATATCCTACATTAGTCTTTGAGGATGTGGTGAAAATAACAGCAGAATTTACAGGTGAGTCAGCATAGAGTTTATATTCTACTCGTAATGAAACTGTAAATAAACTATATTTATCGACATCATGGAAAAACCGTAAATGTCTGATCAGGTAGGCCTATATGTAATTTTTCGTCGCAAATAAATAAGAAATGGAGGAAGTTACAAATTATTGGTACCATTTTACCTTGTATTCATTCTTATTTCCCTTAAAATGCACGTGGAGTAGACATATAAACCTCATTTAAAAATGCGAAGACATTATGGCAGAGAACTAATTTCAGATTTTGGTGATTGGAGCTGCGTCTTAGAAGCCTCTAACAACAGCTCCCCGGCTCTGCCTGGCAGTAACAATGTATTTTTTTAAACCCGAGGGAGACAGTTGCCTTTGATGCCGCCTGTTAACTAAATTACTGAGCCAACTTTATTATGTACGTACAGTGACGTCAAAACTCGTAGTCCACTCGGTTTCATTCCTTGCATGTTTTATTATATCCATGCAAATGAATAAGTAAACAAACGTTATATTAAAACAAAAGAGTACTTAACTATTTTCACTGAAATCAACAGATGTAAATGCAGCTAATTTAATACAACAGTTCACAACACCTTCACATTCCGATCGTGAATTGTCCAAAGAGATGAAAATTTTGCATGGTATTTGATAGTATATAACGAAGCGAGGTTGGGAAGTGGTTTTTAGAGAATTTAGGAAAAATGTTCAAAAACCGAGCGAAAACGAGGTTTCTAATTTCCGAGATTCTGTAAAACACTTCACAAACGTGCGTTGTACATTATTTTTTGCGCGATGGTGTTTTCAAAATAATACAAAATAGTAAAATAATAACATCTTTGTTGGAAATATTTGCGTTCATTATAGACAATTGACTAACGTTAACAGTGTGGGCAATGTATTCACGTAGACTTTCACGGCCGGAGTTGCTATGATGATCTTGATGAAAGTTTTCGGGCTGTAGGCCGTGGTCGTGAGGCTTGTAGTTCCCTGACGTTTCGCCAAAGACTGCGTCTGGCATCCTCAAGGGTTGTCTTGAGACAACCTTCATCAAGATCATCATAGTGTGGGCAATGTTTATTACTTGAAACAACAGGAGGCCTTGAGAACAATTATTGATAACATGGCCGCAAGTACGTATTTATTGTTTTATACTTGTTTCAAATAAAGTTCAAGTTTCGTTTTAAAAAATAAAATGCGTGATTTGTTTTCGTAATCATGTATAGTAACACTACATTTTGGATATTTTCTGTATAGGTCCTATACATTCTATTTGCGAACGTGTAAGTAGACATAGAAAGGGCACTGGTTTTACCTCACCAAAGTGGTTGTTGTATTGTTGTAAATGTAATATTACAGCTTATAGTTATTTAGGTTGGCAACCCCGAAATGTAGGAAGTTGATCTTTTCAAGTAATGGTCCCCATTGCTGGTAAGTACAACAAAACGCACTATCGCGCAAAAAATAATATTCAAGGGAATGAATTAAAAATACGGTCTTATAGCACCAGAATTACTTGTTCTTGATTTTTTGTTTATTGTTGTGAATTATAGCTTTTCTTCTGTATTTACTAATATATGGCCTATTCCTTCGTAAGATTTTTTAACATTTTTCAAACAATTTTATAACATTATTTGACAATTTTTAAGTAGGCTATTTATTAAATACGCAAATCACAACATTATGACACTGTTAGACAATATTGTTGATGCCTGACTGGCTATTTTCTCCACAGAGTATCCATCCAATGCTGGTCTGGCCCGAGGGGTATGTCCTTTTCAACTGCACTCATAGCATTTTCATACCATCGCGTTGCAGCTTTACCTAGGGAATTATATGTGTGGTAGCTTTCCGTTTGCTTTTCCACACTTGGGTGCGAATGATTGGTGATGATAAGGATGATGATGATGGTTCGGATGATTTTCGGGAACGGTTGGGACCTAAGCTTCCTGAGATTCGTCTTAAACAAGTGACGGAATAAACCCGAGAAACACTTCACCCCCAAGCAGCCTGTTCCCGACCGGGAATCGAACCCGGGCCCGCTGCGTGACAAGGCAGCACGCTACCTGGCGCTCCTAGACGCACAGCGTTGGACTCCACAGGAGTATCTTAACTAATTTATAGAATGGTATTTTTTAGTAAAAATCTTAATGACAGTCTAATTATTTTGATTAGCGTGTGTTTATAAAGTTCAGCCATATTTCGGTTAGATTTTAATAGGCTACTAAATGATTTCGGTGAGAAGAACTGACATACATAACTTCAAAGAAATCATATCCTACACTTACCATGAAACCTTAGATTCCCAAACTGGCAGGCGTGCGCAGAAGGAATGTCCATGAATCTCCCAAAATAGTCTGTTACTGGGTGCTCACTTCTGGAAGATGTTAGAGTTGGCACCTTAGATTCGCCCCTTGTGTCAAATTTCCACTATAATTTCAATCGCTCCGAACAAATCCATCTCTTGCTAGAATCGCCATCATCATCACCATTCTCCAGAACTCCATGTCTCTTCAAGAAATTTTCCTGTAAAATTATATTTACATTCTAGCATTGTAGGACTAAACATCGTTTCACAACAATTAATTTACCTTCTATTCAATCATTTTTTAAAAAACTGTTTACTTAAATAACCTTTGCATTCTGTCCATGTCAAAAAAGGCATACAAGAACTCAAAAAAATCCTAAATGTATCACGACTTAAAACAGTAAAACTCCCTTGTTCAAAGCGGAACTCGCATGGGACCAATTTTTTCTCTTCTCCCTCCTTTACAAGATTCCGCATTATAAAACAACACCAGCAAAATTAGTCAATCTTAGATTATGAAGCCTACCGTAATATGTATGTTTATGCACCTTGGATTAATTATTGTAGTTCCGCCTTCCGCTGTCGTGAAAGTCAAGTATCGTATGTCATGGACCAGTTCGACGGATCGGAAACGTGGCCGAATAGACACAGTCCCGTTTTGATCAGCGTTTAAAATATCGACTCGTAGGATCGTATCCCGAAATTAAAATATACAGTTTCGGTTTTCCGCTCACTGACTATACTTTTTGTCCACATCCCTTTCATCTCCCAGCCAATTTCATTCCACACTACACTTGTGTTCGTCTTTTTAAAACTGTACACAACCAACCTGAATATGCCTTGAAATCGTTATTCCCTGTGGGATACTAGCACTTGCTTGTGACTTTAGAGCATTCGGAGCTCCCCGAATTTGGGAGGATAATTTCACTCGCGGACTCGTAAAACAGTCTCCACACCCATCGTTTGATTTCTTCATTTTTTATCTTTCTGCCTCAATTTGAAACCATTTACCTTGCGTCCATTCATTGATTTTTCCTTTGTCTTATAAAATCTCATAAACTTTGGGTTTTTTTTCCACATTTAAATGTAATAATTACTTCCCATACTGAGAGTTTGTCCTTTTTTTTTTCTTTCAACACCCCCCACTTCTTCACTCCGCCGTGCCTCTTCCGACGGGGGCTTTCACTTTTTGGTTTAATGACAATGATACATACGATTTAGCCAGCGTTATTTTTTAAATTCAGAACGCTACCTGTGAAAGATACGCACACAATCGGTCTCAGATCTTTAACTAATTTAAGATTTTACAGTGCACTAATTATTTGTGAGATAGGTATAACTCGTCAAATACTTGTTAAACGAATCTGTATTTCGCAAAATATATGTGCAGTGAGGCCGAAAGAAAATTCCAGATACAGGTAGACACTCTAATTCTCCCGGCGTACAGGAATCATCACTTATTGTTAATTCGCCTAATGGGAATTCAATGACGTGGAAAATAATTTATTTTCCTATCTTTCCGCCTTATAAACTTTTTTCTTAAATTATGTAGAAATATACTTCCGTTTCCGCGTTGGACAGATTCCGTTTTATACAAAATAAATACACGTAAATTACTATTATTTTGCCGGGACAAATAAATTAGTTCACATTGGACAGATTTCCGCATTATTTATTTAATATTTAATATATTGATTTAGCCTGGTGGAGTTAAGACCATGTGGCCTTTTCTTCCACTCACCAGGACAAACATATGTTTACATATAAATACAAAAAATTTACCATGAAGTACGCTCATACTAAACAATAGATTATTCTCGTCCACATTGACGTAATAAGGTACATGCTATACAATAAAATGAAATATCAAATAAAATTAATTAAATGAATAGAATGAATATAGAATTTCGTTCCGTGCGGTTCCGGATTAAAACAAGTTTTAACTGGTAATACAATAATACTAACAAATTGTTTATGTGGGCTATTTTACACTGATGAGAGCAATTGTTTATATTTCGCAAAAACAAAATCTCTTTGATAATTGTGGCTGAAAGTTTGCATAGAAAGGCACGTATTGCATTAGATGCGCCAGTTTCATTTACTCTTTGAAAGCTTTGTCTTCTAATCAATTATGATTTTATATAACAGGTGCGTCTATGTCAAACGAGAAAGCTCGTCCTGATGCTAGCGTTTTAAAATTCATAATCATCAAAGTTTTGAGACAACACCCCTCAATGGTGGTTTGCAAATGAATTACCTCAAGTGATCATTCTTTTCATAGTAACTAACTCACTATTATTATCAAACCCGTAGGTTCATGGCCGCACGGGACATAAGCCTAAAGCTCTCTACGCATAGCTATCCTGAGCTAATGTTTTCCAATCATCCCCTTTATAAATCTACTTCCCATTGGCAATCAATGGTTACAATATTTGTTCTTTTTCACCTCCATCTTATGTCAAGAAGCTTGCATGCCCCATTCGTATCACATGTCCTGCCATCGCAATCTACGAGACTTAACTGTTTTTGTAGTTTAACTGATAATAAATTCTCGTTATTTCAGTCAAAATCAGGTTTATTATTATCAATATAACTGTATCAACTGCTCCCAGGGAATAATATAAAGGGATATTGAATAGTAACTGTTCTTAATATAACTGGTTTCCCATAAAGATATTTTAGCTACCTATTATGTAATTATTCTCCATTTGCCTTCTCTTCATCTCTTTAGTCCAAAATTTTTCCCAAGGACTTTATTCTCAAATATTCCTAATATTTTCGCTTCTCATAAAATAAGAGACCATGTTTCGTATCCATATAATACAGCGGGGAGAATAACTGTTTTATATAGATTATTTTCAATTTAACGATTTTTTGGAGTAGTTGGAAAGACTATAGTCTGTCCGTGAAATGTGTAGAGAAATTCGCCAGCTTTCCGATAACACATATTTTTCGCTTGAATCTCATGTGCGTGAGTAATATCATGTGATCTATTCTCCCTCCTGCACTTCCTTCCGCGGCCTCATTGGTCGCGCATTTTTCCCGCATCCTGCGTAGATGGATTATTTCGATCAGTTCCTCTACAGATTCTACGAACAGACTATAGAGTTCCTGTAATGCACAATAGCATACATTTTCAGAACTGAATCAAGCTTTAATTTATTTGTGCATATATTAACTCAATATAATAAACTAATAATAAAATGCATGGAAAACACAACAATGGCAATAAGAGGCCTGCTGGATACAACCAAAGATTTTTATATGCAATATAACTGCATATATTTAATAAATAGGATCTTCTTGGTGATAAAATTGTATTACACAAAGTCAATAAAAACCCAAACCTCCAATTAAAAAAATTAAAAGTGCCAACGCGTTTAAAGACTTGATATTGACTAAAGACAAAACTGAAAACCAGATAAAAACAAACTACAACACACAACAAATAACATTTGACTTTATAGAAGTAATCCTCCTCTCTTTTTAATTAACGAAAAGATGGCGCTGGCTAGAAAAGGGCCCCTCTCGTTATTCATAATTTTATCTTTGTTTTTATAAATTTCTAAACTTTCAAGGACGTCAAGGAATTTGAAACTAATGACCGATGTAACCAGCCTGAGATTACTTTTATCAACAATGTGACCGTGATTAGAAATATATTGAGCAACTCCAGATTTATCTATTCTATTCAATCTAAAATGCCCATTGTTCTTCTTATTCATAATTTGTAGGATTTTCATCCTGGGATTTTTAATAGGATGAAAATGCTCATTAAATCTGATTAAAATAGATCTTGTTTGTCCAACATACTTCTTATCACAGTTTTTATACCCGAACTCATATATACCGGATTTAAAATAAAATCAACTTCATCCTTAGGATTTCCGAGAATACTATTTAACGACTGACCGAAAATATAAACTAATTTAGTATCTAATCCTTTAAAAATCTTGCTCAAACCTCTAGTTAAAGAGGGAGCATACGGTATAGTTACAAAATTAACCTTATTGTTAATAGCAGAATGGAAGGTCGTGAAATCATTAATCTTTTTTTTTTTAATTTGAATTTTGGAAGTAAATTATCGTAAGTAATGTCACGAGTAATTTCCAAATTATCTAGAGAAACTGGAAATCAAGAGTGGCATTTGTTAGGACTATTTAACGAATAAAATTAAGCTGTTTACTCACAATTCATTATTTAACTACAGTTATTTTAAATTAAAATATTAATATATTTAATGTAAACGCCGATGTTTGAAAACAAATGAGAAGCGATTGTTATGCTTGCTCATCACTGCAACCAGATCATATTATTTATTGCCAAAGGATCGCAATATTATAAGAATGCACCCTAGTGGAGAAATTTATAACCAAAATTATAGGTATTAATTAATTTCTGATGTCCTATAATGTAAATGTGTCAATTATATTTTTCTGTAACGTTATTTCCTGGGAAATAATTTATTTAAGAAAGTACAAACAGTGTTTTTTATGGTATAATCAATTGCTACAAATGTTTTTTATATTATCTCTATTATCTCCCACAAGCACTATCAGGTGACATTCGTGCACTATATATACAATCTGGTAGCCACATGCATTTACTGCAAAATAATGCTATGACCTATTCAGAATGTTAAAAAGGAGGAGCTTGATTTAAAGTGATAAAATTAAACTGATAAAGTCGAGGTGAAAAATGACAGTGATTGGTTGTAAATCAAAATTCATTGACTCTCATTTGGGGCATGAGTCAATAATATTTTCATTAAATGCATTACTTTGGCTATATCTTTAATGGTTTGTAATTCTCTGCAATATCTAATTTTACTTAACGGAAAAGTAAAAATTGAAACTGGCCATTTTATGTTGTGTACAATGATAATTGTACTGACTTGTAAGATTGGTCTTTAATCCGAAAGGACGTTTCTAATTAATTGGTAATAATAGGAATTTAGGGCCGGTTTAAGGTCCTAGGGAGTTGGAAGTGAGGACTTTTGGTAACGAAATTACTTATGATTGCTGGTTACTTTGATGAGACATGAAGATTACCGCTACCAGCTAAATAAATAATCTATTTTGAATTTGTTGACCTACATGCTAAATATATGGCCACACATAGAAATGCATTATATAATGGAAATGTACAGCTAATGACAAACGAGGGAAATTTTGAGGAAGTGGCTGAATTCAAATACCTAGGAACAATAATCACAAACAGGAATGAGATGCACAAAGAAATTAAATATAGGCTCAATTCTAGAAATGCGTGCTATTATGTATTACAGAGACTCTTGATGTCCCAACTCCTTTCAAAAAATGTTAAACTGAAAATGTATAAAACTATTATTTTACCAGTTATATTATATGGATGCGAAACATGGATTCTAACTTTAAGGGAGGAAATGAGATTACGAGTAGGCTATTTGAGAATAAAGTACTTAGGAAAGTTTTTAGACCAAAGAGAGATGGACAGGTGAATGGAGAAGACTACATAACAGTGAACTACATTGTCTTTATAGGAAGCCAGATATAATGATAACAGTTAAATCTCGTAGATTGCGATGGGCAGGACATGTGGCACGAATGGGGAATGAAAGACGTGCATGGAAGCTTCTTGTAGGAAAACCAGAGGGAAAACGCCCAGTTGGTAGACCAAGAATGAGGTGGGAGAATAGCATTAACTATGATTTGAGGGAAGTAGATTATACAGGGAATGATTGGAAAGCATTAGCTCAGGATAGGGATGTATGGAGAGCTTATGTCCGCGCGGCCATGAACCTACGGGTTCGATAGTGCCAGTGAGTAAGTAAGTAAGTATGAAGTTCCCCGACGTTTCGCCAGAGACTGCATCTGGCATCCTCAAGGGTTGAGATAACCTTTGGCGTAACGTCAGGGAACTTGAAGCCTCAAGACCACGGCCTACAGCCCGGAATTCTTCTTCAATATCATCATTTCACAGAGCTGTTTCTTCACTTACAAATTGTTATTCACAGGTGTGTTTTTTAAACTTCCCTGACTATATCCTTACCAAATTAACTACTTTATTTTTCATAATTGAATGGTCTTTTCAGGGTCTTTTTATTATTATCATTACATTTATTTCTATTCCATTCATTAATCAAATCAATTTATATACATTTTTCGACCATTTATGTTAATTTAATACAATTACTTTTAAGTACAGTAAAACCTGTCTTAGCCGGAACCTTTACAAGAAGAAACCCAGTAGAGAGGGAAAATATCTCCAGAACGGTACGATTTTATAGTAAAATCGTCCTGTATAAGCCGAAAACTTTCATAACGCGGAAACGGAATGGTTTTTAAAGTACCAATAGTTAATTTTTACCTCAGTAAGACGGAAAATTATTCTTAAGCACGTTCTAATTACAGTATTAATGACCACATGTGAAAATTCTGCATATGACGCTTCTGCATTATATCGTTTTACCTTCTTGTGTTGCCATTGTATTGCGGGGATACGCTAGCTTATGTGTGACAGCGGAGAATTAGTCGCTTTTTCTTGCCTGCTAGGGAATTCAGAAACCCTTCAGTCTTCCTTTAGTTGAGTTCCTTTTCACATTTGTGTAATAAAGTTGTTTTGTACTGCCGTGCAAACTGAGCTGTGTTGCATACACTATTTTGTCTGTATTTCAGTCAATACGTTATGTCTTTAAAGCGTACTGTAAAACCCATACACTGCGTGAGAAAATTCAAGCTTGTAATTTTGAGAACCCTTTGTAAGAAGGAGAACTGTTAAGACGGAAATATATTCAAGGAACCGTCATGTACCTTCATAGACAGATTTTACTGTAATATCTAATTTGGGATTTTTAATTTAAACTTTCTGCTGAGTTATTGAAATGGCTGGAATGTTGTTGCTAACGGGTTAGTCCCGTTGCAACAAGACTCAGCAGTGATATATCGAAATGTACTGGTTTCCTTCCTGTAAACATCAAATTCCAATCTATAACCTTTTCTAATTATTAAAATGTCCAAAAAAAAAAAGTAATGATAATGGTAGCGTCGCTACTGAAACGCGTTGACTATTTTAACTTTTTTAATTGGTGATTTGGGTTTTTATTAACTTTGTGTAATAACTCTATAGGCTACGTTAAATGGATTATAAATACGAATGATTTACCGAGCGAAGTTGACTTAAGCAGTAAGTTTGGGACTCGTATTCTGGAAGTCCCGGTGCCGGCCAACCTGACAAAGTGATGAGTTGTAATTTCACTATCAGGACCCATTTCATAGAATCATTAAATATATAAGAATACGTGTTTGTATGTTCGTATTTTATGCGTTGCCATACCGTTCATCTGATTGTGATGGGGTTTTCTGCAAAATGTTCAGCAAATTCCCGGGATGAACCTAGGCTATAAGAGAGTTGTGATACTCAACTCCTACACCCTTAAAAACGTGAAAAAGTCCCTTTTTGACGCTTACGTGGCTTATGCTGCCTAAACCACAACAAATACACAAGATTAATTTACACAGAATTGAATATCTAAAAAAATTCAACAAAAAAGTCCGCGACAGCATATGTTTATCTTTTACGGATAACTCACAATAACTATTTTTGTCTTTCATTGATGCTAAGGAGATCGGAATAAGTAGATTCCCGGAAAAGCATAGCAGCGCGCAGCGGGTATTCTTTTACGAATAACTCAAAATAACGAATTTTAGTCTTTCAGCTCATTTATGCCAAGTATATCGAACTACGTAGATTTTCGGCCAACGCCGGGTAAACAGCAAAGGGTATCTAAAAATAATTATATAAATTGATATATATATATATATATATATATATATATATTTTCTTTTCTTTTACTTATCCAACTAAAGGTAAAAACACATTATGATTTATTTAGGCGTAACAGCGTACGCCAGGTATTAGCTAGTCTAATAATAAAAATTCAAATAAATTACATAAATAGACGCTATGTGACCTAGAGTTCGCCCCGGTGGACTAGTGGTTATGCTTCTTGCCTCTAGTCCCGAGGATCGCAGATTCAAGCCCGGCCGGGGTCGATTGATATTTTTTAGGACGGAAAAATTCAAGGAGCAAGTCCTCCAGGAGGGACTTTAAGCCGTGGGTCCCGCGTCTGGAGATTTTCAGGCTCGTAAAAGATCCTTAAGCCTGAATAAAGAGGTCTCTAAGCAAAATTTACCGACCTCAAGTCCTAGTAATACCTAATTTGCTTGTGGAAATGGCACTATAAAATCAGGTGCATGGGCAGATTAAATTGTTAGAGAAAGCTGCGCTAGTGTTCAAATTGTGAAGAGGATTAAGTTTAGATTTATTAATATTTCATTATTTTGTCTTGAAATTTATTTGGGTTTCTTTAATAAAGTAAATTTTCATTCAATTTAAAGTTTCATTATTATGTAATTATTTCTAACCTGAAAATGAATAAAATCAATTAAGAGTGGTCTTGCTTGGGAACCTTTGTAATAATAATTCCAACTGGGACTAAAAACAAATATCAGCTACAACTTATTGGATTTTCCTACAAAACTTAATACTTTTCTTATCGCCGAGAATAAATCTGTAAATGTGTTCAAATCAGCAACTATCACGTAACATTCTATAAATCTTTAGCATTGGGGCACTTCGCTTATAGATGCTAAGATGCTCTTATTTTAAGAGAGTGGGAAATATATGAATATTTTATAATGAACTGCTTAGGAAAATTTTTGGACCAAAGAGAGACGAACAGACAGATGAACGAAGAAAATTACGTAACAGCTATTGGATATGAAAAACCAGATATAATAATAATAGTTAACTCCTAGAATGAGGGACATGATGGACGAATGAGGAATGAAATAGAGGCATGCAAACTCGAGATGTAGGAAGTTGAACTTTCAATCACGGTCGCCATTGCTGTAAGTACGACAAAACGCACTATCGCGCAAAAAAAGTTATATGGGAAAATCTTAAAATAAGTAGTTATAATTTCAAACATTAAATAAATAAGCAATTCATTGTTCAATTCTTACGCATGCGCAATGCCGAATACATTAGAATTTCAAATGGTTGCATTTATACAATTTTAAAATCCTTTGAAAAAAAAGAAAAACCTTTGAAAATCGGAGAAGAAAAAATTAATTTGAATGTTTTTCAAACAGTTAAAATAAAAATATTCTACATTATCCATTGAGGATGTGAAAATAACAACAGAATTTACAGGTAAGTCAGCATGGAGCATAAATTCTTCTCCTAATGAAATTGTAGATAAATGTTATGTAATGAAATCATGTTAAAAACGTAGACTGGATGTCTGATTAGATATGCACGTATATAATGTTTATGTTACAAATAAATAAGTAATTATTGGAATCTTCTTACCATGTATTCAATCTTATTTATCGTAAAATATAATATTGGCTAAGAACAATGTTTCTATCGATGACAGTTCCGTACACAATTCAGTCATATGGTGGGTAAAAGTAGCACGACGGTTCCCCCAATAAACGGTGTCAACGAAGTAATACCTTATACAAATTTGTCTACAGTACAATTATATCTATGGGCGATAGCGAGGAGATACTAAAGGCCAACACGCACACACTATTGAGTAACACTAAGAAGTTGGGACTGGAAGTAAATATCACTAAAACTAAATATATGGTCACACATAGAAATATATAATATAATGGAAAGGGACAGCTAATGACAAATGAGGGAAATTTTGAGGAAGTGGCTGAATAAAATACCTAGGAACAATAATCACAAACAGGAATGAGATGCACAAAGAAATTAAACATAGGTGAATTCTGGAAATGCGTGCTATTATGCATTAGAGAGACTCTTGACTTCCCAACTCCTTTCAAAAAACGTTAAAATGAAATTATACAAAATTATTATTCTACCAGTTATATTATATGGATACGAAACATGGACTTTAACTTTAAGGGAGGAAAGGAGATTACGAGTAGTTGAGAATAAAGTTCTTACGAAAATGTTTGTACCAAAGAGAGATGGACAGGTAAATGGAAAAGACTACATAACAGTGAACTAGATGGTATTTATAGGATGCCAGATATAATAAGAACAGTTAATTCTCGTAGACTGCGATGGGCAGGACATGTGTCACGAATGGGGAATGAAAGAGGTGCAAGGAAGCTTCTTGTAGGAAAACCAGAGGGAAAACGCCCAGTTGGTAGACCAAGAATGAGGTGGGAGATTAACATTAACTATGATTTGAGAGAAGTAGATTATACAGGAGATGATTGGAAATCATTAGCTCAGGATAGGGATGTATGGAGAGCTTATACCCGCGCGGCCATGAACCTACGGGTTCGACAGAGCCAGTGAGTTAGTTAGTTATGAAAATTCAACATGGCTGATGGTTACAACGTAAAAACATATTAGCAATAGTAAATTACACTTTACATTAAAATACTTTTACGATGGTAATTTTCCGGGGATAAATGTTACAAATATCACCTAGTAATGGGATAAATTACATTAAAAATATCTTAAGTTGCGTAAATAAATAGCTGGTTATGTTCAACCCCATCCAATTAGATCTTAATTCTGAATCAGTATTGAGTTGCATACCTGACAGTACAGCGACTTGTGTGTGCAGCTTCCCTGGTAGACGTACTGTGACTGATCCCAAGTATCACAGAATTTAATATTTTTGTTTACGAGACGAAGCTTATAAATAAATGTTATTAAGAAGATTGAAGTCTGTGAACTAATGGGACAGAAATATCTTAAATTAATATGAAAGTCGATAAAATATCAATTAACTATTTTTCTTCACTTCACGGGCTAGTTATATTCGGACCAACGGATCTGTGCCCCTGTAGCGCTGACACTATTCTTAGAAAAGTACACGACTATACTCACACCCTTTCACCGCACTCCCCTCCCACTACGTCAAACGGTAACTTACCGAGTAGGGATGTTGCCAAACTTCCCCCAGTCTCATGACTCTTGAATATTGAAAAGTTGGAGTTGAGTTGACAACACTGGAGTGCAAGTGTAAGAGAGAGATAGGAATGCAGGGAGGGAAATGATTTGCCGAGGCAGAAAAGGAAGTAGGCTTTAGTTTGCATATTTTACGGGGGCACAGATCCGTTACAAAAATAAACTGCCTGTTCCGCCTCACAGTCGTTCTGTCTATCTTTTCACTGGCCTTCCTACATTCCTTGAACCTCTTGGTTTGTAGTTAAATGCTGATTTTGTTAATCTTGTTACATTCATTCTTCTTGCATGTTTAAACTATTTATCTCTTCTTACCGCTGGGGTCCCGAGATCGAATCTCGGTCACTCCATGTGGGTTTCGTGGTGGACGAAACGGAGCTTGGGCAGGTTTTTCTCGGGGTTTCTTCCGTTTTCCCCTGTCACAATATAATTCCACCATTTCTCCATACTCATCTCATCCACTTTGTTCATCTGTCCCTGTGATGGTGCGACAGCCGTGGTTGGCCGACACCCTTGTCATTCACAAACCTCTCTATATAAGGACCCTCATCTCATCTCATCCCTCGACCCGACCCTGAGTTGGACATGAGTTGATATTTACTTATCTCTATATTCTTTGATTTTATCATTCAGTGGATATATATTTAACTCTGTTCTTATACCTTCATTCTTTATCTCATCCAATCTTGTGCAGCCTTTTGTTCTTCTAAGGAAGTTCATTTCTGCGCTTTGTATTCTACTTTGTAATTTTTTGGTCATTACCCAAGTTTCACACTTATAAAGTAATGCAGGAACTGCCAATGTTTTATAAAACTTCAATCTAGTATAACATCTTGTTTTGTTCTTTAATGTTTTATGTATAGTTCCACATATCATTTGAAATTTTGAGTTTCATATTTATGTTTCTTTCAGTTTTTGTGTCGATAATAAAATTGCAACCCAAATAATTAAATTTTATTACTAGCTACAATTAATAATAATATTTTTTAACCGAGTGACCTCAAGCGGTAGCTTTTAGGACTAGTATTCAGGAAACCTATATATATATATATATATATATTCCTCTGGGAAAGTAGTCGCGAAAGAATTGTAATAAGGGAACACCGTTAAATTTATTCTTTAGGTATGTCGCACATTGAAAATCAACGCACTCCATTTGCAGATCCTCGAAGTCCTAGTCTATTTTAATGGAGAAAGGGAAGAAAACAGATTGAAACTTATAAAATTCTCCTTGAAGTCGTGAAATATTACGCCGAATTAGTTACTTAATCCTGATAAAATATCTGCGTACTTTTGAGATGTTTGATTATTACACTTCTGTAGGGCTGGGAAATACACTAAGTTTGTTTTTATTTGTGATTCCCAAAGTCGCAATTTTGTTTCAAAGACCTTGATGTTATCAAACATAGCAGTGATCAATTGGTCTTTACCTTGGAGACGTGAATTAAGTTCGTTCAGTTGTGTTCTTATATCTACCAGAAAGGCATAAACACAAATCCATTCTGCGTCTTTAAATTCAACAATAGGTTTCCCCTTCTCCTCCATAAATGTTTGTATTTTTCGATTTGAGATCAAACACTCGCATCTACATTTTGCCACGGCTCAGCCATCTTATTTCAGTATAATAAACAATAATTTCTAATTCTGAATCAATATTTTTTTTAAATTCTCTATGTCGCAAACCATGTGAACGAACGATATTCACTATCTAAATTTAGGGATTTAACACAAAGGTTTTCTTGGTGTATTAAGAATGGAGTGGAGTGAGGCATGACACGGTGCAGATGGCAGGTAGTGAAGGTTATCAAATTCATGAGTTGTATAACTTCCCTATAGTTTAAATGAGAGATTTGATGCTAGATTTCTGTGCCTTCCAGTTAAAAACGGCAGATGTTTTTTTGGACACGAGCTTGGCACATCATAACCATTCTCTGGAGGAAATTTCAAGGTGGGTTTCGGAATGCAATGGTTGACAGTTCCCTTGCCACGAGAGAATCCCAGAAATGTCGTAAGATAATATATACCTATAATGGCATAGGCCATTGTTGAGCCATAGCATTTCCTTTGTCAGGAGTTACTAGACCAAATTAATTTTTAGTTACCTTATTTGCATAGAGATGTCATGTGGTCCACACCGACCCAATGAGACATCTAACAGGCAACTAAGGTATTACTAGGACGTTGATGTCAGTAAATTTTGCTTAGAGGCCTCTTTATTCAGGTTTAAGAATCTTTTACGAGCCTGAAAATCTTCAGACTTGGGACCCATGGCTTAAAGTCCCTCCCGGAGGGTTGCTCCTTTGATTTTTCCGTCCTAAAAAAATTAATCGACCCCGCCCGGGTTTGAATCCGTGACCCTCGGGATTAGAAATAAGGAGCATAACCACTAGTACACCGTGGCCGACCCTGTAAGATAATGACATTGAAAAAATATATTTTTCTGCCCAATCTTTTAAAACAGAAAAAAGTGAAGGAAAAGGTGCTCAGCACCAAAAAGAAGGAAAAAAAGGTAGAAATGTTCTAATGTCATGAAGAAGTAAAAAATAATTGTATTTATTTTGTTTGTATTCGCACCTGAAAATACATATCTCGCAATATTAATGTGAAAACTGTTTTTTTTGGAAAGTTGCTGCACCTTAAAACCCACTCTTACAATAATTACAAAAATGCAGTATAAGTTACTTTTTGACTTACCCCCATATTTAGAGACATAAGAAAATTAAATATACAATTGTTTTTCATATCATCAGTGTCTGCATTCAATCCCAGCTACCCCAGCAGAGTTGGGGAAACTTATATAGAGGAGATTTAATTTTAGGAAGTGATATTTTGAGGTTATTTTAATTACATTATTTTTAGTCTGATCTACTTATCTCAGTATTAATGTTGATTTGTTCTTGGACATGTTTCAAAACAATTCTGTTTTATCGTCTGGACAAGCTGACGATAAAACAGAATTGTTTTGAAACATGTCCAAGAACAAATCAAAATTAATATTGAGGTAAGATGATCAGACTAAAAATAATATAATTTTATAGAGGAACTTCCGGTAATTTCGACCCTGTTTTGAATTTGTTTTTCTTCTTTTAATTAAGGGGTTTGAATTTTGTTTAATTACAGTGGTTATCATTAGTGCTGTAACTATCAAATGGCATTGTTGTTTTATTCAAATATGGAAACATCTTCATAATTAAAAATTGTTTTACATTACAAGAAAGGTCCACTTTAACCTCCATATTCGGATAAAGTGGACCCCAGACTCCACCACAGCTTTTAATTATTTTTAAGTTTATTTACTCTATTAATTTATACAAACAGACACAGATTAATCTGAAAATATTTATGACTGATCATAATTAAAAAGCATTCATATTTAATTAATTTTTTTGAAAAATTATTGTTGATTATAACATTCACACATCATTTAACTGCACAAAGCAACGGTCTTTGGGTTTAGTAAAATTAATTAAATGAATGTTTTTTACGGAAAGCATCTTCATTGATAACATATATGTATTCATATAAAGTGGACCCAAGGGTCCACATTAACTGAATTCCTTTGTTATGTTTAATTATTTTATACAGCCACCATGCCACATAATTGTCCACCGCTGTGGTGTCGAGATAGAGTGCTGCCTTGTCACGCAGTGGGCCCGGGTTCGATCCCCGGTCGGGGCAGTTTTTCTGGGTGAGGTTTTTATCGGGGTTTTTCCTCACCTGTAGAGCAAATGTCAGGAAAAAGTTAAGGCCCAAACAGTCCCCGAAATCATATGGCCATCATCATCATCCTTCACCGGTGCGGAAAGCAACGGGAAGCTACCACACCTACAATTCCCTAGTAAAGCTGCAAGCATAGCATGAAAATGCTATGATTGCAGTGAAGGACCTTCCTTCAGGCAGAATTACTATGGATGGATGTCACATAATATCAAACCAAACCCGTCGGTGTATTAAAACAGCATATACATAATATAATATATTTAGGAGTTTTTTCAACATTTGTAATATTCAATAGCAGAAATTAAGAATTGGTTCTTGGCTTGAAAAAAATTTTAAGAGGTCATTTTCATAAATATCCCAAATAAATCCTTCTTCGCACAAAGAATAAAAGAAACTGGCCTTGAACCCGTCGAAGTTGATGAGGGGAAGAAGTTAAAATACAGTAAAACTTATTTAATCCGGAACGTGAATAATGCGGAAATCTGTCCAATGTCAACAAATTTATTGGTCCCGGGCAGAAAGATAGAGAAATGAATTAGTTTCCACTTCATTGAATTCCCATTAGGCAAATTACAATAAGTGATTATTTCTGCCGCCGGGAGAAGTACAGTTTCTACCAGTACCTGGAATTTTCTTTCGGCCTCACTGCACACCCATTTTGCGAAATACAGGTTCGTTCAACAAATATTTGGCGTGCGACGTCCACCGCTGTGATCTCGGGGTAGAGTGCTGCCTTGTCACGCAGTGGGCCCGGGTTCGATCCCCGGTCGGGAGTTTTTCTGGGTGAGGTTTTTATCGGGGTTTTTTCTCACCTGTAAGACAAATGTCAGGAAAACTTTAAGGCCCAAACGGTCCCCGAAATCATATGGCCATCGCAATCATCATCATTCATATTCATCTTAGGTTAAGCTTAGGATTAGGGAATCTCCTGGCGCACCATTATCATCATCATCACCCATCATATCATCGGGGCAACGTAACCCCGCCTTCCAGGCGCCCCAACCTCAGAAGTGGGTTACAAGTACGCCATGCCAGGAGAGAAACCAGGAATGTCGAAAGACAAACCTGGGGCATTTGGGGGGGGGGGGGAAATCTGTATTACAAATAACCAGCGCAGTGTAAAATCTTAAATTAGTTTAAGATCTGAGACAGATTGTGTACGTATCTTTCACAAGTAGCCTTGTGAATTTAGGGTATAAAGATGGCTAAATCATATGTAACATTGTAGTTAAACGAAAAAGTGAAAGTGATTGAAGATAAAGAAAAACAAACTCTCAGTACGCGAAATAATGATTAAATTTAAATGTGAAAACCCCCCGTTTATGAGATTTTAAAACAAAAAGAAAATGAATGAATGAATGAATGGACGCAAAGAAATGGTCAAATGAAGAAGAAAGCAAAAAGAAATCAACGAGGTGTAGGAGTGTTTTACAAGTTCACGATCTCCAAATTTCCGGACCGGCACTTCAAAGTCAAGTTCTAGCTGTTGCTGTATTCCTAGGGAATTACGATTTCAAGATAATTCAGGTTGATTGTGGACAGTTTTAAAAGACGACACAATGTACAGTAGTGTGGAATGAAATTTGTGGGAAATCAAAGGATGTGGACGAAAGTATAATATTAGTGAGTGGAAACCGAAGCTGCTTACTTTAATTTCAGGATATGCGCCTAAGAGACATTTTTAACGCTGACAATACGGGACTGTTTTTTCTCGCGTTACCGTCGAAGTCGCTCATACATGCTATACTTCACTTCCCAACGGCAGTGGAACTACAATTACTCCAAAGGTACATAAAAAGACATATGGTACTCTATAACTAAGATTGGTTAATTTTTGTTTTTTATAATGAGGAATATTGTCTAATGTGCAAAAAAGTGGCCCATGCGATTCCGTTTTGAACAAGTTTTACTGTATATTCTGTTCGAGGGCAGTAACAATTAAAGAATATATTAACCGGGACCACTCAAATAGAAGGGTCCACATTACCCGAACTTCCCTATACTCATAATTTTGAATAAAAATAAAAATAAATGTGCTGAATTTCATTCAAAAACCATTGCGCGTGATCAATAAAATTAAAAGTTCCCATAGCACCACCAGACAATCACATGCATTTACATTAACCCTAAAACACCACCTACCTGGTAAGAGATGAACATGTTAGATTTCACGGTGTCATTAAATATAATAATAAAAAATCAAATAATTTAAATAAATAGACGCTATGTGACCTAGCATGTGGACTAGTGGTTATGCTCCTTGCCTCTGGTCCCGATGGTTGCAGGTTTAAACTCTGCCGCGGTCGATGGATTTTTTTAGGACAGAAAATCCAAGGAGCTAGTCCTCCGAGAGGGACTTTAAGCCGTGGGTCCCGAGTCTGAAGATTTTCAGGCTAGTAAAAGATCCTTAAGCCTGAATAGAAAGGCCTCTAAGCAAAATCTACCAACCCGAACGTCTTAGTAATACCTACTTATATTAAATTAATGTTGGGAAGTAAACATTATGAGGTATAATCATTAAAATTCATCGGACAACATTTTGTTTAAACAACTCACCTCATAGGACTCATGCTTCCATGATACCACGGTTTCAAACACAGTCGTGTTCATCTTCAACCATAACTCCGACTGACGAAATTCTTCGGCCGTCAACTGTTCTATTGTCGCCATCTTCAGTGCTGCCATCTATGCTTGAATTTATGAACTTCGAAATCAAAGTAATTTCGTTAGGGATATCAAAATTCATTGATCTATCTTTATTTTTCTGAATGTATATTTTCTCCCAAACTGTCAATTCCAAAGGCTTCTCTACTTGTTTTAAAAGTTTAGCTTCTCTTCCAATTTTATGATGTTCTAATAAACTATGTGCAGCAATTGCAGATTTTTCAATTTCACAATTTTTAATATTTCTCAAATGTTCTTTTGTCCGAATTTCTAAATTCCTTTTTGTTTTTCCTATATAAACTTTATTGCAATCTTCACAACTTATTTGATAAATTCCAGATTTCTTATTGTCTGGGACACTGACTTTTTTATTGCTACTTAGAAGATTACCCAGACTAAATGTATTTATTGGTGCCAAAGAAATGTTGTATTTGTCAAAATTTTTTGGAAATTTTCTATGCAAAGGAAAGAAAAAATACAAGAAAATTACTTCTTCTTCTTCTTCCTTCCAAGTATTAGGCCGAGGCCTGTTACGATCCTATAGAAAATTTTCCCTTATGGAAAATTCTCATATAAGACTTGAAAGCATAATAATAGTCCCTTCGATTGATTGCTGGCCAAAGGAAGGCAAGACCAGTGATGGGGCTGCCATCTTATAGCCTCTGGTCAGGCTTTTCTGGAGAAGAAAAGAAAATAATGGAAAGAATAAATGGGAAAAAAAGGAAGGACTCCCTAGCCCTCGGATGCCCTAATAGCGTCGGGGTCGAAAAAACAAGAGTTAACCAAGAGAGGTTAGATAGTAAAGTTAAAAGAGTGCAAAACACAAGTAAGTGGAAGAAATGTTTTGCACAGCTTAGGCACCTTGTGGTCGCCATCCACATAGGCTATCCCCTTTTACCATCCTGAAATGCATAGAAAATTTGATAAATACAACATTTCTTTGGCACCAATAAATAAATTTAGTCTGGGTAATCTTCTAAGTAGCAATAAAAAAGTCAATGTCCCAGACAATAAGAAATCTGGAATTTATCAAATAAGTTGTGAAGATTGCAATAAAGTTTATATAGGAAAAACAAAAAGGAATTTAGAAATTCGGACAAAAGAACATTTGAGAAATATCAAAAATTGTGAAATTGAAAAATCTGCAATTGCTGCACATAGTTTATTAGAACACCATAAAATTGGAATAGAAGCTAAACTTTTAAAACAAGTAGAGTTGGAATTGACAGTTTGGGAGAAAATATACATTCAGAAAAATAAAGATAGATCAATGAATTTTGATATCCCTAACATAATTACTTTGATTTCGAAGTTCATAAATTCAACCATAGATGGCAGCACTGAAGATGGCGACAATAGATCAGTTGACGACTGAAGAATTTCGTCAGTCGGTGTTATGGCTGAGGTTGAACACAACTGTGTTTGAAACCGCGGTACATGGAAGCATGAATCCTATGAGGTGAGTTGTTTAAACAAAATGTTCTCCGATGAATTTTAATACCTTAGTTGCTTTTATTATTGATTTAACATTTCTCACTGAAAGATAAATTATATTTGAAGAGAAAAATTTTCGCCTAGACCGAGACTCGAACCCGGGACCCTTGGCTTTCCGGGCCAAGTGGTCTACCAACTGAGCTACCGAGGCGAGTTACGATCTAGACGCAATTTTTTCTCTTATATACGTTGTAATTACCTATCGCCAAATGCTTTTGAAACCATTGCTTCTATCTTAGCAAATGGCGGCTTCTTAGTTAAGAAGACATTTATTGGGAATTTAACATTACTTTATAAAGCTAGTAAGGCTTCTAATGATGTTTTATGATTATTATTATAAGAGAAAAATTTTCGTCTAGATCGTAACTCGCCTCGGTAGCTCAGTTGGTAGAGCACTTGGCCCGGAAAGCCAAGGGTCCCGGGTTCGAGTCTCGGTCTAGACGAAAATTTTTATCTTCAAATATAATTTACCTTAGTTGCTTGTTAAGATGTCTCATTGAGTCGGTGTGTTGACCGCATGCCATTCATGACATATACGAGCAAATAGGGGCAGCGTGCTCCCACTACAGGCCTCAGGAGGCCCTTCGGGTAATAGAAGATTAAGGCTCGCACTTTTTCTGGACAATCGACACTTGAAATCAGCTGGGTTGTCAGCTCTGCATGACGGCCGCCTTTACTCCCACAACAAGAATATAGTACTCATTTTAGTTAAAGGCTGAGTCGACCACAGGGTCATAGTGCCGCCAGAAGGTTTGGGTCAGTTTAAAAATCCTGACTCTACCGGGACTCGAACCTTCGACCTTCCATCTTGTGCCTTAACCACTGCGCTATGGCGTGCCCCTCTCCCATACGAATCCCACATATCTGCATTCGACGCGCCACTGGAAGTATTTATACAGGAGATGATTGGAAAGCATTAGCTCAGGATAGGGATGTATGGAGAGCTTATGTCTGTGCGGCCATGAACCTATGGATTCAATAGTGCCTGTGCCAGTGAGTTAGTTAGTTATTGTATACATTTAAAATATGATAATGTGGTAGATTGTTGTCAGCTAAAATTTCCAACAGTTTATTCCTCTCGTTGAGATAATCATCTATAATGGCTGAGGGACCTACCTTCCTTACCTTGTTGGATAACTGTTCACAGGTGGTAAGCTAGGAGCCTCCATGGAATATACACAACACTACAAGATTAGTCCCACAGTAAATTTTATTTATGTATTACTAATATATGATAAATACAATTTGAGAGTCACTCTATGTTAACATAACTTTCTTTCAGAATCTTTGGGAATGGAACAATGAAAAAGATATGAAAAGAGAAAATGGGAGAGAAGGGTCTTAAATTTTCTTTTCTTTTTTTTAAACATGAGTACATGATGTATAAAATCTGATTTGTATTTTAAGACAGTTTATGGCAATATTTTTATCTAAATAATAATGAGATGATTTAGTTATTATTTACACTAATTTCATCATCATCATCAGCATCAATGATTAAACCTGCTGGTCTGTCCCAATCTCATGTTAGAATTGGTCTGTCCATCTTTTACTGAGTCTTCCAACATTTCTTCGTCCTAGTGGTTTGTAATGAAGAATCTGTTTCGGAATTCTATTGTTATCCATTTATTGATGTGGTCCATCAATTCATCTCTGTATTGTAAAATTCTATCTAATAGTTTGAATATATTCAGTTCTCTTCGTATATCCTCAATAATCCATTATTGTATAGGCAGCCATACACCTCAAAAACCTCATTTCTGACGTTTCTATTATTCGTTTCTGGTTTTTGCTTAAGACCCAGTGTTCCAATCCATATAGTAGTGTTGGATTATTACAGTAATTTATAAGAGTAAATTATATATATGTGTGTGTGTATACTATGGATTTATAGTAAGTGGAATCTTAAAAAATAAATAAACTAATAATGAGCTGTCCAACATGGTGATGCACCTTGAACATACTTCTTGTAAAGATCTTCCCACCACAAGTAATTACCATTATGTAGATTTTGCTTTACTGAGAGATTAGTATCAATGTTTAAGTATGGAAAAGTAGAATTCACTGGAGGCCATATTACATTCTGCAGTAATGGATCAGCTATTAGTGTTGGATTCCTGAAATAAATAGAATACATTTTTTATTTTTTTTTAAACATAACATTAAAATCTGTCTGCAAGAACTGCTCATACTCAGCAAATTCCTCAGCAAGGAATGGCCCAAGTAGATTGTTAACAACAGTGTGATAGAGCATGTATCTGAGAATTTCATCTCATGTACTTTGTTTGAACTTGTATCCGATTATGGAATTATTCATACTTTGGGTCATTATGATTCTTCATAATTTAATGAGTCATTTTTTCATCTTACCTCATAGTTTATGTTTTCTTAACCCGTCAGCGTGGAGCGACGTGACATGTACGCAGGTTGAATTCTTCACCAAATGCAGAACGACATGACGTGTATGCTAGCTACACGCACGGCTTTAAACTGTTATTATGATATTTGTGTTTACATTAACTATTTACCGTTTCTATAAATTTTATGTAGAGACTTCAAAGTTTATATTAGTGCATATATTAATCGATGACGGCCCTGAGTAACAAGTTAAAATAATTTTATATTTGTATTTATTCTTGCGGCCTCTGACATTTTTCTTATAATTATAACTTGATAAAGGATTTCTTAGAAAAATAAATTCGCCTTTTTTTTGTAGATTAGCTTGTCTATCAAATTGAATCTATTTTCAAATCTCTTCATTTTTAATAATAATGTCGCAAAATTCAGTATATATAAAGGCCCAACAAAGTTATTTCCGATTTACGCTATAATACAGTACCACAACAGTAAATTTCAGATTCAGATATATTTCTATTGACGATACCCTTACATTATGGAAGGGTAGTTAGTCTACTATTCACTCAGTATCTAACAGGTAAAGTGGTCCACTACAGACCTTAGGAGCTCCTTGGGATATTAGGAGGTTAAGGCTCCCACTTTTTCTAGACTATCGGTACTTGGTGTAAGCCGGGTACTTATCTCTATCTGACGGCCCAAACAAGCACCTGGTACTCATTTCAGTTAGAGGCTGAGTCAACCCCGGGGTCACAGTGCTGCTTGGAGGTTTGGTTCGGTTTAAAAATCCTGATCCACCAGAACTCGAACCCTCGATCTTCAGGCTTGTAGCATGTTGATCTTTCAAATCCACACCTCCGGTGACGCTATTATAGTCATATATTATCAACTGGTTTCACCTTGAAAACTATAAGAAAGACATTGGAAGGCACACGACCTAAAATAATGTTTCCAAAGTATTAGAAAGACATAATTGGAGCAGGCTGCCCCCCCCCCTACAAGAAAGAAGGTCAACCCATAGAAGCAATGTGTTTGTAATAAACATGAACAGAGTAAACACAGGGGGAAAAAAATACACTTATTGGTGCCCGAGTGTCAAACTGCTAGTTTACGCTTTGAAGATTTATCACACCAGTTTTTGAAGTTCATTCTGTTTATTTAAGACCCTTCTCTTTGTCTAAATATTTCGTTGTGTTAGGTAGAGCCGGTTCTCTGAATTCTTCAAAGAATTCCTAGTGCAATTCACTTTGCTACTTATGTGACATACTTATAAATATTTCAACAATCATAAATAAGTCTATACATGCAGAGATGTTACATGAGAACAGTAATAAATTCTTCTTCTTCTTCCTTCCAAGTATTAGGCCAAGGCCTGTTACGATCCTATAGAAAATTTTCCCTCCAGCGTTTCATAGGACGGCCCAGTGATCTTCGTCCTCTTGGTATATAATTATAAACAGCTTTGGGGATCCGATTTGAACTCATTCTTTCAAGATGGTGTTTCCAATTTAGTTGGTACTGTTTAATATATTCCAAAAT
Source organism: Diploptera punctata (assembly GCA_030220185.1). NCBI lineage: Eukaryota > Metazoa > Arthropoda > Insecta > Blattodea > Blaberidae > Diploptera > Diploptera punctata. The sequence goes on from JASPKZ010003438.1 coordinate 475,139, forward strand.
TGGCGTAGTCTTCAATTCTTTTAAGATATCGGTGTTCCTTTTCCGATCCCATCTGGTGTAACCCGCTGTTCTGCGCATGAATCTCATTTCACAAGCCGTTATTCTGCTTTCATGTTGTTTTTTTAGTGTCCATGCTTCACTACCATAGGTCAACACTGGTCTAGCCAAAGTGTTATATAAACGTAATCTGGTGTTTTTTTGTACAAGGGATGGTTTCATAACTTGATTAATAATTCCTAAACTTTTATTATAACTAGTAACTTTTTCAGGGATATCCTTTTCATCCCAGATAGAGAGATAATATCCAAGATATTTAAATTGATTAGATCTCTCTAAAATTTTATTCTGGAGACAGATTTTACTTTGTATGGGGTCCTTCCCATGAAATGCCATAATTTTAGTTTTGTTAATTGATATTTCCATATTAAATTTGGCACCTATTTTTTGTAAATTATAAATTGATCGTTGCAAATCATTTTCGGAAAGTGCCAGAAGAGCTAAATCGTCTGCAAAAAGAATAGCATCGAGTTTGAGGTTCCTATTGATGGGTATATATCCTCGTTGTGTTTTCCTCCATTCATTTATTAATTTATTCATGTATATAATGAAAAGCACCGGTGAAAGTCCACATCCCTGTCTTACTCCAGTGTTGATCTTTTCCCAAGAAGATAATTTGCCATCTTGTTTAACAGAGATTTCATTATCTTTATAGATGTTGAAGATATTAGTAATATATTGTTGTGGAACGTTATCATCAGCTAAAATTTGTAGTAATATATTTCTGTCTACTTTGTCAAAAGCCTTTATGAAGTCAACGAAGGCGATATGAGTTTCTATATTGAATTCCTTGTGCTTTTCTAATAGTAGTTTTAGAGTAAAGAATCCATCTGTACAAGATCTACCCTTTCTGAATCCATTCTGCTCTTCTCCAATTATATTTTCATAAATTTTCCTCAATTTATTCTTAACTATATTAGCATAAATTTTATATCCAGAGTTCAACAAGCTAATTCCACGATAGTTATCTTTGATTTGGCGACTTCCTTTTTTGAAGATTGGTATTACAATGGATTTGTTCCAGCTTTGTGGTGGTTCTTGTCCTTCCCATATCATATTAAGGAGAATAAGAAATCTGTCTAAAAAATTTTTAGTTGAAAATTTAAATAATTCTTGATTAATGTGGTCTTCTCCGGGAGCTTTGTTACTTTTTAATGATTTAACAACATCAGTTAATTCATCTATAGAAATTTGTTCCAAAGCAGTGTTATTAGAGATTGGTATTTGTAATAAATTATCCTTTTGTGTCCATAAATGATGAAAGTAGGTAAGCCAAGATTCTTTAGATATACAATTTAAATGTGCATTTTCTCTTGAATCATTATTTAAATTTTTTAAAACTTTATATATTTTTGGTTGAGGCCTAGTGATATCATTTTCCAAAAATGAGACAAATTGTTCCCAGCTTTGTCTATGTTTTTTGCGAACTTCAATTTTAGCTATGGCTCTCTTCCTATGATACTCTACTTTATCTTCATCTTTTTTTGTAGACAGAAATTTTTTGTATGCTTCACGTTTATCATCAATTACTTTTTTTATGTTTTCATCCCATATCCGTAGTCCTTTTTTTCGATTCCATTTGGTTTTGATACCCAGGCTTTCATTTGCTGCTTGTGTCAAAATACTTTGTATTCTTCTTCAATATTTTCACCAACCGGTGTTTCTTGAACTAGACGATCTAATCTGCATTTGTATAGCCAGGTAATAGTGGGATCTCGGAAAAGACTTACTTTATAAGTATAGTCCACTTTTTCAAATTTTACATTATTAATTTTACATTATTAATTTTATTTTTATTTTTCTATCTCGGTGGCATACGAATTGGACAAACAAGTAAGTAATGGTCTGATTCAATTTCAGGTCCTCTGTAAACTCTTGTATCAAGAACTTTAGATGCTAATTTTTTATTACATATAGCATAGTCAATTATTGATTTAAGACCCCTGGCTTCCCATGTATATTTGTGACTATCCTTGTGGATATTGTGAATTGATTAAACATGACAAAATCAATTAACCGTAAGCCATTTCTATTACAGGTTTGCTCTCCATATGGTCCTATATATGTATCAAATTTAGTATTACCAATTCTGGCATTTAAATCACCCAAAATTATAATCATATCATTATTATTAATTGTGCAGATAACTTTCTGGAAGTCATGATAAAATTTTTCACTTTCTTCTTCATCTCCTTCTACAGGTGCATATATACCTATCACTGTTAAGTATCCTAGAGATAATTTTATTCGGATTTGAATTATTCTTTCATTCCAAAAAGTATAGCTATGTATTGAATTTCTAAATCGTTTGTGAATCATAACGGCTACTCCTGCTTGTGCATGAATATGTTTTTTTACACCACTATAAAACTGAATGTAATTTTGAGTTTCTTTGGTGCCTTGTAATTTCTTTTTTGTTTCTGATATTACAGCTAATGAAATCCCCTTTTTGCACAATATATCATCTAATTGATCATCTTTATAGTTAATCCCTTGTACATTCCATGTGCTAAAAAGCAAAATATTTTTTTTCTTCCAAGAGTTGTCCTTTTTCATGCTTTGGTCGTCATTAGTTTGATCCTTCCGGGAAATTCTCGTATAAGACTTGAAAGCATAATAATAGTCCCTTCGATTGGTTGCCGGCCAAAGGAAGGCAAGACCAGTGATGGGGCTGCCATCTTATAGCCTCTGGTCAGGCTTTTCTGGAGAAGAAAAGAAAATAAAGGAAAGAAGAAATGGAAGAAAGGAAAGACTCCCTAGCCCTCGGATGCCCTAATAGCGTCGGGGTCGAAAAAACAAGAGTTAACCAAGAGAGGTTAGATAGTAAAGTTAAAAGAGTGCAAAACACAAGTAAGTGGAAGAAATGTTTTGCTCAGCTTGGGCACCTTGTGGTCGCCATCCACATATCCCCTAGATGAGGACCCCTGAGGGTAGTAATAAATTTAATTAATTAAATATTATATTAAGGGTTCGCCATAAACGAATTGCAAAAACATTTAAATTACTCAAGATATTTACATTTAAATGTGTTATTGGAATACTGGCACTGAACGGCTGGATTTAAATACCCGTGAATCTTCCTCCCGCAGTAGAGTATTGCCAGCCATTTAACTCCACCCACTCTGAAGGATTAAACGTGAAAACTGCAATTAATATTTAATTTTAGGAAGTGATATTTTGAGGTTATTTTAAGTATATTATTTTTGGTCTGATAATCTTACCTCAATATTAATGTTGATTTGTTCTTGAACATGTTTCAAAACAATTCTGTTTTATCGTCAGCTTGTCCAGACTGGACAGAATTGTTTTGAAACATGTTCAAGAACAAATCAACATTAATATTGAGGTAAGATGATCAGACCAAAAATAATATAATTAATGAAAACTGCAGTTTTCAAGAGAACCATCTCTCTCATTTTCAACCGACATTATGATTACTGGATTTTCGTTGTAATCTCCATCTATAATGTTGCCATCTGGTGTTGATTTGGTCAACTTACAGATCAGGTCCCGTTCATCAGGAATTTCGAAATTCATGGATCTAAATTTGTTCTTCTGAATATATATATTCTCCCAAACTGTCAATTCTAAAGGTTTTTCCAAATGTTTTAAAAGTTGGGCCTCTTTTACAATTTTATGACTCTCCAACAAACTATGTGCTGCAATAGCTGATTTTTCAATTTCACTATTTTAAATATTTCTAAAGTGTTCCTTTGTGTGAGTGTCCAAATTCCTTTTTGTTTTTTTTTTTTATGTATACTTTATTGCAGTCTCTACAACTAATTTGATAAATTCCAGATTTTTTGTTCAATTTCTTATTAGTTATTAATAAATTACCAAGGCTAAATTTATTTATCGGTGCCAATATAATAATCTGATTCAAAGAAAGGAAAACAATTTTAAAAAATTAATTATCATCCTGAAATACATAACACATTTAAAAAAAATTTCAAGAAATTCAATATGACATTGGTACTGATAAATAACTAAATTTCATATTTAAAGAGAAAAATTATACGCTCAGACCGGGACTTGAACCCGGGACCCTTGGTTTTCTAGTCCAAGGGTCCCGGGTTCAAGTCCCGGTCTGAGCGTATAATTTTTCTCTTTAAATATGATTTATCCATCATTGAGATGTATGAAATTAATAATAAAAACATCGAACTAAATTTCAGTTGTTTTTTTACTCGCCTCATATTTCTTGATTTTTATGCTGACTCGAGTTTCGTCACCAAATTTGTGACACTGTTGATGCATCACAACTCAAATTTAATTAAAATAAACCTCATAGCAGTTTCCTACCTACATATATTTAACCGATAAATAAATTTAGCTTCGGCAATCTATTAATAATAATCAATAAGAAATTGAACAACCCAGATAGTTAAAATCTGGAATTTATCAAATTAGTTGTAGAGACTGCAATAAAGTGTACATAGGGAAAACAAAAAGCAATTTGGACACTCGCACTAAGGAACATTTTAGAAATATTGAAAATAGTGAAATTGAAAAATCAGCTATTGCAGCACATACTTTTGTTGGAGAGTCATAGAATTGAAAAAGAAGCCCAACTTTTAAAACATTTGGAAAAACCTTTAGAATTGACAATTTGGGAGGAGATATATATTCAGAAGAACAAATTTAGATCCATGAATTTCAAAATTCCTGATGAACGGGACCTGATCTCTAAGTTCATCAAATCAACACCAGATGGCAACATTATTGAGGGAGATTCCAACGAAAATCTGGTAGTCATAATGTTGGTTGAAAATGAGAGAGATGTTCTCTTGAAAACTGCAGTTCCTGTGTTTAAGAAAACAAACTATGAGGTCAAATGTAAAAATTACTCATTAATTTATGAATTAAAAAACCTCATAATGTTATTTCCCATATCTAACAATGAACATTATGATTCTTGTTCTATTTTGTAAAGCTTCACTTAGTGAAATCAAAGTCAATATTTTAAAAAAATTTTAATGGAAGGTAACACTATAGATAAATTATGAATATTTTGTAAGTGAATTGGTAACTTTCACACCTCACCTCATTAAAATATGCTTTTCTCACAACGGACATGTTTCTCATGGATGGAATATAGCTGAGGACGAGAACAACATGCCAGGTAAAAAAAAACATATTATTATGAGGTGAGGTGTGAAATTTTCTGATTAATTTATAGAATATAGATTAGCTAATACCCAGCATACGCTGCTACACCCAAATAAATTAAAATCAATGTGTTTTTATGTTTAGTTGAATAAGTGAGAGGAAAAATATTTTTAAATTTATATTGTAATTATTTTTAGATGGCCTGTGCCGATTACCCAGCATTGTCCAGGAATCTACTTATCCTGATCTTCTTGACACAAATGAGCTGAAAGACAAAATTCGTTATTGTGAGTTATCTGTAAAAGAATGCCCATCATGTGCTGCTATGCTTGCCCGGGAATCTAGTCATACCAATCTTCTTGACATCAATGAAAGACAAGAATGGTTATTCTGAGTTATTCGTAAAAGATAAACATATGCTGTCATGGACTTTTTTGTAGAGTTTCTTGAGATATTCATTTCCATGTATATTAATTTGGTGTATTTGTTATGGTTTAGGCAGTGTAAGCCATTTAAGCATCCAAAAAGCTACCTTTTTCATATTTTTCACTATAAAGGGCGATTTTTAAGGGTGAAGGGGTTAAGTATTATAACTCTCTTATAGCCTAAAATCTTTTTGGGAAACTCCTGAACATTTTTCAAAAAACCCCATCACAATCCGATGAACGGTATGGCAGCGGAAAATGACAAACAGACATGCATTATATCGATGGTGGGCAATGAAAACCCTATAACTCCATTTTGGTAAATTTTACAGGAGAAACAAGTAACTGTTTCAAATCATTTTTAAAGAGAAAAATTATACGCTCAGATCGGGGCTTGAACCCAAGATCTTTGGTTTTCTAGACCAAGTGCTCTACTGACTGAGCTACAGGAGCAAGTTCCAATCTAAACGTAAATTTTTCTCTATATACGTTGTAACAGCATTTGGTGTGCAAGAATTACAACGTAGATGAAAATTTGAATTTAGATCGGAAATTGCTCCAGTAGCTGAGTCGGTAGAGCACTTGGTCTAGAGAACCAAAGGTCCCGGGTTCAAGCCCTGGTCTAAGCACATAATTTTTCTCTTCAAATATGATTTATCTCTCATTGAGATGTATGAAATGAATAATAAAAACATTTGAACTGTTTAAAATAATTATGCAAATTGATACATCAACAATTCCCACATATTTTACTACAGAATACAAGTCAAGTTATTAATAAATTTGAAGTCCATGTTCTCAACAGGCTATGAATCACATATTTCTGTGTTGTTACTGAAGTTATGTGGTTTTGAATGACTAATGAAATTACGAGGTTTTCATTGCCTATCATCAATATATACATATATATAGATAAACCAGTTTATTTCATTCCTTTACTTACCCAAATTTAGCAAAATTTGCCCACATTTTAACCATTCTCCTGGAAGTGTCATATTCTGGTGTGTTATTCTTAATGGTTACATTTGCAAAACTAAATGGAAATAGGTAAGACAGTTCATCAGCATGAGCAGCACCTATAACCAAACACATAAATAAAACACAATTTTAAAATTATTTAAGAAGTTATTTATGAGAGACATAAGTTCACTTTCTTCACTGCACACTTTTCTATTTTCATAGCATCCTTCCATATTTTAAAGGACCTTCCTATGTCTCTTGTTGGCTTATAATTGTAAATTAATTTTGGAAGTTTATTTGCATCCATTCTTTCAACATGTAAATTCATTTGATACAATCATCATCATTGGCATGACAGTCCTTTAGTTTGACCTTAGCCTCCTTCATAACAACCATCCTTTCTCTTTGGTCAATGGCCTTATTTCTCCAATTTGTTATGTCAATCTTTCATAGGTCCACGTGTACATCGTTTCATCCATCATAACCTAGGCCTCCCAACTTTTCTCCTTCCATCGAGCTTAGTGTTTTTGATATCATCCTGGGCAAATGTGTCTCATTCATTCTGCAAATATGGCCCAAATATTCGATACATCTAACTTTAATATCTATAACTATATCGTTATCTTTATATAGGTCATATATTTCCTGGTTAGTTCTTATTCCCCAGGTACCCTTATCTTTAATTGGACCATATATTTTCCTTAATATCTTTCTCTCCCAGGTGGTAAGTCTCGTAGCAGTTCTTTCTGATATGGTCCAGGATTCACTGCCATACACTACAACAGGTTTAATAATTGTTTTATATATTCTCATTTTAATTTTCTTAGATATATATTTAGATTATATAATTTTGTTCAAAGATCTTAACATCGGTTACCTGCTCCTAGTTTTTCTTTTATTTAAATTAACATATGATTATTCCTGGACAACATGGATCCTAGGTACTTAAAATTCTGTACTTCTTCATATGTTGTGCCATTTAATATTCTGTTAGTTCCTCCAACTCATTTGATACAATATTCTTCAATTTTTTCACTTTTGGTATATATATTAAATTCTTATGTCATCTCTTCATTGTGTATATGATCTGATTTAGTGTATCCTTGCATCTCTGGACTTTGTATCCAATTTTTTATTTTATTTGTGGGAACTAGAACCCAAACTTCACTTTCACATAATAGCTATGGTTTTATAACACTTAACCTTTACATTCCAGGGAATTTAAAAATACCGCATGAACTGCAGGACGGAATTTAAATCCCAGTCCGTGATATTAAATGGATGGTAGAGCGCACATACTAACGAAAAAACTTTTTACGATAAACTACAAGAGATATAAGTATAAAATAACTTTTATTTCATTCATAAAGGAGTGTATTATTCAATGAAATGTTTAATTTTTACATACAATAGAGAATTTTATTATTAAAAGTTAAAATTTATTTGTGAGGTCTATATTTTTTGGTTTGACTTTATAACGGATTCAGTTTGTGATTTGAAGGTGACGGTACTCTTGCAGGGGGATTTGATGACGTAGTTGGAACACAGTTGGAACCTGTGTGCCATGAAAAATCTGCTTTGAAAGCATAAACATGAGTACCATGCCTTGTTGACGACAGAGTTATCAGCACTTTTTTTTTCTGTGGCACTCAAACCTTAGCAAACCTTATAACATACAACACTAAGATTCAGTCTTGAATTAGTAACTGTATACTGTGGTTGTTTTTTAACATATAAAAAATGGCTTCATGTATATGGCATCCTGTATTATCAAAATAATGTGAGTAGCATATCAGATATTTTTTTAAAAATAAATACTAACAAGATATTTATCATAAGTAATGCCATGAGTGATTTCCAAATTATCGATAAATTTGGAAATCAAGAGTGGCATTTGCTAGGACTATTTAACGAATAAAATTAAGCTGTTTACTCACAAATCATTATTTAACTATAGTTATTTTAAAATATTTATATATTTAATGTAAATGGCGATGTTTGAAAACAAATGAGGAACAATAGGTACGCTTCATCTGCTTCTTTTGTTTATCACTGCAACCAGATCATACTATTTATTGCCAAAGGAACGCAATATTGTAAGAATGCTCTCAAGTGGAGAAAAAATTAAACACATCAAACTGTATATTAATTCATATCTGATGTCGTATGATGTAAATATGACAATTATATTTTTCTGGATTATTACCTGGGAAAAAATACATTTAAGAAAGTGCAAACAGTGGTTTCTTTTTTTGGTGGTATAATAAATTGCTACAAATGTTTTTATATTAACTCCTGTAAGCGCTGTGTGTTGACATCTATGCACTATATATACAATCTGGTAGCCGTATTTCTTATAGGCTTAGTCACTGCAAAATAATGGTCATACCTGTTCAGAATATTAAAAAGGAGGAGCTTTCTTTAATATGGTAAATATAACACTGACAAATATTTCGTGAAACATGACTCTGATTGGTTGTAAAACAGAAATCATTGAAATGTGATTGGTCATTGACTCCCATTTGGGGCATGAGTTAAATAGCCATGTTAACTCATAATTTAAATACAAAATTAGGGGTGAAAAAGACACCACATGTTTTTTTCTTATTTTTTATGAATACTTAATCTAAAACACAATAGGTTGGAGCCACAAATAACTTCCTCGCAATATTTTCTGAAATTTTATAATTTTACAAGAAATAATGTTATCATGGGAAAAATATGTAAAAATTATGGGTGAAAAGGGCACCTGATGTGTTTTTTTTTTAATTTTTTGTGAATACTTGATCGGAACACAATAGGTTAGAGCCACTAATAATTTCTTCACAATATTTTTAATTTTTGTAATTTTATGAAGAAATAACGTTCATGGGACAAATATGTCCAATAAGTCCTTTAGGGATTTACATTTAATGGACAAATATGTCCCTCAAGTCTTCTAAAGGTTCTTATATCTTTTCTCATTTTATTTTTTTACATTTCTGTGGATAGTGCAACACATATTTTGAAATGTACGTAATTTATATTAATATCTCCCTCCTTTTCATTTTTAACTTTCTCAGTTTAAACAATTAAAAATAAGAATTGTTCTACTTGTTGCCTTCAGCTATTATTGATCTGACCAACCCTTAAGAAAAAAGACACCAAAATATTAAAAAAAAACGTTCCAAGCACGACAGGTCAAGAAGGCCCTTAGCTTACCATCCAGCTGCTGGCCTCACGTCCACATGTGTTAATCACAGAGGTAGACGATCATAAGCCAGTGTAGAGGTGACATGTGGACAGTAGTGGACATGTATCTGCAATCTGCATCCTGTTACGACACAAACAATAATAAAATTCTCCTTCTTCTTCTTCTTCTTCCTTCCAAGTATTAGGCCAAGGCCTGTTACGATCCTATAGAAAATTTTCCCTCCAGCATTTCATAGGACGGCCCAGTGATCTTCGTCCTCTTGGTAGATAATTATAAACAGCTTTGGGGATCCGATTTGAACTCATTCTTTCTAGATGGTGTTTTCTAGATGTTACCCTCAGGGGTCCTCATCTAGGGGATATGTGGATGGCGACCACAAGGTGCCCAAGCTGAGCAAAACATTTCTTCCACTTACTTGTGTTTTGCACTCTTTTAACTTTACTATCTAACCTCTCTTGGTTAACTCTTGTTTTTTCGACCCCGATGCTATTAGAGCATCCGAGGGCTAGGGAGTCTTTCCTTTCTTCCATTTCTTCTTTCCTTTATTTTCTTTTCTTCTCCAGAAAAGCCTGACCAGAGGCTATAAGATGGCAGCCCCCCATCACTGTCTTGCCTTCTTCTGGCCAGCAACCAATCGAAGGGACTATTATTATGCTTTCAAGTCTTATACGAGAATTTCCCGGAAGGATCAAACTAATAAAATTCTCTCCTGTTATTAATTTAAATACAATGATATCTCTTTCCTGACATAGTTCACAATGGTACATGATATAAGAAAAAGATGAAAGAGTCACATTTAGTTTTAAACATTAACAAAAGAACACCAGTCAGGGATGTAAGAAAAAGTTGCAAAAAAGCTATAATGGAATATGGATTAAGCAAGACTCCTGAGTTGAGAGTCATTCATTGTATGTGAACATTGCTTGGCTTTTAAGGTTAATGCATAATATAGATACCTGGATATTCTTCAGCCCCATTACGTTTCTTCAGCACATTTGCCGTACCACTGAATGAGAACTCATAGGCATAAACTCTTGATTCTTTTGCTTGTTTCATTGCAGTACAATATATGCTATTGCCAAACAAAAGGTCTGTGGCCACCTGAAATTAAATGCAATGTTGGAACATAAAATAAAATTGTATATAAATATAACTATGTATATGAAATATTAAAGAATTGGAGGAGAGAATGTTCAAGAATGGGAATTCCTATTTCAAACAACAAAACTTTATACAACTTACATTTTGCAGATGATCAATTGTTAGTTACACAAGATTATGAAGATTTAGAATATATGACTGGAAAATGAATAGAAGAATATGAAAAATGGGGGTCAATTTTGAACATGAAGAAAACAAAATATTTATCAATTGGTGAACCAGAACAAAATTTAATTTTGGAGACTGGAGAAACAATAAAATCTTGTAGTGAGATCACATATTTAGGAATAAAAATAAATAAAAATGGGAGTTATGAAGAGGAAATAAGAAATAGAAATAATAAAGGAAAATTTGCAATTGCTTGCCTCAATGGAATATTGTGGGATAAAAATATAAGTAATAAAAATAAAATGAATATATATCATACAATTGTTAAAAGCATCATTACTTATGGAGCAGAACTTTGGCCCTTAACAACAAAAACAAATAAGTATCTTTTGGCAACGGAAATGGATTTTATACGAAGGGCAGCAAGAATTTCAAGAAGAGAAAAAATTAGGAACTCAGTTATAAGGAAGAAAATGAAGATTGAAGACACTATTTTAGATTATATTAAAACTCAGCAATTAAGACGGTATGGGCATGTCCAGCAAATGGAAGAGGATTGGCTATCAAAATCTGTTTTGGAATGGAAACCTGAGGGACGACGAGACAGAGGAAGACCTAAAACCTCCTGGAGTCAGGGAATATGTTTATACATGAAGGAGAAACATCTACAACCAGGAGATTGGATGGACCAACAAAATTGGCTATTAGGAATCGGATGATGTCAAAGACATTAATCAATCGATGATCTATGTATATAAATATACACTAGTTCAAGTCTCTGTGTGAGAAGACATTTTCTCATTTAGTTTTAGTTTTCACATTCAGTTTAATTTTTTACTCTTAAGGGAATTGTGCCTTCCAGCATCATAAGGGATTTGAGTAAATACAGAAAGTAGCAGACAGGAGGGGGCTCAACATGCTGATCATATGTCACATGGATGATCCTCCAGCTCAATAAATGGGGACATGTGGATGTGAGGCTGGTTTCTAGGCCTATCATGCCATATATGTAACAGCTTATCAATGAACTCAAATAATACCGTGTCCACAGAAACACTTTCCGGTTATAAACAGGTATAGCGATGCTGTAAGTTGTTGGATTTACATGAATCTGGTGTCATTAGAAAGAGACACTCAAACAGTTTAGTACCTACCTCAAAGACACTCAATGTTTAGAATGTGGGATCTTCAAAACAGTGGATTTAGGAATTTTTAAATTATTAGCTAGTCATTCGTGCAGATTTTCAAGGACAACATGCAGATGCCTCCTGCACATTTCTACAATTTCCACACTGACAGCCGTTTCCCTGAATGGGTTTTCCTCTTGTCACATACGCATCCATCCTCAACAAACTGTCTATACCATTTCAGAATCATTTTGTTATATGGTGCCTCATGTTAAAATTCTGTCTGAAAGTACACTGATCACTTACTACACTTCGTGTGCTATGGTATTCCAATATACACCAACTACATTCCCTACTATTGTTTATTTGTTTCTTGACTCAGCTCATACTTCTTAAGAAGTATGAGCTGAGTCAAGAAACAGATAAACAGTATTAAAATAAACCGCATAGTGTTATTTCCTACCTACATAACTTAATACATTCTCTATGTTCCTGTGGGTTTGCCATAACACCGTTAATTCACAGAGACGTCACAATTGTAACATTCAGACCATTTAAACCAACAATGACGGCAAACGAAATCCAAACAGCGTCTTTTTACAACTTTCTTTTTTCTTCTTGTGCTGCCATCTTTTGCAGGTCAACAATATAAATTGCACAACTCCTGAAATTGTTTGAGTTTCTCTTTCTAATGACACCAGTCCCAAGTAAATCCAACAACTTACAGGTACACTATAACTGTTTATAACTGGGAAATGTTTCTGTGAACACCTGGTATTGTTGATTTAGACCAAGAAGAAGTTTGTAATTATTTATATAAGGACATTTTTCTCATTGCTGAGGTTTTCTAGTGGTAATGTCATTGACTCAGATGCAGCAGGTGCTGATTTGATACTAATCAATTTTTTTTGCTAAAAATGAAATAAATTCCCTTGAAACATGTTCCAGGTGAGATATAAGTAACTAATTAATTTCCTTTAAGTTACTGGCCTTTTAAGAGGGACAAGCTGTTTTCTAAATTACCTAAAATTTAAACAAAGTTTGAGATTAAAAATAATAAGAATTAAATTAATCATGAATTCTTCTTACCTCATACATCTATATTTTTTTAACACAACTGCAGTGTTGGGAAAAATATAATTTACATTCATTGTTAAGAAATAGATATATGAGGTAAGAAGAATTCACAATTCACTTGATTCTTATTAAGAAAACCTCATAATGTAAAAATTCCCAAATTTATTTTATTAAATTAAAAATAATGTTTCTCAATACCTAAAAATTCATTCATTAAGCTTCATGAGATATTAAATAAAATAAAAAATACATAAAATTAGCAAACATTAGAATGATGATTAGTATTAGATTGAAAGAGAAATTCAGCAAGCAAAAACTGTGTTGTTTTTAATGACGAATAAATGGAAAATATATTTTCAACAAATAATTTATTTTATTTTTCTTCATTATTTGTGGATTTTTTTAAGGCTAATGTTAAATAAATAAAATATGATATAAAAACAAAATTCTATGTGTGAAATATGACACTGTTTTTCTCTTGAAGTTGTAATGTTTATGAAATGATTATACTTTTTTGATTAATGAAGTGTGTGCAGAAGTGTTAAAATATGACGCACTGGTACTTAGAACTAGAGTCTGGATTTTTACATAATAAAAGATAAGATTGTAATACAGATAGTATATATTATTCAACTGTTTGTGTGTGGAACCAAAACAAAAGATAGTCAGAAGTCTTACTTCTCATTATAAAAAAGAAAAAAGTAAAGTGATCCCACAACAGACCCGGAGGCCCTTGGGGTAGTAGGAGGTTAGGGCTCCCACTTTATGTCAGCCGGGTTGTCAGCCCTGCGTGACGACCGCCTTTACCCCCAGAACAAGCATCTGGTACTCATTTATGTTAGAGGCTGAGTCGACCCCAGGGCCATAGTGCCGCCAGAGGGTTTGGGTCAGTTTAAAAATCCTGACCCCAACGGGACTTGAACCCTCGACCCTCTGGCTTGTAGCTCAGTGCCTTAACCACTACACTACGGCACTAAGATAAAATCAAATGTTTCATACCGCTCCTCATATTCATCTCATTACACTATTCAACTGTTTGTGTGTGGAACCAAAACAAAAGACAGTCAGAAGTCTAACTTCTCATTATACAATTCAACTGTTTGTGTGTGAAACCAAAACAAAATATAGTAATAGGTGTAACTTCTCATTATACTATGTTGCAATCTTAACTTTTAAGTACATAAAGATCCGGACTCTACTTATAACATTTTCGTGATACCTCTAATTCCATGATAAAATTTCAATTCATTGTCATAGAAATAAATGTTTTAAAAAGTAATTCCTGGGTTACTCCAGACATGGCATAAGCTTTCTTCTTTCCATTTTATTACTTTTGCCCGCCTTTTAAAAACCAATATAAAGCCTCAAAAGTCATTGTGAAGCTAAAAGTGGTTGAAGAAGTAATTTTTCTGTCTCTCTCCTGACTGTTCTTGAAGAAATATTCTGTATTTTGTGTGTTTATTTAATAGTTATATAACATTGTAATATTGTATTTTAATATCAACTGATACATGAGTCTTAATAATATAAGAGCATAATACAGTAAAAGCTCCTTATTCTAAGAGGATCTGTTCCGCAAATATATCACGAATATGAAATGATAATTTGTATGGGTATATGGGGGTTACGTTCCAAGGTTACAGGATAAATTAAAAAATATCAAAATAAAATAAATTAATGAGAGATTTTGAACAATTTCTATTAATTATTACTGTCAGGTTTAGACAAGGACTTAAAGAACTTAGTATTTTTTTCCTATTTTGCCACTTTCAAAATGTCTTTCAGTTAAGATTGATATTCAGCTGTGAATTCTGCAATAGAATTCCTTATTTTCTCTTCAGATTTCTTGATTCATTGACATTGAAATAGCACAATGTAGATGCAAACGACTCGCCAATATGTGATAAACGGTCAAGCATTTCTATTTTCATTTAAGCGAAAACATGATTTTTTTCTCTTCGGTACTAATTTTTGTTTCCTTTTACTCAATATTATAAACTGGGTACAAAGCAGAAGAGACACGTGTTATTCAATAAAAATTAGTGCAATGAATAACAAGCTGAAACAATAATATACCGATCATGGCATTTATGAAAGTACATGTCGGCACGTGAAATACGACAAACAACTTTTAACAATGAAATTAGGGTTTTTGTTTTGTTTTGATATGTATTTGTCCATTTGGTCTGAATTACTATTTGTAAAAGCCACCTTGGCACCTGCCAGCATAAAAAAAAAACTGCTGATGGTTAATAAAGGACACTAATCCTTCTAATCTACTAACCAGATCCACTCACTTACTTACTTACTTACTTACTTACTCACTGGCACTATTGAACCCATAGGTTCATGGCCGCACGGACATAAGCTCGCAATACATCCCTATCCTGAGCTAATGCTTTCCAATCATTCCCTGTATAATCTACTTCCCTCAAATCATAGTTAATGTTATTCTCCCACCTCATTCTTGGTCTACCAACTAGGCGTTTTCCCCTGGCTTTCCTACAAGAAGCTTCCATGCAAGTCTTTCATTCCCCATATGTGCTACATGTCCTGCCCATCGCGGTCTACGAGACTTAACTGTTCTTATTATATCTGGCTTCCTATAAAGACCATGTAGTTCACTGTTACATAATCTTCTCCATTCACCTGTCTGTTCATCTCTCTTCAGTCCAAACATTTTTCTAATAACTTTTATTCTCAAGTACTCCAAATCTTCTTTCCTCCCTTAAAGTAAGCGTCCATGTTTCGCATCCATATAATATAACTGGTAGAATAATAGTTTTATATATTTTCAGTTTAACGTTTTTTTGAAAGGAGTTGGGACATCAACAGTCTCTGCAATGCATAATAGCACGCATTTCCAGAATTGAGCCTATGTTTAATTTCTTTATGCATCTCATTCCTATTTGTGATTATTGTTCCTAGGTATTTGAATTCAGCCACATCCTCAAAATTTCCCTCATTTGTCATTAGCTGTCCATTTCCATTATATAATGAATTTCTACGTGTGACCATATATTTAGTTTTATTGATATTTACTTCCAGTCCTAATTTCTTAGTGTTACTCAATAGTGTGTGCATGTTGTCCTTTAGCATCTCCTCACAATCGGCCAATAATACTACATCATCAGCATAAACTAACAGCTTATTAATATCATTGAGTTGTAAGCCTTCCTCATTCTCCAAAGATTTAATGGCATGCTCTAGTACAAAATTAAATAGTAGAGGAGATAGTGCATCTCCTTGCTTCAACCCATTCTAGATTTCAAGTGTCCGAAAACTGTTTGCCTACATGCACCCTACTCTTTGTGCCATTTAGACACATTCGTATAAGTCTAACTAACTTTTTAGGAATTCCAAACTCCAGCAGGATACTATATAACTTCTCCCTCTTAATTGAATCATATGCTTTTTTGAAGTCTACATATAGTTGATGTACAGTACCATTATATTCCCATTTATTTTCTAAAATCTGTCTTATACTAAAAATCTGATCTGTTGTAGACCTGTTTCTTCTAAATTCACATTGATGATCTCCTAGAATCTCATCAATATAGGGAGTAAGTCTGCTTATTAATATATTTGTAAGAATTTTGTATGAAGTTGAAAGTAATGAGATGCCCTTGTAGTTGTTGCAATCAGTTTTATCTCCTTTCTTATAAATTGGTACGATAATTGATTCCTTCCATTCATCTGGAAGAGTTTCTTTTTCCCAAATCATACTAAGCAAACAACGTATCTTGTCCATCAATTTCCCCCCCCCCTGATTTTATCAGTTCTGTTGGGATCTCATCTGAACCTGATGCTTTATACATCTTCAATTTTTCAATCGCCATTTCAACCTCTAATGCACTTGGCTCTGCGACTAGCATTTCTGCTGTCTGTAAATTATCCTCCTCAATGTCCTGTTCGGTATGTACATTTAGTAGCTGATTAAAGTAACTTTTCTATCTATTTAATATAATCCTGGAATCTGCAATCATATCCCCATTTTCATTCCGAATTATGTTTGTTCTAGCCTGAAACCCTTTCTTCTCTATACTAATTCCCTGATATAATTCTCTAATGTTCCTATTTTTTGCATTCATTTCAAGATCATTAATCTTCTCTCTTAAATATTTCCTCTTTTTACTCTTTAGTAACTTGGTGGTTTCCCATCTAATACCACCCAATTGCTCTAAATTTACCTCATTTGGCTCGTGTAACCATTTCATTTTTGCTAGCTTTCTTTTCTTTACAATGTCGGCACATTCCTCATCAAACCATTTCTTGTTTTGCCTCTTTTTTAAACAACCAATGCTTTCTGATGCTGACAATTTAATAGTATCTCTTATAGCCTCCCATTCTTTATTTATATCAGTTTCTTCTTCGTTTGCCAAATTGTCATCTGAAGATTCCAGTACATCAAATCTATTAGCAATTTTGATTTGATATTCTTGCCGCATTTCATCATTTTTCAAGTTTTATTCAAATTTTACAGAATCATCTTTAGCGTTTGTTCCTCTCATAAGCGATCCACGAATAAGGAAATTTTAGCTGCGAATACAGGAACTGTGTTGCAATTTTTTAACCTGCGAATAAGGAGCTTTCACTATATTCTACTCATTTAACAGGGCAATACCAATTAAACATACAGTGGGTAAGTAGGCATTTGATTGAAACCAATTTCATAAAATCATTTCTTCATTGCTCGTTAAATTATTGAGTTTTTCAATTTTCATTGTTATTTCTCTAAAATATTATTACTATTATTTCATGTAATTATAGCAAAAAAGGGCACCAAAATTTTACAGAAAACAAATCAATCCTTGTCCTACCATTCTGCAAAAATTATAATTAAACTTCCAGAAAGAACTGATGGAGCACTTCAAATCACAAAGTAATGAGAAACCATGGGCAGCTATCTTGCAGAATAAAAACTTAATACCTGAACAACCAAGACACAAAGCAGTAGCAACATTGAGACTGTTAAACAGGTCATGACTACCTGGCAGCACATCTCCATAAAATTTGAATCTTCAACTCTCCAAATTGTATCCTGTGCCAAGACAATAACACTATCATGAACAAAGATCATCTTGCTAGCTGTGAGGCTCTGAAGATGTCACCTGCAAGAGCTCTGGCAGGACTCTATTGGGAAGCAAGAAAGCAAATGGAACACATCCAAGCTAATGGGGCATTACTACTACTACTTATTTCATGTCCATGTTTATAATGGACAATATTTTTGTTTTTATTATTGATTTAACACTTCTCACTTAAGGATAAATTATATTTGAAGAGAAAAATTTATCCTTCAGTGAGAAGTGTTAAATCAATAATAAAAACATTAATAGAAGCCCTACTGCTTTATAAAGTAGTGTTAAATTCCCAACAAATGTCTTCTTAACTAAGAAGCCGCCATTTGCAAATATAGAAGCAAAGGTTTCAAAGCATTTGGCGCAGGGAATTACAACGTATATAAGAGAAAAATTTGCATCTAGATTGCAACTCGCCTCAGTAGCTCAGTTGGTAGAGCATTTGGCCCGGCAAGCCAAAGTCCCGGGTTCGAGTCTCCATCTAGGTGAAAATTTTTCTCTTCAAATATAAAGACAATATTTTTGCTAGAAAGTATAGAACTGTTATATATGTTTGCAGACATTTTATCATCATTTGTAATCTATTAATATAATTTAAAGTTAATTTAATATTTAAAGGAAGTGACACTATGAGGTTTATTTTAATTCAAATGAGTTAGAATATTAATGATTCACATCATATCTGTAGATTTCTTAAAGACCACAGTTTCGACATGCTATCTACAAATATGAGGTGAGTCTTGAATATTCTAACTCATTTTAATTTAATGTTAAGTTTATTTTAGAGGGAAATGAGCCTTAATTTTGAATGTTGTTTGATATCACTTATTAATTTTTGATTTGCTCTCATATAGCTTCTAATATTGATTATAAAAAAATTATATAGGAAAAACAAAAAGAAATTTCAAAACAAGGGCGAAAGAACATCTTATAAATGTCAAAAATGGTGAAGTAGAAAAATCAGCAGTAGCTGCTCATGCTTGGTCCGAAAAGCATCTTATTGAATCAAAAGCTAGTCTAATTAAACAAATAGATAAACAAAAGGAACCCACAGTTTGGGAAAATAATCTACATTCAGAAAAACAAGAAAGAAAAACTTATGAACTTTGAAATTCTCGCAGATTCTGACCTGATCCGGAGATTTATTGGTCCACCAACAGAGGAATGAAGAAGGGTTATTCCGATCGACATAACTTCAGTCGTCAAGAGTGTACTGAGGATTGGATCGCCAAGACCCGGAAATCGCGATATATTTAGAAGATTGATTATGAGGAGAGGTATGAAACATTTCAATTAAACCTCATAGGGTCGTATCTATGTACGCATTAGACCATAAAAGTTGTTCTCTGCTGAGAAGTTGCATCCAAAGACGTTTTTGCGTACTCAAAAGTCTGTTTATGCGATAATAATTGTCGCAATTCCTAGGCTACCTGGCGAGGTGACTTTGCTGAGAACAAATCGTGAGCAACCCGTTGGGAACCGATGTACTTTTGAAATCTTGCTGCTTTATCCAACATGTCGGACCTTGAAGACTTCGATCATGTTTTCGGTATATGCGGAGAAGAAGAATTTGATAGAATCTACCAAAGAATTCAACTGGAAGAACAGGAGAATCGGCGTAATATCACGCGATGCAGACGTCGTCGTCGTATACGGTATTATTTGCGGGATGCAAGCGTAAATGCATATCTAAAGAAGACGAAAATAACAGAAGTGGTTTTATCGCTGAGAATTATGGGTAATTTCTTGCCAATATTATGAAAAAATACTTTCATGCATGATCAGTCAGCAACTCGCTAATTCAAACTTTGCACGTTCTCACGGAAAACTCAACTTACCAGAGACTAATGTATTTACATGCGGCCCATAGTGATTTATTGCTATAAAAGTTCAATAATTGATTATTAACTTTAATAAACAGTGAATTCGGTTTTACTTGTAATTTATAAAGCTTATATTTTAATGTCCAAACATAGGGACATGTTCCTAGGAACATGGAATGTTAGGACTTTATACAATAGCGGGGCACTAGAGATATTACCGCAGGATTTAGATAAATCGCCCTTGGATATAGTCGCTTTACAGGAAGTTAGGTGGCCAGGAGAAGGTTGTCAGGAATCAGGAAGCTTTGCATTATACTACGGGGGTGCAGAAAGACCTGCATTTGGAACGGGTTTTTTAGTCAGAAGGAGGATCCTATCCGCTATCCGAGATATTAAGTTCGTTAGTGATAGGATATCATACATAATTCTAAAGGGTAAACAACATGATTTTATAATTGTAAATGTACATGCCCCCACAGAAGATAAAGATGACAAGATCAAGGATGAGTTCTATGAAGAATTAGAATGCTTATTTGATAGCCTTTCACAATATCATATGAAAATTGTCTTGGGAGATTTTAATGCAAAAGTGGGGCGGGAAGATATATTCAAACCAACAATAGGCAAATTCAGTCTTCATGAAGATAGTAACGACAACGGGGTTAGATTAGTCACATTTGCACATCAAAGAATCTCATTGTTAAGAGGACAACATTTCAGCATAAGGATATTCATAAATACACTTGGACGCCCCCAGATGGAGAAACTCGGAACCAGATAGATCATGTATTAGTGGATAAACGCTGGCACAGCAGCATCGTCGATGTTAGATCAGTTAGAGGGACAGACTGCAATTCGGATCATCATCTGGTCAGAGTGAAAATCAGACAACGGCTATCGCTTATGAGAGGAACAAACGCTAAAGATGATTCTGTAAAATTTGAATTAAAAAACTTGAAAAATTATGAAATGCGGCAAGAATACCAAATCAAAATTGCTAATAGATTTGAAGTACTGGAATCTTCAGATGACAATGTGGCAAACGAAGAAGAAACTGATATAAATAAAGAATGGGAGGCTATAAGAGATACTATTAAATTGTCAGCATCAGAAAGCATTGGTTGTTTAAAAAAGAGGCAAAACAAGAAATGGTTTGATGAGGAATGTGCCGACATTGTAAAGAAAAGAAAGCTAGCAAAAATGAAATGGTTACACGAGCCAAATGAGGTAAATTTAGAGCAATTGGGTAGTATTAGACGGGAAACCACCAAGTTACTAAAGAGTAAAAAGAGGGAATATTTGAGAGAGAAGATTAATGATCTTGAAATGAATGCAAAAAATAGGAACATTAGAGAATTATATCAGGGAATTAGTATAGAGAAGAAAGGGTTTCAGGCTAGAACAAACATAATTCGGAATGAAAATGGGGATATGATTGCAGATTCCAGGAGTATATTAAATAGATGGAAAAGTTACTTTAATCAGCTATTAAATGTACATACAGAACAGGACATTGAGGAGGATAATTTACAGACAGCAGAAATGCTAGTCGCAGAGCCAAGTGCATTAGAGGTTGAAATGGCGATTGAAAAATTGAAGATGTATAAAGCATCAGGTTCAGATGAGATCCCAGCAGAACTGATAAAATCAGGGGGAGAAAAATTGATGGACAAGATACGCTGGTTGCTTAGTATGATTTGGGAAAAAGAAGCTCTTCCAGATGAATGGAAGGAATCAATTATCGTACCAATTTATAAGAAAGGAGATAAAACTGATTGCAACAACTACAGGGGCATCTCATTACTTTCAACTTCGTACAAAATTCTAACAAATATATTAGTAAGCAGACTTACTCCCTATATTGATGACATTCTAGGAGATCATCAATGTGCATTTAGAAGAAACAGGTCTACAACAGATCAGATTTTTAGTATAAGACAGATTTTAGAAAAGAAATGGGAATATAATGGTACTGTACATCAACTATATGTAGACTTCAAAAAAGCATATGATTCAATTAAGAGGGAGAAGTTATATAGTATCCTGCTGGAGTTCGGAATTCCTAAAAAGTTAGTTAGACTTATACGAATGTGTCTAAATGGCACAAAGAGTAGGGTGCGTGTAGGCAAACAGTTTTCGGACACTTTTGAAATCCAGAATGGGTTGAAGCAAGGAGATGCACTATCTCCTCTACTATTTAATTTTGTACTAGAGCATGCCATTAAATCTTTAGAGAATGAGGAAGGCTTACAACTGAATGGTATTAATAAGCTGTTAGTTTATGCTGATGATGTAGTATTGTTGGCCGATAGCGAGGAGATACTAAAGGACAACACGCACACACTATTGAGTAACACTAAGAAATTAGGACTGGAAGTAAATATCAATAAAACTAAATATATGGTCACACGTAGAAATTCATTATATAATGGAAATGGACAGCTAATGACAAATGAGGGAAATTTTGAGGAAGTGGCTGAATTCAAATACCTAGGAACAATAATCACAAATAGGAATGAGATGCACAAAGAAATTAAACATAGGCTCAATTCTGGAAATGCGTGCTATTATGCATTGCAGAGACTCTTGATGTCCCAACTCCTTTCAAAAAACGTTAAACTGAAAATATATAAAACTATTATTCTACCAGTTATATTATATGGGTGCGAAACATGGACTCTTACTTTAAGGGAGGAAAGGAGATTACAAGTATTTGAGAATAAAGTACTTAGGAAAATTTTTGGACCAAAGAGAGATGAACAGACAGGTGAATGGAGAAGACTACATAACAATGAACTACATGGTCTTTATAGGAAGCCAGATATAATAAGAACAGTTAAGTCTCGTAGACTGCGATGGGCAGGACATGTTGCACGTATGGGGAATGAAAGACGTGCATGGAAGCTTCTTGTAGGAAAGCCAGAGGGAAAACGCCCAGTTGGTAGACCAAGAATGAGGTGGGAGAATAACATTAACTATGATTTGAGGGAAGTAGATTATACAGGGAATGATTGGAAAGCATTAGCTCAGGATAGGGATGTATGGAGAGCTTATGTCCGCGCGGCCATGAACCTACGGGTTCGATAGTGCCAGTGAGTAAGTAAGTAAGTAAGTATAGAGACTTTTGGGGACAGCTGTATATTGGTTTGAATTGAATTCAATAAATAATCTCGTGGAAGGTTCATACTACCTTCCTGTATTCATATTTTGTCATCATTATCTAAAATGTTACATTTGTACAAAAAAGTAAAAAACTATTACAAAATTAGACAACCTTAATATACATTTAGAAGAAAAAAAAACTTACATCAATGTAATTCAAGATAAATGTATCAGGGTTACTGAAGTACTTGCTTTTCACTTCATTTGCCATTAGGAAACCTTTAGTAAATGTTGGTCTCTGCCCAATGTAGAAAGGAAGAATAAATCGAAAAATTGTGGCAACAGGATGCAGGAACAGAGAAGCTCTCTTAAAAACTGTAAAATAAAAAATTAACTCTTAAAATGGTGAAACACAAATTTTTGTACCGTTAATATAAATGTGTCAGACCATAGTGAAAATGAAACAATGTAATTACTATATAATTTGACATATATTTAAGTAATTTCTACTCGTTCATTTTGCCCTTGTTTTATTACAAATATTAAATACATTAAATCAATGTATCTTACGGGATGTATCTTACGGGATACATTGTCAACCCCACAGAGCATACAGAGGAGAAAGTAGGTAAGTTTTGCATACATGCCACAAGTGGCGCTAGTGTAGAACTAACTGCTGACACCTAATATTTTTCAATGGTACTAATATGAAATTCAGCACTGTCTGGCGGTAAAATTATGAATTATAATTATACAACACCATCTGGTGAATAATTATGAAATTATTTGTACCCAGCCTCTCAGACCTCAAGATCTTTTTTTCATAATATTTTCTTTTTAATTTTAATTTTAACAGAAGGGAAGAATGGAAATAAATAAAACATGTTAATTTATTTTCGTTTATTAAAATTTAAAAACGTGTATTATGAGCTCTTTTAAATATGTACAATTCACCTACCCCTTTATTCTCAAATACATATTTTATACAATATGTATTATGTTGTATACAATATTTATTAAAGAACCTTAGCCATGTCATACGACTGAAATCCATTATAAAGCCACTCTCATTTTTCAAATGTTCATTAGAAATGTCTGTACACTAACATCACTCTTCCTAACCCAACAAATCTTAGAATTTTATCACTTCTAGTAGGTTTATCTTTGAAAATAGATTCACATTAAAAACATAAACAAGTTTGAATTTACTTACAAATTAGAGTAAATAAAATCTAAATAATGATTTTTACTTTCGATAATATATAATTTTTACAGTACCGTCTAAATAGAACAAAAGGATGGCAGATAAAAATTTCAATGTATGAAATGGCTAATTCCCCATAATCCCATGTGAACACGCCGTGTGCCTTGCATTTGTTTTATTTAGTTACATTATTCTGTTACTACCAAACAGCGCTACCATTGTAGTTCATCATAAATTTTTAGGTGTCACTGTATGCAGTTTCTCCTCTGTATTAAATAATCTGTGGTCAACAGCAGGACATACATTATACGTCTCAATATATCATGTTTACTTAGCTATCAAACCCAGAGGTTCATGGTCACATGGACATAAATTCTCTTTACATCTCTAACTTGAGCTAATATTTTCAAACCATTCCTTGTATTATTCACCTCCCTAAATTATGGTATTCTTGCCTTACCTACTGAATGCTTTCCTTCTGGTTTTCCAACAAGAAGTTTCCTGCTCCTCTTTTTGTTCCCCATTGTTGGTGACAATTCTTTCAGTTATATCATAAATTCCATGGCACTACAGGCCTAAAGGCCCTTGACTTACCATCCAGCTGCTGGCCTCACATCCATATATGATGATCACAAAGGTAGACCAACATACAGCCAGTGTAGGCGTGATATGTGGTCAGCATATCGAGTCCCACAGCCATTATAGCTGATTTTGTCAACCTGGTAAAAAGTTGCCAACAGCATATGGTGTTCCCAAGTGGTCACCCAATCAAGTTCTAAATATGCCCAATGTTGCTTGACTGCAGTGATCGGACGAGAACCAATATTTTCAACACATATATGGCAATTGACGCAGTTATACTGTCATCATCATCATCGTCTTCCATGCAAGTATTAGGCCATGTGGCCAGTTACAGTATCAAAGAGGAATTTTCCATCTAGCGCTTTTTTGGACATCCCAGTGATCTTTTGCCTTGGGGGCAGTAATGAAGCATGGATTTTGGAATTCTGTGAGATGGCATTCGCTGAAGCAGGGCTTCCCAGTTGTTCTGGTAGTTTTGTATATGGTTGAGAATGGGTTCTACCTCCAACTCTTCCATAATTTCCTCATTTCTCTTATGGTCCCACTTTGTACAGCCCAGTTATACTCTATGAATGTAAAATTTGGTCTCTTACTTTAAGAGAGGAGAAAAGGTAAAGTTAAATTTTTTGAGCAAAGAAAGACAAATAGAAAATTAAAAACAGTGATTCTTTCAGTTATACTATAAAGATGTAAAATGGTATTTTATTTTAAAGGAGGAGAAAATATGAAGTACTTACAGGTACATTTTTGGACCAAAGAATGACAAACAGAAAGGTGAATGGAGAGAACTACATAATAGACTGTGATGAGTTAGTGAACCTACATGTGTGATGGTATCAACTGGAATGTAAATAAAACATTGTAGGAAAAATGGTTCTTAAATCAAATTGTTCTGTGCGACATATTGACATTAATTTGAAAACAACATGATGAAATTAAATGTTTCTTATATCTCCTCATATAAATTTTCTAAGTAGATTGCGATTTTGAGACCACAACGGTCTCATCTTCAGCACTTTACTGGCGACTGATGTTATGTCGATCGGAAGAAACTCTTCTTCTTCCCTCTGTTGGTGGACCGATGAACATCTGGATCAGGTCAAAATTTGCGGGATCGACATAACATCAGTCGCCAGTAAAGTGCTGAAGATGACACCGTTGTGGTCTCGAAATCGCAATCTACTTAGAAAATTTATACGAGGAGAGGTAAGAAACATTTAATTTCATCATAAATTAAACCTCATAGTGATTGGTTCCTATAAAAGTTATGTTGTGAACTGTTTTGCAAAAGTTAAAAATAAATTGAAAACAACAGTTTCTCCTAACTGAAACTATAACTCCAAAAGACTGACATTTATCCTCTGCCCAAATGAATATTAATGTTTCAAGTTATAATGTATTTTTCAAAGTTTTATTTTTTTTTTACACAGATCTCTAGTCGTAAGTTTTGATTGCCTCTTATTAAATTTGGTTTCAAGTAGGTAAAAGGTTTTATTGCATCACTGACAATATTCTTTTGAAGATTTATGAGTTTTTTTTTTTATAATTTTACATGAGAAGGACCCTATGGAACTGACTGAGAGGGAAAACACTTTCATACCAAATTTTGCTGATTTATTTGGGTTGTAGACTTTGAATTTCACTCCCCCTCGAAGCTGATTATGCTTTCATTGATAGATATGGGAGGTCCTAGTAAGTACGGGGTGAATCATAAATATGGCTATACGTTTGATTGAGTTGTGTGATGAAAATATTACCATTACAGGAAATATGAAATTACCATTGGAAAGGCAATTATTCAAATTACAACAATGGAATAAAACAAAACAGTGTAAAACTTACGTCATTAGTCAAAATGGTGTTGAATATGCAACAGCAAATTACAATTGCTGCATGGGCAATAATGTATGCTAATGATCATGAGGCCGCAAGACGTGAGTTTAATGTAGCATTGCAGCTGTCAACTGTGGGGAAGTGGAGAAAATGACTGCTGGAAACGGGAAGGATGCAGAAAATCAAACCTCCTGGAAGGCCTCGCATTAGCATGGATGCAGAAACAATGAAGAGAATTGTGGAGGCGTTCAACGCTAGACCACAAAAATCAACCTGCCAAGCTGCACGTGAGCTTCATATCAGGCAATCGAGTGTGTGTCATGTTTTGAAGCATGAGAAGTACCACCCCTTCAAACCGATTAGTGTCCACGAACATAATGAAGACGATCCTGACAGGCAGATGGAATTTTGTGAATTTGTTGTAAGGGAATCAGCAAACGACGAACATTGGTACAGAAAATTGCACTTTTCTGATGAAGCTGTTTTCCATGTGAATGTTAATCAACACAATTGTTACTATTATGGTAAAGAGAATCCTAATGTTATTGAAGAGACACATTTAAGATGCGGCAAAGTCACTGTTTGGGCTATGATTGGATGGGAAGAACTGTTAGGAATGCGAATTTTGGATGAGACTGTTAATGGTGATCGGTATAGTGATATCCTTAGATAAATTGTCCTGTCGGTAATGCAAAGTGTTGAACATGAACAATGTTTATTCCAGCGGGATGATGCACCTCCACACTATGCAACTGCAGTGAGGGAAATTTTGGATGTTCATTTGCAAAACAGGTGGGTGGGAAGAAGCGGCCCCATTGAATGGTCAGCCCATTCCCCTGACCTCACAACATGTGACAGTTGGTTCTGGGGTTATTTGAAGGAGAAGGTTTATGCCCAGAAACCTCAAGACGTCAACATGCTGATATTAGTGATTGAGGAAGAAATTAGAGCTATTCCTCTAAACATGTATCATAATGCAATGAATGACTTCCCAAAGCGTTGCCAATTATGCTTGGATGTAAACGGCGAACAGTTTGAAGTGACTTGCTTAGTGTTGTTGTAAGTGTTTTGTTTTGTTCTATTGTTGTAATTTGACTGATTCCCTTTCCATGATAACATCATATTTCCTTTAATAATAATATTTTCGTCACAAAATGTGACCAAACGTATAGACATATTCCTGAATCACACTGTAGAAGAGAAAACACTTGTGTCTTATTTTTTCCATCACACCTTGGTAACTTCAGCATGGGCAAAATGTAGAATCCAAAACAAGAGGATAAATTCGTCTTTTGGAAAACATCGCCAAAGAAGGGAAATTTCTGGAAAAGTAGTCCTTGATATCAGGGAGGGGGTGAAGCTCCATATTGATCACTATCCCGAAAAAAGCTTTTATATTGGAAAATTTTGTGGGAGATCATAATGAAATTCTAGCTTTTTTTAGTCAAGGTTGCTGATTTTTGAATGCAGGTTCCCTTCATTATTATTATGTTAAAAATGGTATTGACAAAAAAAAAGATGAAAATATTCCACTGGTTTGGTATCGTGATCAAAATGAGGTGATAATACCAGCCCCTGCTGAATGTTATATATTGGTACATTAGTAGTTGGACCGGGATCTAAATTACTCACCTCTACCCAGCTAGGTGTACTATTGTCGGTGATGTCACTTATGTCACTCTCACATTCACTATTATGTAAGAATCCCCTTCACTGTCAGTAAATGACAATTCTAAAACTTACTACCACTTTCATTCACTACTTGTTCTATTTCCTCACATGTATTCAGCATTCTTTTTGCCATTTTATCAAAATAAACAGGATAAATATGTTGCAAATAAACCACCGAAATATATAATGACACACTACACAAGAACTCCGTTGATAATCTCACAAGAGAATATCTTAACTGAATTAAAAAGGGAATTCCCCACACAGAATAGTAGAAATAACATTCTCTTGCCATCTCTTGAAAAATACATGGAACTTCATAGACTAGAACTGCATGCACAGTAGTATGTATTTTTCCTACCCATATATGATAGATAGGCCTCCCATATAAGGGTTTTTGCCCGCGAAGGGTTAATTCATTCAGGAACTCTTGATATCTTTACTCTCAAATTAACTACATATTTACTTATTAAGTTATGTAGATAGGAAATAACACTATGAGGTTTTTTAATATTGTTTATTTTTTATTATTATCATCAATGAAAGTACTCTTCAGACAGATAAAAATATAGGCAAAAAATTCAAGAAGTTCACATACCATCCTTTGGTATTTGACAAGTTTCAAAAAATTTTCAACAAATTCAACATTAAATTAGCACCGAAAAATGATTACAGCTTAGGTAATTTAATAAAAACCAACAAAAATGAAAAGATTGAAGACTGCAAAAAATCGGGAATTTATCAAATTAATTGTAAAGATTATGAAAAGATATACATAGGAAAAACAAAAAGGAATCTAAATACAAGATTAAAAGAACACCTCAGAAATGTTAAAAATGGAGAAACCGAAAAATCTGCAATAGCTGCACATGCCTGGTCAGAAAAACCTAGAATAGAAACCAAAACAAAATTACTTAAACAATTGGAAAAACCGAAGGAACTCACAATTTGGGAAAAAATTTACATATGCAAAGAATGAAAATACAACTATGAATTTTGAAATACCCGGTTATAAAGAAAGAGGACTGATTTTGGAAATTCTTCGGTCGGCCACCAGATGGCGCGGAGGTCAGTCTGCAGGATAGAAGGCCGTTGGACGTCAGTTGTGAACGTGACGCAGCATTGAGAATGTCACAAAAGATGTGAAGAAACCCAGGGTCTGCTATGAATTATAAAGTATGAGGTGAGTGAAATAATAAAAAATAAACAATACATATTTACTATTCATATTTGCAAATATACTAAGAGCTGTAATTACTTACAGTTTATTGCCATTATAGCCTCTTCATTATTCATTCCAGTGATGTATGGTCCTTTGAAATAGTTCCCAGAGTCGATAATATTAATAGGAGTATCTGGAAGGAATGCCTGCGATGAGGGAGCGTTTGGTTCCCATGTTGGGCCGTACAAAGCACCCATTAGAGGCTATAAAAAAACAAACAAAAAATTAAGGTGATTTACTTTATATGAAAATTATAATGGATTTATACCATTTTGTCCACTGCTGTGGTCCGAGGTAGCATGCTGCCTTGTCATGCAATGGGCCCAGGTTCGATTTCCGGTCGGGATAGGCTCCTGGGTGAGGTCTTTTGGGGTTTTTCCTCACCTGTAAGACAAATGTCAGGAATTTAGAGCCCAAGAGTCCCCGAAAATCATCCTTATCATTATCATCATCATCCTTCATTAGTGTGGAAAGCAACAGGAAGCTACCACACCTATAATTCCTTAGTAAAGCTGCAAAGCATAGCATGAAAATGCTATGATTGCAGTGAAAGACCTGCCCTAGATATACCATTTTTGACTATTTACTCGATATCAATTCATAAAATATTAATTTCATATTAATGAATGAGTTTGAGAAAATGCTTTAACATCTCACCTCATAAAGTTGCGTGTCTCCATGATACCGGTTTTAAAAGTATAGTATTACTTCCATCTTCAGTCCAAACTTCAACTGTCAAAATTTCACCGTTAACATCATCTTCTGAACTGCCATCTGGTGTCGATTTTATGAAATTGGAGATCAAATTATTCTCGTCACAAATATCAAAATTCATTGCTTTATTTTTGTTCTTCTGAATGTATGTCTTTTCCCAAACTGTTAATTCCAAAAGTTTCTGCAAATGTTTCAAAAGTATAGTTTCTCTTCCAATTTTGTGATTCTCTAGCAAACTATGAGCTGCAATTGCCGATTTTTCAATTTCACCATTTTTAATATTTCTAGTCTTTTTTTTTTGTACGAGTTTCTAAATTCCTTTTAGCTTTTCCTATATATACTTTATTGCAGTCTGAAGCTGGACATTCACTCAGCTCCTTCCTAAATGAGCAAATGAATAATTAATGAATCGGGAAATGGAAAATAAATGTATAAACAATTAATTAATTAAGTAATTGAAATAATAATCGGACATACGCCCTATTTATATTCAAACAAACCAGAAAGACACGTAGAATACAATTATATAATGATTAATCATAAATTAGATGATCCCGAGGAATTAATAATATAACATTAGAAACGTTCAATTATGACTAATCTAGGGAAAGGCTGGTGACTGCAAACCTTCTATTGTGCATTGATGGGCTCGAGACATATTTATAATAAGTTAAAGATCTCTAAAATTGTTTCCTCTCCAGAGGATTAGATGCATTTTATTCAGCCAGTTAGAACTTACAATGCTATAAGCCTTGTACTCTGGACAGCTTGAACAAAAAAAAAGGACATATATTGCTGGGAATTTTGGAAACTCAGCAAAGAGGTGTTTTTACAGGGGATGAGGAAAACAAATTAGAGGCGAAAGAAGACACTTAACATAATCAGAAATTTTCAGAACCTAAGCAAACTAGAAGCCAAGCCAAATGCATGATTATACAGGATTCCCTGGTTAGTTGCATAAACTTATGTCCCACTGTATCTGATCTTGTAAGAAGGAGGGTCCTAAAACACTCGGTGACGTCACAACAAACCAAATGGTCCAAAATCCTACTACTCAAAAATTATAAGACAAATGCACCAATGGGTACATGTATTATATCTTAAGGCGGGCGTTATCATATGGTCACAAATATTGATGAGTGGGAGTAAGAGTTATCCTTATGACCTGAATTACAGACTAAAATTAATTCTCGTGGTTCCACTGGGCACGAGTAGTTCAATTACATGCGGCACTAACATATTTACAGTAACTTGAGTTCATCATTACTTAAAGTGCTAACACGGGCACATATACTTGTTATCTATTCGCCAACGGCAGTAATAAAATAAATAGAGTTCCTTGTTAACGGACTTAGTAATAAAGCACAACGATTCGCATTAGTGAAATACATAAAGATGGATTAATAATTATAGTAATTTATAGAAACGAGTGAAAATATAGGCGCGGTGTAATTACTAAATCAACCGTCAGTTAAGCCACCTCAGCATACAAGTGCCACCATATGATAAATGCCGATCATTACGTGTTTTTGATTATTATTGTGTGTTCAATTGTTCAACATGGAAGAAAATATTATTAAAGTTAAATTAAATCTACATCTCTATCATCATTTCTCTACAACCAAACATAATCGTGTCTGCACAATCCTTGCATATCCTGGGGCCAAGAGCACCTCATCCTACTGTAACCTACTGAGCTACCCGAGGTCCTCAAATGAAGAGGAATAGATAGATCATCGATTGATTAATGTCTTTGACATCGTCCGATTCCTAATAGCCAATTTTGTCGGTCCATCCAATCTCCTGGTTGTAGATGTTTCTCCTTCATATATAAACATATTCCCTGACTCCGGGAGGTTTTAGGTCTTCCTCTGCTTCGTCTTCACTCAAGTTTCCATTCCAAAATAGATTTTGGTAGTCGATCCTCTTCCATTCGCTGGACATGTCCGTACCATCTTAATTGCTGAGTTTTAATATAATCTAAAATAGGTCTTCAATTTTCATTTTCTCCCTTATAACTGAGTTCCTAAATTTTTTCTCTTCTTGAAATTCTTGCGGCCCTTCGTATAAAATCCATTCCCATTGCCAAAAGGTACTTAATATTTAATTTTAGGAAGTTATATTTTGAGGTTATTTTAATTAATAAGGTACTTACTTGTTTTTGTTGTTAATGGCCAAAGTTCTGCTCCATAAGTAATGATGCTTTCAACAATTGTATGATATATATTCATTTTCATTATTCTGGCGCACACTAAATCCCTTCTTACCATAAACCCTATATGCCGAGAACCTTTCTGTTGTAAATGTCTCCCAACAGTGGGGCTTTTAACCTAAATAAACCCACCATAAAGATATATATTTTGTTACAAGTCATTGCTACTGATTTAATAAATTCCAGATTTTTTACTATCTGGGACATTAACTTTCTTAATAGTTACTAGTAGATTATCCAGACTAAATTTGTTAATCGGTGCTAATGTAACATCAAATTTGTTAAATATTTTTTTTATTTTCTGTTTGCCGACATTGTAAAGAAAAGAAAGCTAGCAAAAATGAAATTGTTACACGAGCCAAATGAGGTAAATTTAGAGCAACCACCAGACTACTAAAGAGTAAAAAGAGGGAATATCTGAGAGAGAAGATTAATGATCTTAAAATGAATGCAAAAAATAGGAACATTAGGGAATTATATCAGGGAATTAGGATAGAGAAGAAAGGTTAAGGTAAAATGTAATCACTCACCTCACTAATATTTTTCGTCTTATTTTAATTTAAAATAGTTTCGGAACTTTAGATTTCAGTTCCATCGTCAGTATCTCCGTGACTGTTGTTCTGTTGTCTTGAAGAGAAGACGACAGAACAACGGTCACAGAGATAATGACGATGGAACAGAAATCTAAAGTGCCAAAACTAGTTTAAATTAAAATAATATGAAGTGAGTGATTAAATTCTACCTAACTGAATATACCTCATAGTGTGAATTCCTAAAATAAGTAAGTCTTCTGTGATTCCAGTACAATTTTGAGAGATTCTTCATCTTCTAAAATGAGATCTAATTTATAGCAATGACATGGATGTTCTCCATTCATTTTGTTTTTCTAGTTCTTGCAGATGATGCTGTGTTCAGAGGAGCAAAATTTGATGTGATGATGTAATGCTGTGTTTTAGATTTACCTCCAAAACCTCACTTGATGTTAAGAGGTAATTTTCTCAAATGGAAAATGTATTATTTGACAGGATACTCAGCATGATTCCAGAAAACTTTAAGAAACATCTGATTGTAAGCAGATAATACATAGGCTCTCAACAAATATTTTAATTTTGTTGTCAAATGCAACTAGAATTTTGTTCAAAATTTAAAAATATAAATTATTATAAAAAAGACACATCATTAACATAAATATGATGATTGTATTGATGAGTGTTCTTGTAAATCAACTGCCTACTACATTTCATAGTTAGATATGGGAAATAACATTATGAGGTTCTTAATTCAATGAATGAATGAGTCACTTTTTATCTTACCTCATAGTTTATGTTTTTTAAACACGGGAACTGTAGTTTTCATCCCTCTCATCATCAATGGATGTTTCGACTACAGGATTTTCGTTATCATCTACAATGTTGTCATCTGGTATTGATTTGATGAACTTTGATATTCAGGTCCTGTTCATCGGGAATTTCGAAATTCATGGATCTAAATTTATTCTTCTGAATATATATCTTCTCCTAAACTGTCAATTCTAAAGGTTTTTCCAAATGTTTTAGACCTTTGGCCTCTTTTTCAATTTTACGACTCTCCAAACAAACTATGTGCTACAATATTAAGTTATGTAGATAGGAAATAACACTATGAGGTTCTTTAATATTGTTTATTTTTTATCATTTCACTCACCTCATACTTCATAATTTATTGCAGACCCAGGGTTTCTTCACGTAATTCGTGACATTGTCAATGCTGCGTATGAGGTGAGTGAAATGATAAAAAATAAACAATATGTGCTACAATAGCTGATTTTTCAATTTCACCATTTTTAATATTTCTTAAGTGTTCCTTTCTGCGAGTGACCAAATTTCTTTTTGTTTTTCCTAGGTATACTTTATTGCAGTTTTTACAACTAATTTGATAAATTCCAGATTTTTTACTATCTGGAGTGTTCAATTACTTATTGGTTATTAATAGATTACCAAGACTAAATTTGTTTATCAGTGCCAATGTAATATTGAATTTCTTGATTTTTTTTTTAATTTGTTATGTATTTCAGGATGATAAGTAATTTTCTTAAATTGTTTTCCTTTCTTTCAATCAGATTGCAGGGTTGTGTATTATTTTAATCTTTTGTGGTGTCTAAATTTCTTTAATTTATTTCTTTAATTAACTGTACACTGTTAGATAAGAAATATAATGAAGAAATAAGAACTGAATTAAACATCTAGAGTGTTATAGATAAAATTCAAGATCTAACTGGCTTCAACATATACAGGGCTTCCAATACAAACCCGGACCGGCCTTACGGAGTTTCACCCGGCACGCAGTGCTGCCTCTTCCTCCCGCAATTCACCCTGCCTGCCACCCGTCCTTGAACTGTTTCTTACCTTATGGAAAATGCTGGGAATGTTGTCCTCCCGCAGTTAAACAGGCATTATACCGAGTAAACACATTTAGATTGACACGCTGTAGTTTGGGCACTGTCAAGTTTCTGATTTCATTTCTTATGTTGTTCTTCAGTTCTTCCAATGTGTGCGGATTTGTTTTGTACACTTTGTCTTTCAGGCTACCCCACAAATAAAAATCACACACTGTTAGATCTGGGGAGCGAGTGTTTCTTATTTTGTACTGAACCAGTGGTCTCAAATTTAGTCACAAGATCGTGGATTGTCGATCTGGAAGGAGGTAATTGTCCAGGGAAGTTCCGAATAAATTCCTCGCGAACGCGACGAGCTGATTCGTATTTATAATATCATTTACACACATAAATGCGCTGCTCTAATGTCAGCTGAGTCTCATCTTGTCGAACGATAGTAAACTGACTAGTTCAAGGACGAGCGGCTGGCAGAGTGAAATGCGGACGAGGAGAGAGCGCTGCCTGACGGGTGGAACCCCGTGAGGCCTGTCCGGTTTTATATTGGAAGCCCTGTAAAAAGAATGACACCCAATAGACTCCACAAATTTTGCTTCACTACCAACCCAAAGGTAGAACAAATATTTGGCGCCCCATAACTAGTTGCAGGTATACGGTCTCTTGATGTGGAAACAGATCTATGGGCTAATTCCATGACGTAGAAGAAGAAGAAATATAGCACATAGTTTGTTGGAGATTCATACAATTAAAAAAGAGGCCAAACTTCTAAAACATTTGGAGAAACCTTTAGAATTGACAGTTTGGGAGAAGATACATATTCAGAAGAATAAATTTAGATCGATAAGTTTTGAAATTCCTGATGAACGGGACCTGATCTCAAAGTTCATCAAATAACACCAGATGGTAATGTTATAGATGACATTTCCATCTAAAATCCAGTAGTCTAATTATTGGATGAAAATTAGAGGGATGTCCTTGAAAACTGCAGTTCCCGTGTTTAAAAAATGTAAACTATGAGGTAAGATAAGAAGTGACTCATTCATTCATTCATTCATTCATTCATTGCCTAATAAATGTTCATTCTATGTTGCCTTTATTTGTTACTGTTGTAGTTAAAATGCTTTTTTTTTATCTGTCTTTTTTAATAATTACCGTAATTATGTGTAATGATCTCGGATGTGATCACGACTTACACATTTGTATAATTCTTTTACTTTTTTATGACTCATGCCCCAAATGGGAGTCACATTACAATGTGATTTTGATTTACAACTAATCACAGTTGTTTTACACCTTGATTTTATCAATTTAATTTCATCACAATATAATCAAGCTCCTTCTTTTTAACATTCTGAATAGGTCAGAGCATTATTTTGCAGTAACTGACTCTCTAAGAAATGCATTGAATATAACAATTTATATATTAAGATGTAAGAATCCTTGAATGCAAGTGACTCCCAGATTGTATATATAGTGCTTGAATGTAACCAGATTCTGCTTGCGGAATATATTAGAAAAACATTTGTAGTAATTGATTATACCACAATAAAAAAAACAGCTGTTTGAACTTTCTTAGACGTATTATTTTCCAGGTATTTTCGTTCCAGAAAAATATAATTGTATATTTACTTCATAGGACATTAGAAATTAATTAATAACCTATAATGTTGATTATAAACAGTTTGATGTGTTTCATTTTTTTCTCCAGTAGGGTACATTCTTACAATATTGCGATCCTTTGGCAATAAATAATATGATCTGGATGCAGTAATGAACAAATGAAACATAATAAACTTTTCTCATTTGTTTTCAAACATGGCCGTTTACATTAAATATATAAATATTTTAAAATAACTATATATAAATAATGATTTGTGAGTAAACAGCTTAATTTTAATCGTTAAATAGTCCTAACAAATGCCACTCTTGATTTCGAAATTCTCATAAGTAATGCCATGAGAGATTTGCAATTTATCTAGAGAATTTGGAAATCGAGAGTGGCATTTTTAGGACTATTTAACGAATAAAATTAAGCTGTTTACTCCCAAACCATTATTTAACTATAGTTATTTTAAAATATTTATATATTTAATGTAAATGGTGATGTTTGAAAACAAATGAGAAATGATTGATACGCTTCATTTGCTTCTTTTGTTAATCACTGCAACCAGGTCATATTATTTACTGCCCCAAAGGATTGCAATATTGTAAGAATTCACCCTAGTGGAGAAATTTATAACCAACATTATAAGTATTAATTAATTTCTGATGTCCTATGATGTAAATATGTCAATTATATTTTTCTGCAATATCATTTCCTGGAAAATAATTTGTTTAAGGAAGTGCAAACAGTGGTTTCTTTTTTTTTTTTTGTGGTATAATCAATTGCTACAAATGTTTTTATCTTATCTCCTACATGCGCTATCCGCTGACATTCATGCAATCTGGTAGCCATATTTCTTAGAGGGTTGGTCACTGCAAAATAATACTATGACCTATTCAGAATGTTAAAAAGGAACAGCTTTCTTTAATATAATAAACTTCAGTTGATAAATTTGAGGCGAAACATGACTGTGATTGGTTGTAAATAAAAAATCATTGAAATGTGATTGCTCATTGACTCCCATTTGGGGCATGAGTTAAATAGTCTAGATAAATTGACTCGTCACTTGGTGAGTCGTGAATTTATCGATAATTTGGAAATCACTCGTGGCATTACTTATGTAATTTAGATACGTACTATCAAACGTTGATAATAAGTCTGCATAACTAAATCTTCAGGGTCAACTGTCATCAATGTCTTAAGGATCTCTGCTGGGTCAGTTGTTACACTACCAAAAGAGGTTGCTAATCTTCCTGCTCGTGCGACGCATGACTCTGGAGACTGTAAAGCCCAAGGACTTAGAGCTGATCCACTTTCAGATATGGCAAAACGGAAGAGTCCTAGAAATAATATTGTATAAAATTAGGCTACTACCACACTAGGTCACAAGGTAACAGTCTGCTAACAATCCCTCTTCATAGCACTTCCTCATATTCTTCTTCCTTCACAGTAGCCTCTGCCCGCTCCTGGATTTCCCTTCCTCAAGATATCAGAGGTTGCTGCACACTTGGCATTTTAAGTCACGCTTATACAGTTACCTGTTGTCAAATAATTAATTATTCTCTATTTATTTAAATGTATATTATGTCATTAATAATTTTTTCTCTTTTTTTATATATCTTGTACATATTATATTTAATTCGTTAAATCTACAGTAAATCAAAATACATTATAAATAATAATTGTATTGTATATATAACATGTAATTGTTTATGTTTATTGTAATTTAGATGTAAGACTATATTTCTGTATTTTTTAAAACCTGGTTGAGTGGCAGACAAGGCTTTAAGGCCTTCACTTTGCCAGGTAAAATAAAGTTATTATTATCATTATTATTATTATTATTATTATTATTATTATTATTATTATTAGTTAGGAGTAATGCCAATTACACATCAAATCTGTAATTACAAGAAGCGATGGACTGAACACCTGCAACGAATGGATAACAACAGATTTCCAAAGCAGGCTTGGATGTACAAACCACAAGGGAGAAGGGATCCTGGGAGACCAAAAAAGTGATGGAGTATTATGCCAGAACAGGTCATAGAGCCTATACCGTGAATATGATTATTATTATTATTATTATTATTATTATTATTATTATTATTATTATTATTATTATTATTAGCATTATAATTGAATACTTACTCACTGGCACTATCGAACCCGTAGGTTCATGGCCGCGCGGACATAAGCTCTCCATACATCCCTATCCTGAGCTAATGCTTTCCAATCATTCCCTGTATAATCTACTTCCCTCAAATCATAGTTAATGTTGTTCTCCCACCTCATTCTTGGTCTACCAACTGGACGTTTTCCTTCTGGCTTTCCTACAAGAAGTTTCCATGCATGTCTTTCATTCCCCATACGTGCAACATGTCCTGCCCATCGCAGTCTACGAGACTTAACTGTTCTTATTATATCTGGCTTCCTATAAAGACCATGTAGTTCATTGTTATGTAAGTCTTCTCCATTCACCTGTCTGTACTTCTCTCTTTGGTCCAAAAATTTTCCTAAGAACTTTATTCTCAAATACTTGTAATCTTCTTTCCTCCCTTAAAGTAAGAGTCCATGTTTCGCGTCCATATAATATAACTGGTAGAATAATAGTTTTATATATTTTCAGCTTAACATTCTTTGAAAGGAGTTGGGACATCAAAAGTCTCTGCAATGCATAATAACACACATTTCTAGAATTGAGCCTATGTTTAATTTCTTCGTTCATCTCATTCCTATTTGTGATTATTGTTCCTAGGTATTTGAATTCAGCCACTTCCTCAAAATTTCCCTCATTTGTCATTAGCTGTCCATTTCCATTATATAATGAATTTCTACGTGTGACCACATATTTAGTTTTATTGATATTTACTTCCAGTCCTAATTTCTTAGTGTTACTCAATAGTGTGTGCGTGTTGGTCTTCAGTATATCCTCGCTATCGGCCAGTAGTACTACATCATCAGCATAAACTAACAGCTTATTAATACCATTGAGTTGTAAGCCTTCCTCATTCTCTAAAGATTTAATGGCATGCTATAGTACAAAATTAAATAGTAGAGGAGATAATGCATCTCCTTGCTTCAACCCATTCTGGATTTCAAAGGTATCTGAAAACTGTTTGCCTACACGCACCCTACTCTTTGTGCCATGTAGACACATTCGTATAAGTCTAACTAACTTTTTAGGAATTCCGAACTCCAGCAGGATACTATATAACTTCTCCCTCTTATTGAATCATATGCTTTTTTGAAGTCTACATATAGTTGATGTACAGTACCATTATATTCCCATTTCTTTTCTAAAATCTGTCTTATACTAAAACTCTGATCTGTTGTAGACCTGT
Source organism: Diploptera punctata (assembly GCA_030220185.1). NCBI lineage: Eukaryota > Metazoa > Arthropoda > Insecta > Blattodea > Blaberidae > Diploptera > Diploptera punctata. Next base: position 515,118 of record JASPKZ010003438.1, read on the forward strand.
TTCTTCTAAATGCGCATTGATGATCTCCTAGAATGTCATCAAATAGGGAGTAAGTCTGCTTACTAATATATTTGTTAGAATTTTGTACGAAGTTGAAAGTAATGAGATGCCCCTGTAGTTGTTGCAATCAGTTTTATCTCCTTTCTTATAAATTGGTACGATAATTGATTCCTTCCATTCATCTGGAAGAGCTTCTTTTTCCCAAATCATACTAAGCAACCAGCGTATCTTGTCCATCAATTTTTCTCCCCCTGATTTTATCAGTTCTGCTGGGATCTCATCTGAACCTGATGCTTTATACATCTTCAATTTTTCAATCGCCATTTCAACCACTAATGCACTTGGCTCTGCGACTAGCATTTCTGCTGTCTGTAACTTATCCTCCTCAATGTCCTGTTCTGTATGTACATTTAATAGCTGATTAAAGTAACTTTTCCATCTATTTAATATACTCCTAGAATCTGCAATCATATCCCCATTTTCATTCCGAATTATGTTTGTTCTAGCCTGAAACCCTTTCTTCTCTATACTAATTCCCTGATATAATTCTCTAATGTTCCTATTTTTTGCATTCATTTCAAGATCATTAATCTTCTCTCTCAAATATTCCCTCTTTTTACTCTTTAGTAACTTGGTGGTTTCCCGTCTAACACTACCCAATTGCTCTAAATTTACCTCATTTGGCTCGTGTAACCATTTCATTTTTGCTAGCTTTCTTTTCTTTACAATGTCGGCACATTCCTCATCAAACCATTTCTTGTTTTGCCTCCTTTTTAAACAACCAATGCTTTCTGATGCTGACAATTTAATAGTATCTCTTATAGTCTCCCATCCTTTATTTATATCAGTTTCTTCTTCGTTTGCCACATTGTCATTTGAAGATTCCAGTACTTCAAATCTATTAGCAATTTTGATTTGGTATTCTTGCCGCATTTCATCATTTTTCAAGTTTTTTAATTCAAACTTTACAGAATCATCTTTAGCGTTTGTTCCTCTCATAAGCGATAGCCGTTGTCTGATTTTCACTCTGACCAGATGATGATCCGAATTGCAGTCTGTCCCTCTAACTGATCTAACATCAATGATGCTACTGTGCCAGCGTTTATCCACTAATACATGATCTATCTGGTTCCGAGTTTCTCCATCTGGGGACGTCCAGGTGTATTTATGAATATCCTTATGCTGAAATGTTGTGCTCTTAATAATGAGATTCTTTAATGTGGCAAATGTGACTAATCTAACCCCATTGTCGTTACTCTCTTCATGAAGACTGAATTTGCCTATTGTTGGTTTGAATATATCTTCCCGCCCCACTTTTGCATTAAAATCTCCTAAGACAATTTTCATATGATATCGTGAAAGGCTATCAAATAAGCATTCTAATTCTTCATAGAACTCATCCTTGATCTTGTCATCTTTATCTTCTGTGGGGGCATGTACATTTACAATTATAAAATCATGTTGTTTACCCTTTAGAATTATGTATGATATCCTATCACTAACAAACTTAATATCTCGGATAGCGGATAGGATCCTCCTTCTGACTATAAAACCCGTTCCAAATGCAGGTCTTTCTGCACCCCCATAGTATAATGCAAAGCTTGCTGATTGCTGACTACCTACTCCTGGCCACCTAATTTCCTGTAAAGCGACTATATCCAAGGGCGATTTATCTAATTCCCGTGTTAATATCTCTAGTGCCCCGCTATTGTATAAAGTACTAACATTCCATGTTCCTAGGAACATGTCCCTGTGTTTGAGCCTTTGGCATGGGTTCCCTGAAGTAGTCCCCGCCCGGAGAACCGAATGGGGGACTATTTTACCTCTGGAAAATTTTACCCCAGATGAACCCATGTCCGCATTTCTTGACGGTTGTATTTTTACGGTGAAAGATCGTCACTCTTTCGCCCAAGGTACTTTTTTCGTCTGGCTTATCACCTTCGACCAGTCCGGCATGGGTAACCTTATCGGCAGCAATGCTACCGCCGGCATAGGTCTCAGGATAATTTAAGCACGCAAGCCACTCCACCATGACAAGGTAAAGATACCATGGAGGGTCATTATAATTGAATAGTTCCAAAAATAGATCTAACCCATAAACTATAAATCACTGGGAAAAACAAAAAACGCATTATGTTCATTTTGAGGCTCTTATCTCTATTTTATCAAACATTCAACACTTTTAAAATTCATATTAACGTCCTATGAAACGCTGGAGGGAAAATTTTCTATAGGATCGTAACAGGCCTTGGCCTAATACTTGGAAGGAAGAAGAAGAAGAAGAAGAAGATTAACGTACCATTGAGGTTATGTAGTAACTAATAAGATATTAAATATAATATTGGTACCTGGTAAGTCAGTCGTCCTCAACTAAATTAATATGCTTCTATGCTTCATCCAGAAATTCCAGGTACCAATTTTATATTTAATATCTTATATCTAACATATTGTAACACATTGTAATAGCAGCATGTGAATTTCGCAGGTAGCATTAGAACACACATATATTTTCTGATGTTTAAAAGTTGTACTGTCTTTTATTACTGTGTCATAATCTAAATACAGTAGGTCTACTATCAACAAAGATACTAACCTTTGGATAATGGTGATAACAAGTGATAGTGGACACTGGCTGCTCCAGCACTCTCTCCAAATATAGTTACTTGATTTGGATCTCCCCCAAAATTAATCATATTTTTCTTTACCCACTGGAGAGCTAAAAGTTGATCTTTGAGTCCATTATTTCCAGGGACTACATCATCCTGAAGGCTAAGAAAACCTAGAAAACACATAAATATATATTAATTGGATTACAACTTTTACAATTTAATAAATAATATGAGTATATGGGATCGTGTTTTATTGATACTCTTTCTTTTTTTATATTAAAATAATGAATTATTTTGTATATTTATATTAAATTTATTATATTTGATATTATATTTATAGTGGAATAAGAATATCAGAAAATACAAAATTATACACCCTATTGTTTGCAGATGCAGATATCTACAGTGAAAACGAAAATTATGGCATTTCAAGGTGTAGATCCTGTCAGAAGTAAAATTGTACTTGACAATAAAATTTTGGAGCAGGTGAATAATTTTACATATCTAGGATGCAATATCTCATATGAAGAAGAAAAGGATGTAAATGTAAAAATATCTAAATTTTTAAGAATTTTAGGGTTAATAAATTCTATCTTCAAGCCACAGTTAGTCCAAAAACATTCAAGACTAGGGTCGTATGTTAGAACATTACTCTCTACTCAAATTACTTCCAATCACTAGTGAGCTGATTCACCGTGAGCAATTGCTGAGAACGAATTAACGGCCGACTTATCGGTAATGCATGAGAGTCGACGTTTTCGTAATATTGGCAACGAATTACCCAGAATTCTCAGCGATAAAACCACTTCCGTTATTTTCGTCTGCTATAGAGGAATGCATTTATGCTTGCATCCCGCAAATAATACCGTATACAAACACGTCTGCGACACGCAATATTACGCCGATTCTCCTGTTCTTCCAGTTGAATTCTTTGGTAGACTCTATCAAATTCCTCTTCTCCGTGTATACCGAAAACATGATCGAAGTCTTCAAGGTCCGACATCTTGGATAAATGTTGGATAAAGCAGCAAAGTACATCGATTACCATCGGTCCCCTTCGGGATTTTAATTTGAGTTGCTCATGTAAGCTACCTCCGCAGGTAGCTTACAAATTTAACCAATTATTATCGCATGAACAGATTTCTGAGTAAGCAAAATCGTATTAGCATACAACTTGCTCAGCAGAGAAGGCATTTTACTGTCTAATGCGTCCAAACATGCGACCCTAAAAGTGTATAAAACACTGGCTCTTCCAATTCTTTTGTATGGTAGCAAAGTATGGACGTTGAAACAGAAGGATATACAGAGACTTAGATCTGCTGAAATAAGATACCTTCAGAGGACTGCAGGATACACACTACTAGATCACAAAAAAAATGAAGACATCTTAGAAGAACTACACATGGAACCTTTAGAAAACAAAATTTCTGATTATAAGTCAAGATGGATGCAATATGTTCATCGAATGGAAGATCACAGGATACCCAAACAAATGTTAAGATATCAACCTGCAGGAAGAAGAAGACCAGGGCGTCCACTCAAAAGACTTCTGGACGGTGTTTCTCTTGAGATGAAACAGGTCAAGAAATGGCCTAAATTCGTGAATATACTATGTTGATGATGATGATGAATTATATTTACAATATAATGTATATTTAAACAAGTAACTTGTTTCAATTATCTGGGATGCATTATATTGTACCTGCAAAATTTGGATATGGAGAAGAAATTAGAGAAATTTCAACAGATATGTGGTTCAGTAAGAAGATATATGAGAAATAAGACCACAAGGGAAACTCAATTGAAATTTTACAAAACAGTAGCCGTTCCAACATTATCAAATGGGTTTGAGACTTGGCCTTTAACACTCTATGATAAACATAGAATTGAGACAAGAGAAATGAGATTTCTGAGATCTGTTGTAAGTGTATCAATGAGAAGTCAAAATATCAGAGATGAATTACAAATATATAAACGAGAGAATATACAGAAATAACTTTAATTGGTTTGAACATGTATAAAGAATGCCAAATAATCATTAATCAAAACAGATGCATCATTATAACCCTCAAAGGCCAAAGAAATATAGGAAGACCAAAATGATGTTGGAAGGACGAAATGCACCTGCAGCATATAGTGCATTGGGGAGCAGAATGGCCCATACTTTGAAGATAATGATAATGATGGTGATTTATAATATTATATATTTATTATATTTAATAACAAAGTTATTAAAAACAAATGTACAAAAATATATTACAGATAAAATAGGAGAAGATCAAAATGGATTCAGACTGGGAAAGTCATGTGTTGACAATACGTTTGTAATCCAACAGTCAATTGAAAAACAAACTGCAGTTGGAAAGGAAATTCATTTGACGATAGATTTAGAAAAAACTTATGACTCAATTCCGAGGAACAAATTATGGGAAGCATTAGAGAAATACAATATTGATAGAAAACTAATTGAAATTATTAAACAAATTTATAAAGGTAACACAGCTTATGTTAAAATTTAAATCATTTGAAAATAGACTACAAAGAGTGTGATCAGGTACCAGGAGAATTTAGAATGAGAGGAAATACTTAACTTGACAGACCAGTAAGGAAATACCCATAAACTACAATATTATCATTGTAACTAAAGCCCCGATAATGGGGATTTAAATGGTGCAGCCATTTAAATATGATGTCATTATACTATGTTAGATGTCTCATTGGGTCGGTGTGTTGACCGCATGCCATCCAAGACATCTACGAGCAAATAAGGTAATAAAAACATTAACTTGGTCTAGTAACTCCTTATGAAAAAGAGGCTATGGCTCAACAGTGGACTTGCAATTATAGATAGATACCATGTTCTAAGTGTCATAGGTTCGTGAAACTTTGGCAATATATAAAGAAAGGTATATAATTTTTTTTTTCCCTGCAAAAAGTAAGAATTGTGAATTTTAATCATATATTGCCAATTTTCACCCATTGCAACCCTTAAAATATTTAGAGAGAAATGAAAAATATCATCATCATCATCATCATGATTGGTGTGACGGTCCTTTTAGTTTGACCTTAGCCTCCCTCATAACAACTATCCATTCTCTTTGGTCAATGGCCTTATTTCTCCAATTTGTTATGCCAATCTTCCATAAGTCCGCCTGTACATCATTTCATCCATCGTAACCTAGGCCTCCCAACTTTTCTCCTTCCATCCAGCTTAGCATTTGATATTATCCTGGGCAAACGTGTCTTGTTCATTCTGCAAATATGGCCCAACCATTTGATACATCTAATTTTAATATCTATAACTATATCGTTATCTTTATATAGGTCATATATTTCCTGGTTAGTTCTTATTCTCCAGGTACCCTTATCATTAATTGAACCATATATTTTCCTTAAGATCTTTCTCTCCCAGTTGGCATAGTCTTGTAGTGATTCTTTCTGATATGGTCCAGGATTCACTGCCATACACTACAACAGGTTTAATAATTGTTTTATATATTCTTATTTTAATTTTCTTAGATATATATCTAGATTAATTTAAGATATATTACATGATAATTAAGCTCACCAAGAATTCCAAGACGATAATTTAGGGTGACAATAATAACATCTTCTTCAATCAAATAATCAGGTTCAAACGCAATCCTGTTTCCTGTACCATAGAGGAACTCTCCGCCATGAATCCATACCATTACAGGCAGTTTAAAATCTATTGTTGTAGGCAGCTGTCAACAGTACAATGCATTCTTATAACATCTTATATCTACTTTCTATATTATTTCTATGCTAAAACTCTGTAGCACAACAGCCTAGAAATATCTTGGCCTACTATCCGGCTGCTGACCACACATCCACATGTGGACGATCATCTAGTCACTATAGGGATGAAATTTTGTCAGCATGTTGGGTAACCAAACTATTACAGCTGAAATGCTACTTATTGTAGCTACCCAAATTCTTTACAATGCTGCGTGGGCTCTGGCCCCATACTGGTTGAAATTCCATGAGCAAACATTTTTCACCCATAGGAACTCGAACCAGCACACGTCCCCTAGTCCTGCACCAAACCATTCAGTTACAGCACAGAACAAATTATTTCTGTACTTACTGCATTTTTCAGGACAATATTGTTTGTGAAGAGGCATAAAAGTAATTCCTAATGAAAAAAAATGAATATCTCTGATTCTAATTTTCTGGCATTATTATCAATTTTTTTCCGTTAGTTAAGGATATATTTTGCTTAAATACATGTTTATATTTTTATATGCCTTAAACCAATCAGTCTGAATTAATTTTTAAATAATAAATCAAACTATTCAGATGGAATCCCAGTAGAACTGCAGGAGGAGAAAAATTGATGGACAAGATACATCAGTTACTCAGTATGATTTGGGAAAAAGAAGCTCTTCCAAATGAATAAAAAGAATCAATTATTGTACCAATCTATAACAAAAGAGATAAAGCTGTTTGCAACAACTACAGGGGCATCTCATCACTTTCAACTTCTACAGAATCCTAACAAGTATATAAGTAAGCAGACTTACTCCCTATATCGACATTCTAGGAGATAATCAATGTGGATTTAGAAGAAACAGGTCTACAACAGATCAGATTTTTAGTATGAGACAGATTTTAGAAAAGAAATGGGAATATAATGGCACTATATATATGAACTATAAAGTTTTATTTTTATTTAATTAATGAAAAAATGGATTTTCATCAAGTAAACGCCAAATCAATTGATTAAATTAAATAACATTTTACTAAAAACTAACTTACTAACACTATCGAACCCAGAGATTCATGGCTGCCCAGACATATATGAACTCTAGAACTCTCCATACATCCCTATCCTGAGCTAATATTTTCCAATCATGCTCTGTATAATTTATCTCCATTAAAATAGTGGTTAAATTTGCCTTCCTACTGGACAGGTTCTGTCTGGTTTTTCTACAAGATGATTTTATTTACCTCTTTAATTCCCCATTTATACCACATGTCCTACCCATAGCATTCGACATGTCTTAACTCATTGCATCTAGTTTCCCATAAACACTATGTAAAAAATTTAAACTCCATGGTACGACAGTCCTAGAAGATCCTTAGCCTTCTAATCATCAGCTAGTCTCACATCCAGATCACAGAGGTGGAGATGATTGTGCCAGTATAGGGATGGCATGTGTTCAGCATGTTGGGTCCCCCAGCCTGGAGCTGCTACTCAAATTCCTCATAATGCAGGGTTAGCACTAGTCCCACACTTACAGGCCTCAGGGGGGCCCTGGGGTAGTAGGAGGTTAAGGCTCCCACTTTTTTTTAGACAATCGGCACTTGTTGTCAGCCCTGCGTGACGGCCGCCTTTACTCCCAGAAAAAGCGTCTGGTACTCGTTTCCGTTAGTGATTGGGTCGACCCCAGGGCCAGAAGGTTTGGATCAGTTTAAAAATCCTGACCCCACCAGGACTCGAAACCCTTGACCTTCCAGATTGTAGCTCAGTGCCTTAACCATCTACGCTACAGTGTGCCCCAGTCCCATACTTGGTGAAATATAATTACAAGTAAAAATGTCTTATAGCACTGCTTCAAGGCATATTGTTTTAAACAATTCAACTACAGAGCAAGAAAAGATTGTAGCTCATTTTATGTAGTTTTGTCCTTTTATCTAAGTGTTCATTTCTCTTTGATTCTAAACACTTCTCAAATACAGTAAAAGCTTCTTATTCGTGGTTCCTTTATTCGCGGGTTAAAGAAAATTGCGACACAGTTCTTGCATTCGCGACAAAAAATGTCTTTATTCGCGGATCCAGTCGGTATATTAGAACGAAGTATCCTATATATATATATATATATATATATATATATATATATTTTTTACTGCAGGCAGGTGCCAAGACGGCTTTTACAAATAGTGATTCAAACCAAATGGACAAATAAGTACAAAACAAAACAAACTTATTGTCACTAACCCTAAAGTTCATTGTTAAAAACTGTTGTATTTCACGTGCCGATATGTACTTTGATAAATGTCTCCATTGCCACGATCGGTATATAATATTGTTTCAACTTGTCATTCGTTGCAATAATTTTTATTGAATGACGCGTGTCTCTTGTGCTTTGTTCGCAGTTTATAATGTTGAGTAAAAGGAAAAAAAAAATAGTACCGAAGAAAAAAAATAGTCTCGCTGGTTAAAGTAAAAATAAAAATTCTTGACAGTTTATACGCGTTGGCGAGTCGTTTGCGTCCATATCACTCTGTTTCAATGTTAATGAATCAAGAAATCCGAAGACAAAATAAGGAATTCTATCACAGAATTCACAGCTGAATATCAAACTTAATTGAAAGACCTTTTAAAATGGCAAAACAGCAAAAAAATTACTAAGTTCTTTAAGTCCTTGCCTATACCTGACAGTTATAATTAGTGGACATTTTTCAAAATCTCTCATTAATTGATTTTATTTTGACTATTTCATTCATAGACCGATAATCGGGCCTCTTATGTTCGTAATGAGATATATTTCCGCAAATTAACTTCTTTAACAAGGATATCGAAAGAATGGAAGAAAACCGACTTGCTAAATAAGATAGACCAATGGACGGGAGAAGAACAAGAGGAAGACCAGCCAAGAGATGGATAGACAGTGAATGCACATCCAAATACGTCTTCCTCCGAGGAGTGATTTTGGAAATAAACAGGATGAAAATCCTACAAATTATCTTTAACAACAAGAAGACAAGGATATCGATCACCAATGTACGATCGATATGGTACAGCAAGAAATGCCAAAAGAAAACAACCTCAAAAATTACCAAACAAAGTTATTTCTGTTACTCCAAAAAAATGTATTAAATGTTGTATTAATGAATTGCATTACTGTTAATAGTTATTTATCATACAATCATATGTTACTGATTTTCCCAATCCCAAAGATATTTAACGGTAAAGTATGCTATTTATACGAGTAATCATACAGCCGGTTTAGAAATCACCCGGAAGTAAGATAGGAATACATAACCTCACATTTGGTAAATTTTAAACATTATATTTATTTTTAGCTTCTGATGTTGTATTTTTCGCTATATAGTCACTCCAAATCCACCGCGAGGTCGAGTTTTTCATTAGATAAAATCACTCGCGACTTTGTCGCTCGTGATTTTTTCAGAAAAACACAACCTCGTGTTAGATTACTGTAGATAATTTTTATTTTATTCTGTAAGCTTGGCACGTATCCCCTATATATCCATACAAATTATCATTCCATATTCGCGGCATATTTGCGGAACAAACATATCCCCCGCGAATAAGAAGCTTTCACTGTACTCATAATCTTTTCTCCTTCTTAAAGTAAGACATCATGTTTCACAAACTGTAAAACTGGGTGAACATAAAATAAAGGAGATAACTTTAATTTTAAAATCTTCTTAAGCCACTAAAGTAATTTTAAAATAATTAAATATATTCACCGTCGGTGTGTAGACATTTAAAACAAGACAATCTTCATTTCCAACATATTTAAATTCACTTGTATCAGAAACAAACTGTGGGCACATATTTCCATCTTTGGTACAGTCCCTGATCCCATCCCAATGTTCTGCTGGCTGTGCTCTCTGTAAAACAAAAATAAACAATCAGATAAATTACTGTCTGATAACAGTATCTCAAAATTATGATAAATTTCAGAATAAAGCAATCAAAAGTCCATCACGCAGGAACTGCATAAACAAAGCGAATTCCTCAGCAAGTCAAAGTTATGGTCCCATTTTGCTGTTTACAGAATATATATTTATTTTGTTAAATAGTAAAAGAAAACTCTATTTCCGATGCCAGTATTTTAAAAATGTCAGACTGCACTGAAAACAGATTATGCATATCTGTACGTTATTACTGATTTACATATTATTGTATCATTTGATGCCAATTTAAATAATATCGATTCACATTTCCATTAATTTATTAAACATATTAAATTAATTAAATCTTATGCATTACAGAGACTCTTGACGTCCCAATTCCTTTCAAAAAAACTTTAACTGAAAGAATATAAAACTATAATTCTACCAGTTATATTATATGGATATGAAACATGGACTCTTAACTTTAAGGGGCGAAAGGAGATTACGAGTATTTGAGAATAAAGTTCTCAGAAAAATGTTTGGACCAAAGAGAGGTGTTCATATTAAAGCACGTTGAAGTTATGTAATAAGATGTTAATTATATAATTTTCTACCTGGTAAATCAGTCGTCCTCAACTAAGATATTAAACTTCAAGTTATTCTAATATGGAGGCCTTTCGAAAACAATATTAATTTCCAGTTAAAACGCAGAAGATGAAACATTGTTTTCGAAAGGCCTCCATATTAGAATAACTTGAAGAGGTTTAATAATTTAGTTGAGGACGACTGATTTACCAGGTAAAAAAATATATAATTAACAAAGAGAGATGAACAAACAGATGAATGGAGAAGACTACATAACAGAGAACTACATGGTCTACATAAGAAGCCAGATATAATAAGAAGAGTTAAGTCTCATAGATTGCGATGGGCAGAACATGTGGCACGAATGGGGAATGAAAGACGTGCATAGAATCTTTTAGTAGGAAAACCAAAGGGAAAACGCCCAGTTGGTAGACCAAGAATGAGGTGGGAGAATAACATTAACCATAATTTGAGGGAGGTGGATTATACAGGGAATGATTGGAAAACATTAACTCAGGATAGGGATGTATGCCCGCGCGGCCATGAACCTACGGGTTCGATAGTGCCAATAAGTTAGTTAGTTAATGTATCTTATAGGACATATTGCCAATTTATGGATTAATTAAATTGTACGGTTTAAATAACAATGATTACAAGATTAAACTTTTCATTTTGGTTTTCTGGTAAACCCCACTTCTAATTTTATTAGATTTTGCTGATTTTTTTTTTTTTAGAATATCTTCATCAGTTTATTTTGATAGCAAATTCTGAGTTTCGTTGGGAAACATCGAAATTGGCGACCTCTAGAGCAAGTTTTAAATTTTTGTTTCGGATGAACTTGCGTACCTAATGGTCCGATTTTGCTGGTTAACGAACTCTACCCTACTCTTTTTAATTAACTGCTATATGCCAAGTTTTGTTTCGATTAAATAAAAGTTGCGGCCACACGCGTTAATACGCACATGCACACACACACACACACACACATGATTATATATATATATATTTATTTATTTATTTATTTATTTATTTATTTATTTATTTATTTATTTATTTATTTATTTATTTATTTATTTATGATATAAAAACAAAAATAAATGCTTGGACGGGATTTGAACCCGGACCTCTGGATTGATACTCCAGTGCGCTACCAATTACGCTGCCAAGCAAATCTGGTACAAACATATATATATTCTCTATTATGAGAGGTATCGGGAACTCGGTCCACTGCCATCTAGTTACTACTATAGAGCAATTCCATATGTGACTGACTGACATTTACAATACACTTTTGCTGCAAAATGCTTGCATAAATATTACAATTGGTTAAAATTAGAGGTGTTATATACGATAGAGGAAAAGTGTCTGATTAAGACTGTACATAAATATACAACTTCTGAAGGAAAACAATGTTATTAATTATCTATCAAAGTATGTGTGACTGACTAACATAAATGTCAACTCATCATGCAGCTTAACATGTTCATCTACATCATTCTCTGAAATGTGATCCTTAATTCAATTTTCCAAAATACCGTTTGGAGGGCACATTTCAAGTTACACTTTAAATGAAAAAATAAACCTAAATCACAGTTAATACCGAAGTTATGATCTAATATGTGATGTGTGACTGAATGACATTATTTTGTGACTGACTGACATATCTGAATTTTATTTTGAATTTCAAAATGCAAATATTAAACGAATGTAACAAAATAATATGAAACTAGATAAACAGCTTCAGTAACGGAGATTAATAAAGAGCTGCAAATACTTTATCAATTCTACGAAAATTGTTAAATTTAATTTTGCTGTAAAATAAATATTACTTTAAATCAATAATGTAATTAAATTAACTCGCTTACCATGTACCATTTTAAATTATAAAAATAACGAAACTATTAAATACTTAATAACAAAGTGCCTTCTCTATTGTTAATATACCTACTAAACTTGTATGCATGTATATATATATATATATATATATAGTAACTGATTACAATTTAGTCCGGCGCCATAGCCGAGTGGTTAAGGCAAGAAGCCTTGGCGCAGAGCTATGGGACTTGCGCTGGTTCGAGTCCCCATGGAGGAAGACATTTTCTCATGGAATTTCGGCCAGTATGGGACAGGTGCCCACCCAGCATCGTGAGGCATTTGGGTAGCTACAATAAGTAACGACTCCAGGTTGATAAGACCAACTATAACGGCTGGGTGACCCGACATGCTGACTACATGTCACCCCTACACTGGCTTATGATCGTCTACCTCTGTGATTAACACATGTGGACGTGAGGCCAGCAGCCGGTTTGTAAACCAAGAGCCTTCTAGGCCTGTCGCGCTTGGAGTGGAGTTTATTACAGTTTACCTGATGTAAGATTTAATATTTTTGATTTCTAGATTGAACCACCGAAATAAAAATTTTAAGCCCCCCAGAATGTATACACATTCTTAATAAGTTAGTTATTTATCAGAGTGCATGTACTTTCAAAACAAATTATCGTAAATCGCATTAGTTAGTTGTAGTTAGTAAACAATTGCTGACGTATTGAATTCTACTTTTAAACAACAATAAAAACATAACTCTAATTAGCCCGAATTCTGATGACTCACATCATAACATCGATGTATGAGATCGCATTTCTCTCCCTAGTCTTCGCCGCTAACTTGACCTGACTTGACCCATTAATAAAAATAATGTTTCCTGTCACGCATGAAGTCCCACGCTGTAACTGAATGGTTAGAGTCAAGATGTCTCAATAGAGAGCACTGATTCGAGCCCCATGAGAAAATAAATTTTCTCATGGAATTTCGGCCACAATGGGATTGGTGCCCGCCCATAATCATGAAGAATTTGGGCAGCTACAATATTTAGCGATTGCGGTCGAGAGAATCAGCCACAACGACTGGAGTATCCGACATGCTGACCACATGTCACCCTATATGTTGGTTAGATGATTGTTCACCTCTGTGATTGATATACTTGGATGTGAGATTAGCAACCAATGGCTTTCTATGCCTGTCACGCCATTCAGTTTTTAACACACGAACTTATGAATTTGTTGCGCTGATTGTTTGACAGTTGTGCATACTCTATAACATACGGGTCCAACGCTTTCACGTTGTATACGCAATGAGTCTCTGATAGATGCAAGATATTCAAATTGTTTTTCTAAAAAATTCTTTCCTTCTTCTATATCATTTTGTGACTCCAGTTATTTGGTTGGTTTTACAGCTCACATTACATAATTCTGCACCATTTTGTATCTTCTTTCCCGATTTTTCATACATCCGTGCCATCCTTTTTACTTGGCCGCCAATCGCATTTATAGCCCCCTTTCCATTGTATGATTCAAAGAAGTTCCATTTTATGTCAAAATCCAAATATGCAAGTAAGTAGTGTCACATTGCTAAATGTATAGGCCTATTTCTATTACCTGCTGCTCCAACTGAAAATTTTTATCACCTCAAGTTTTTGAAGAAATCACTATAGTTCAGAAAAACACTTTTCTATAGCAAACATCTGTAGCACACTTGCTATGTGTCACATAACCTGACACTAGAACAAAGTATTTCTTCTGAACTTCTCGTCACCTTCCATATAAACTAGGCAACAGCAGTTAATATTGAGATAGGCCCTATGCTAATTTTTCCAATGAACTGCCTGGATCTCATTTGTAGGTATAATTTTCTGAGAAATCAACAAGTATGGCTGCTTCGTTTACTGCAACCTTTTTCCTGAATATATTTAAATGCTTCCGCTAACTGTCTTTTAGCTCAAATTGACATAGAAAAAGGGTCAGTAATTATTTTATGGAACAGCTGAGCCGAACAGTCTACCAGATTTCCTAAACCATGTTTATGTTAATCCTCAGCGGAGTGCAGCAAGCAACTGACTGCACCATTGCGTATTAGCATATATACGATAGGACAAATGTCAGTCAGCCACGGGACACTAGCGGAAACAATAATGACTTTACAAGAAAATGTCAATACTTTTTTGTTAGTTGTGTACCGATAACGTAGAATCCAAGAGGTAATTTTATTCCATTAATTATTATGTTGTGTACAATAATTCTTATACGTTTTCTGTGACTGACTGACCATAGCTTGCAGTTAACAATTATAGGACACATTTAAGGTATATAGAAATTAGAAGGCAATTAATATTATTACATTTACGACTAGGGAGGACCAAAGTATGGTTTAACAAAAGAGTTTGTAAAATAAAACGAATTAATACGACCAAATCATTAAATAACAAATTGGTAAAACTTTGCGTGTTTTTACAGGTTTGGAATATGGCAAGTTCCACCACTAATGTTAGATTAAAATAATACACTTATGGAACATTATCTTATAGAATCAGAAAATTTGATCCTTAAAGATATATATTACGCCAAAAAAAAATATTCCTGCGTCAATTAAAAAATTTTCATCTCGGTATGACATTTTCATGGAATCGCTCTATAACAAATAAGCAAATTAAAGATAATAATTTCACTTTATAGCAGTGACGCTTCTTTATTTCAACGTTATAATTAAGTCTGATTAGGTAGGCCCATATGTCATTTTTTGTCACAAATAAATAAGAAATGGAGGAAGTTACAAATTATTGGTACCATCTTACCTTGTATTCAGTCTTATTTCCCGTAAAATACACGTGAGTAGACAGAGGAACCTCATTTAAAAATGCGAAGACATTATGGCAGAGAGCTGATTTCAGATTTTGGTGATTAGAGCGGCGTCTTAGAAGCCTCTAACAACAACTCCCCGGCTCTGCCTGGCAGTAACAATGTATTTTTACACGCTTTATATTAGCTTGACCTGTATCTGTCTATGTAACGGACCTATACCTATGTAACGGAATCTTTGAAAACGATTTTCACCCACATTTGATCGACTTGAAACTTTGTATACTTGTAAAGGACCCGTAACAATACAATAATTTCATAATTGCTTTCTAAAACCCTGGCCAGAATCACCAGAAAAAAAAATAAAAAAAACGGTATAATATGTTGCGGACTTATCGACTTTTTAGTCAATCGTTGTAAGAGCTCAGTTGGTAGAGCGGTGGTATATAATTTCAGTAATCCATAGGTCGCTGGTTCAAATCCGGCCTGGGGGATTTTTTTAGAAGAGTATTAAGCAATTAAATTTTCATGGGATTCCGGTTTATGACAAGCAATTAAACTAAAAATAAAAAATATATATAATAATAGTTTAAAGAACTAAAATAACACGCTTTATTAGAAAACCAAACTAAAAAATAAATAATAATTCAACAAAACTAAAACAACACGCTTTATTAGAAAACCAAACTAAAAAAATAAAAATAATTTTAATTTCCAACACGCTTGGTATGGTCAACAAAAAAAACATCTCCAATACATCTAGAATAAAACTAGAGTTATCTACAAAAAAAATAATTTTACCATCAAAAGCGTGGGGTGCTTTTTATGGTTTTTACGTTTTCTTCTTAGAGACTTTACTTTTACCAATATCTGTTTATCATATATATTAATTGATATAGAGTACCCCACGCTATTGATGGTAATTTTTTTTGTATTATTTCTCTGGATGTGTTGGAGATGATTTTTTTGTTGGCCACTTTAATTTTATCCCAAGCGTGTTGGAAATTAAAATTATTTTTCATTTTTTAGTTCGGTTTTCTAATAAAGCGTGTTGTTTTAGTTTTTTAAAATTATTATTTATATTAAACCCAAGGGAGACAGTTGGCTTTGATGCCGTCTGTTAACTAAATTACTGAGCTGGCTTTATTGTGTACGTACAGTGACGTCAAAACTCGTGGTCCACTCCGTTTCATCCCTTGCATGTTTTATTATACCCATACCAACAAACAATATAATAAAACAAAAGAATGCTGAACTATTTTCACTGAAATCAACAGATGCAAATGCAGCTAATTTAATACAACAGTTCACAACACCTTCATATTCCGATCGTGAATTGTCCAAAGAGATGAAAAATTTGCGTAGTATTTTAATAGTATATTACGATGCGAGGTTGGGAAGCGGTTTTTACAGAATTGAGGAAAAATGTTTAAAAACCGAGCGACAGCGAGGCTTTTAATTATCGAGATTCTGTAAAACACTTTACAAACGTGCGTTGTACATTTTTTTTGCGCGATGGTGTTTTCAAAATAATAAAAAATAGTAAAATAATAACATCTATGTTGCAAATATTTGTGTTCATTATAAACAATTGACTAACGTTAACAGTGTGGGCAATGTTTATTAGTTGAAACAACAGGAGGCCTTGAGAAAAATTATTGATAACATGGCCGCGAGTACGTATTTTTGTTTTATATTGTTTCAAATAAATGTCAGTTCATTTAAAATGCAGTTATTTGTTTCGTATAATGTATATTAACAATACATTTTGGATATTTTCTGTATATACATCGTACGTAGTATACATAGAGGGCAGTGGTTTTACCTCACCCACGTGGGTGTAAATGTAATATTACAGTATAGTTATTTAGGTTGGCAACCCCGAAATGTAGGAAGTTGATCTTACAATAATGGTCGCCATTGCTGGTAAGTACGACAAAACGCACTATCGCGCAAAAAAATACCCTTTAGTGAATTAATTAAAAATACGGTTATTCACCAGAATGACTTGATCTTGATTTTTTGTTTATTGTTGTGAATTATAGCTTTTCTTCTGTATTTACTAATATATTCTAATGTTTTAAACTTTTTCAAACAATTTTATAACATTATTTGACAATTTTTAAGTATTTATTTAAATACACAAATCACAACATTATGACACTGTTAGACAATATTGTGATGCTGACTGCTATTTTCTCCACAGATATATTACTTTCTATTTAGAGAATGTAATTATTAATAAAGATATTAATGACAGCTAATTACACTGGACAACAAATTTTAACTTTTTGTCGGTTACTGAATTTAAATGACCAGGTTTCGATGTATTGTTTCATGCTGAACACGAAAATGACAATGAAATTGTCAGCAGTGGTCTCGTTTTTTCGTAATTTTGAAAAATATATTTGAGTACTTCTTTTTCCCCCTCCTTAAATCTGGTAATATTAAGACTAGCTTAACTCAGTTAAGGATGTTTCCTTTTAGCTTGTCTGCTGTAATGAACCTCGGGGACATCTCTCACCACTGATCAACAAGTCAGTTAGTTTATAATTATGTATTCTATTTGCCTTGGTATCGTCTTTCAAATGATGAGATCGTCATGTCTCCAAGTTCATCAGAAACCGCACTACATTTATCAAGGAAAAAGTCCAAATGAGAGTGGAGAACATGGATTTTTAATGACATATTGCACCCTATTTAAGGATAAGCTAGTAACACATTTTTTGTAGTTTGAGGCCCGGAGGTTCTCCAAGAAATTTAAAGCAACTGCTCTGCATGATTTCCATGCATTTTCTTCTTTTCTTTTCAAAAGTTCCGAAAAGTGTTTATCTTTGAAGAGTTATCTAATCTAGGAACCAATAAAAATACCTTCTTTAATTTTAGTTGTACTTAGTCTCGGAAATTATGTGTGTAGGTACCTAAATGTACTCCCATCAAGTATCTAAATGCAGTCACATCAGTAACACTGCCATAAGATTGAACATTGATGAATTTAAAAATAATCGTCATCTTCTGGTTTGTGTTGGATATTTATAGCAGACATTTAACCTTGTATATTGTTGCAGAATACAATTTCATTTTATTTTTTAAATTGCTCAAGTGGTCTGGCGTGTTCTCTTATGCAGAAACCCTTACATTCTTGCCAAGATACTTAAGCTGTATAAGTCGCGAAGCCAGGAGCTCTGCTTTGGCCTTTGAGAGTTCTAAGTCTCGGACAAGATCATTTAATTCCTCTTGAGTCATTCTCAGTGACTAATTTGGAATTTCAGGATTGAAGTTAGGATAATGGGATTTGTTGGTCTGGGTATTTCTTCTGAAGTGCCGAATTTCGTTTCATCGTTCGAATCAATATTATAGGAGTCTGGTATTACTGGAATAGGAAGCTCTTTAGAGTGTGGTACCGGACGAATAGCTGAAGATATTTTAGGATAATTCAAAGCTGATCTCTTCTTCTTTGAAATAAACGTAACTGGTGGGACAAGCAAAAATAACAATCACTTACGTGATTAATTTGTTCTCTCCAAATCATGGGAATTTCTTCTTGCCTTTCAACCAGTCACTAAACTTTGTAGAAGAGCCATTGTAGCAAATATGTGGAGCAAAATGTTTGTCAAGATTCTCTACTTTGCACCCGAAATAAATATTGGTACGCTTTCTTAATAGATGGAGTTATATATCGCTTTGGTAATGAGAATGTCACTTTTCCGCAAATATAACAAACGTTATATGGACTATACACACAATTTCGTGGCATTTTGCTTTTATTACGCTGCAATCTTAACTCTGCGCATAATTAAAAAAAATGTATGTGAGAAAATACAGACATGTCACACATGTGTTCTACATGACAAAACTACACACACACACACACACACACACACACACACATATATATATATATATATATATATATATCCATCTGCCCGAGGGCAGGTCTTTCACTGTAATCATAGCATTTTCATGCTATGCTTTGCAGCTTTACTAGGGAATTGTAGGTGTGGTAGCTTCCCGTTGCTTTACACACCTGTGAAGGATGATGATGAAGATAATGATAAGGATGATGATGATGGCCATATGATTTCGGGGACCGTTTGGGCCTTAAAGTTTTCCTGACATTCGTCTTACAGGTGAGGAAAAACCCCGATAAAAATCTCACCCAGAAAAACTGTCCCTAACGGGGGATCTAACCCGGGCCCGCTGCGTGGCAAGGCAGCACGATACCTCGAGACCACAGTGGTGGACATATATATATATATATATATATATAACTTACTGTATACACCAAGGCACAAACTATTGTTTACTCATGAAATTCAACTTCAACTGATTTCACAACCTGTTGGAGTAAAAACTGACCCTTTAAGATAAATGTTATCCATATTATAGAGCTGTCACTGTCTGTCCTCCTTCAAGGGTGTTTCCTTGACCTTCACACTGACTACAATATTCACAGCATACACAGTACCACTAAGCTTGCTGATAATTTAAAAACCATACCACTGCCATCATTTTAATTGCCATATTCGTAATTAGGAGCTAGATCTTAACATAAGGAGATCTCTTTTACTTCCGTAACTTTTTGGCTGTTATCCAGTATTATTTTTATTAGCGTGTGTTTTAAGTTCAGCCATATTTTGGTTAGATTTTAATAGCGACTAAATGATTTCGGTGAAGAACTGACATACATGCATTCAAAGAATCATATCCTACACTTACCATGAACCTGAGATTCCCAACTGGAGGCTTCGCATAAGGAATTCCCACGAAACTAAAATATGTCTTGTTACTTCTGGAAGTTGTTAGAGTGGCACCTGAGATTCGCCCTTGTTCAATTTCAACTATAACTTCAGCTGTTGCAGCAAATCCATCTCTTGCTAGAATCACCGTCATCATCACCATTATCCAGAACTCCATGTCTCTTCAAGAAATTTTCCTGTAAAATTATATTTACACATGCATTGTAGGACTAAATCGTTTTACAAATTAATTTAATTCTATTGAATCATTTTTTACACGCTTTATATTAGCTTGACCTGTATCTATCTATCTATCTATCTATCTATGTAACGGAATCTTTCAACGCGATTTTCACCCACTTAAAATCATTGTATCGACTTGAAACTTTGTATACTTGTAAAAGACCCGATACAATACAATAATTTCATATTTTGTTTCTAAAATCATGGCCAGAATCATCAGAAAAAGTGTCTTTGTAACTATGTAACGGAATTTTTTAACACGATTTTCAACCGCTTAGAGACATTGGATCGACTTGAAACTTTGTATACTTATGAAGGACCCGTGACAATACAATAATTTCATATTTTGTTTCTAAAATCCTGGCCAGAATCATCAGAAAATCAAAAAAATGAAAAGTGGTATAATAGGTTGCGGACTTCTCGACTTTTTAGTCAATCCTTGTAATTGCTCAGTTGGTAGCGCGGTGAACTCTCGTGGTATATAATTTCAGTAATCCGTAGGTCCCTGGTTCAAATCCGGCTGGGAGGTTTTTTTAGAAGAGTATTACTTTTAGCTCATACTACAATAGTATTGAATTTAAAGATATTTGCATTTTTATCTTATTCTGTAAAATATTAAAACTAAAAAAATAAATAATAGTTTTAAAAAACTAAAACAACACGCTTTATTAGAAAACGAACTAAAAAAATTAAAAATAATTTTAATTTCCAACACACTTGGGATAAATAATTTTACCATCAAAAGCGTGGGGTGCTTTTATGAGTTTTACATTTTCTTCTTAGAGACTTTACTTTTACCAATATCTGTTTAATATCAAATATATTAATTGATAAAGAGCACCCCACGCTTTTGATGGTAAAATTATATATCCCAAGTGTGTTGGAAATTAAAATTATTTTTCATTTTTTTAGTTCGTTTTCTAATAAAGCGTCTTGTTTTAGTTTTTTAAAACTATTATTTATTTTTTTAGTTTTAATATTTACACGCTTTATATTAGCTTGACCTGTATCTATTTATCTATGTAACGGAATCTTTCAACGCGATTTTCACCGACTTAAAATCATTGGATCGACTTGAAACTTTGCATACTTGTAAAGGACCCGTGACAATACAATAATTTCATATTTTTTTCTAAAATCCTGGCCAGAATCATCATAAAATCAAAAATAATTTTAATTTCCAATACGCTTGGGATAAAATAAAGTGGTCAACAAAAAAATCATCTCCAACACATGTAGAATAAAATTAGAGTTTATCAACAAAAAGAAAATAATTTTACCATCAAAAGCGTGGGGTGCTCTATATTAATTAATATATTTGATAATAAACAGATATTGGTAAAAGTAAGCTCTCTAAGAAGAAAATGTAAAAATCATAAAAATCACCCCACACTTTTGATGGTAAAATTATTTTCTTTTTGTTGATAACTCTAATTTTATTCTATATGTGTTGGAGATGATTTTTTTGTTGACCACTTTATTTTATCCCAAGCGTATTGGAAATTAAAATTATTTTTCATTTTTTAGTTTTCTAATAAAGCGTGTTCTTTTAGTTTTTAAAAACTATTATTTATTTTTTACACGCTTTATATTAGCTTGACCTGTATCTATCTATCTATCTATCTATATATCTAACTGAATCTTTCATCGCGTTTTTCACCCACTTAAAATAATTGGATCGACTTGAAATGTTGTATACTTGTAAAGGACCCGTGACAATACAATAATTTCATATTTATTTTCTAAAATCCTGGCCAGAATCATCAGAAAATCAAAAAAAAAGTGTATTTGTATTTATGTAACGGAATTTTTGAACACGATTTTCATCCACTTAGAAACATAGGATAGACTTGAAACTTTGTATACTTGTAAAGGACCCGTGACAATACAATAATTTCATATTCATTTTCTAAAACCCTGGCCGGAATCATCAGAAAATCAAAAAAAGTGTTTTTGTATTTATGTAACGGAATATTTAAACACGATTTTCACCCACTTAGAGACATTGGACCGACTTGAAACTTTGTATACTTGTAAAGATCCCGTGACAATACAATAATTTCATATTTATTTTCTAAAATCCTGGCCAGAATCATCATAAAATCAAAAAAAGTGTTTTTGTATTTATGTAACGGAATCCATGAACACAATTTTCACCCACTTATAGAAGCATTGGATCGACTTGCAACATTGTATACTTGTAAAGGACCCGTGACACTACAATAATTTCATATTTTATTTCTAAATTCCTGGCCAGAATCATCAGAAAATCAAAAACATTAAAACTGCTATAATAGGTTACGGACTTGTCGACTCTTTAGTGAATCGTTGCCAGAGCTCAGTTGGTAGAGCGGTGAACTAGTAGTATATAATTTCAGTAGTCCATAGGTCACTGGTTCGAATCCGCCTGCGGAGGATTTTTTTTTAGAAGAGTAATACTTTTAGCTCATACTACAATAGTACGGAATTTAAAGATATTTACATTCATATCTTATCCTGTAAAATATTAAAAATAAAAAAATTAATAGTTTTAAAAAAATAAAACAGCACGCTTTATTAGAAAACCGAATTCAAAAATGAAAAATAATTACACGCTTTATATTAGCTTGACCTGTATCTATCTATCTATGTAAAGGAATCTTTCAACGCGATTTTCACCCACTTAAAATCATTGGATCGACTTGAAACTTTGTATACTTGTAAAGGACCCATGACAATACAATATTTTCATATTCATTTTCTAAAATCCTGGCCAGAATCATCAGAAAATAAAAAAAAGTGTTTTTGTATTTATGTAACGGAATTTTTGAACACGATTTTCACCCACTTAGAGACATTGGACCGACTTGAAACTTTGTATACTTGTAAAGATCCCGTGACAATACAATAATTTCATATCTATTTTCTAAAATCCTGGCCAGAATCATCATGAAATCAAAAAAAGTGTTTTTGTATTTATGTAACGGAATTTTTGAACACGATGTTCACCCTCTTAGAAGCATTGGATCGACTTGCAACTTTGTATACTTGTAAAGGACCCGTGACACTACAATAATTTCATATTTTATTTCTAAATTCCTGGCCAGAATCATCAGAAAATCAAAAACATTAAAACTGGTATAATAGGTTACGGACTTGTCGACTCTTTAGTGAATCATTGTCAGAGCTCAGTTGGTAGAGTGGTATATAATTTCAGTAATCCATAGGTGGCTTGTTCGAATCCGGCTGCGGAGGATTTTTTTTTAGAGTAATAATTTTAGCTCATACTACAATAGTATGGAATTTAAAGATATTTACATTCATATCTTATTCTGTAAAATATTAAAACTAAAAAATAAAAAAATTAATAGTTTTAAAAAACTAAAATAGCACGCTTTATTAGAAAACCGAACTCAAAAATGAAATATAATTACACGCTTTATATTAACTTGACCTGTATCTATCTATCTATGTAAAGGAATCTTTCAACGCTATTTTCACCCACTTAAAATAATTGGATCGACTTGAAACTTTGTATACGTGAAGAGGACCCGTGACAATACAATAATTTCATATTTATTTTCTAAAATATTGGCCATAATCATCAGAAAATAAAAAAAGTGTTTTTGTATCAATGTAACGGAATTTTTCAACGCGATTTTCACCCACTTAGAAACATTGGATCGACTTGAAACTTTGTATACGTGTAGAGGACCCGTGACAATACAATAATTTCATATTGTGTTTCTAAAATCCTGGCCGTGGGGTGCTTTTTATGATTTTTACACTTTGTTCTTAGAGAGCTTACTTTTACCAATATCTGTTTATTATCAAACATATTAATTGATATAGAGCACCCCACGCTTGTGATGGTAAAATTATTTTCTTTTTGTTGATAACTCAAATTTTATTCTATAGGCTATGTGTTGGAGATGATTTTTTTGTTGACCACTTTATTTATCCCAAGCGTATTGGTAATTAAAATTATTTTTTATTTTTTAGTTTTCTAATAAAGCGTGTTCCTTTAGTTTTTTAAAACTATTATTTATTATTTTTTAGTTTTATCAACAAAAAGAAAATCATTTTACCATCAAAAGCGTGGTGTGCTCTATATCAATTAATATATTTGATAATAAACAGATATTGGTAAAAGTAAAGTCTCTAAGAAGAAAATGTAAAAATCATAAAAAGCACCCAACGATTTTGATGGTAAAATTATTTTCCTTTTGTTGATAACTCTAGTTTTATTCTATATGTGTTGGAGATGATTTTTTTGTTAACCAGTTCAATTTTATCCCAAGCGTGTTGGAAATTAGAATTATTTTCCATTGTTTAGTTCGGTTTTCTAATAAAGCGTGTTGTTTTAGTTTTTTAAAAACTATTATTTATTATTAACTGATTATAACAGAACTTTTACATTCTGTATATCAAAAAAGACAGACAAGAACAAAAAAAATCCTAATTTTTCACAACGTAATACAGTAAAACTTGTTCAAAGCGGAATCGCATGGGACCAATTTTTTCCCCTCATTAGACTAGTTTCCGCATTATAAAAAACAAAACAAAATTAATCAATCTCAGATTATAGAGCACCGTATATGTCTTTTTATGCACCTTGGATTAATATTGTAGTTCCGCAGCCGTTGCAAAGTGAAGTATAATACTCGTATGTACGAACGATTTCGACGGTAACGTGCGAAAGAACAGTCCCGTTTTATCAGCGTTAAAATATCTCTTAGGAGCGTATCCTCAAATTAAAATATGCAGTTTCGGTTTCCGCTCACTAACTATACTTTTGTCCACATCCTTTGATTCCCCGCAAATTTCATTCCACACTACATTGTGTCATCTTTTAAAACTGTCCACAACCAACCTGAATATGCCTTGAAATCGTTATTCCCTAGGGATATAGCAACAGCTTGTGACTTTAGAGCACCGGTCCGGAAATTTGGAGATATTTCATCGCGGACTCGTAAAACAGTCCCACACCTCGTTAATTTCTTATTTTTTTTCTTTCCTCCTCATTTGACCATTACCTTGCGTCCATTCATTGATATTTCCTTTGTCTTATAAAATCTCATGAACTTGGGTTTATCCACATTTAAATGTAATCATTACTTCCCATACTGAGAGTTTGTTTTCTTTATCTTCAATCACTTTCACTTTTTGGTTTAATGACAATGATACATACGATTTAGCCATCGTTATTCCGTACATTCAGAACGCTACCTGTGAAAGATACGTACACAATCGATATCAGATCTTAAAAACAAATTTAAGATTTTACAGTGCACTGATTATTTGTGAGATAGGTATAACTCGTCAAATACTTGTTAAACGAATCTGTATTTCGCAAAATGTATGTGCAGTGAGGCCGAAAGAAATTTCCAGATACAGGTAGATACTCTAATTCTCCCGGCGTACAGGAATCATCACTTGTTGTAAATTCGCCTAACGGGAATTCAATGACGTGGAAAATACTTTATTTCCTTACCTTTCCGCCTTATAAACACATGAATTATGTAGAAATATCCTTCCGTTTCCGCGTTGGACAGATTCCATTTTATACAAAATAAATACACGTAAAATGACTATTATTTTGCCGGGACCAATAAATTAGTTCACATTTGACAGATTTCCGCATTATTCGCGTTCCGGATTAAACAAGTTCTACTGTAATACAATAATACTAACAAATAGTTTATGTGCTATTTTACATGATGAGAGCAATTGTTTTTATGTCGCAACAACAAATCTCATTGACGATTTTGCTGAAGTTTTCATAAAAGGGCAAGTATGGCATTAGATGCGCCAGTTTCAGAGCAATTCCATAAGTGACTGACATTTACAATACACTTTTGCAGCAAAATGGTTGCATAAATATTACATTTGATTGAAATTAGGGGTGTTATCTACGTGATATGATAGAGGAATAGTGTGTGGTTAAGACTGTACTTAAATATACAACTTTTGAAGAAAAAAGTGCTATTTATTATCTATCAAAGTATGTGTGACTGACTGGCATAAATGTCAACTCATCATGCAGCTTAACATGTTCGTCTGCATCATTCTCTGAAGTGTGATTCCTAATTCAATTTTCCAAAATACCGTTTGGAGGACACATTTCAAGTTACATTCTCAATAAAAAACGAAACAAAAATCACAATTAAGACCAGAGTTATAACCTAATATGTATGGTGTGTGACTGACTGACTGACATATCTGAATTTTATTTAGACTTCAATATTCTGGAGCTGCAAATATTATACATATATTACAAAATAATATGAAATTATAATAGATAAGTCCACCGCTGTGATCTCGAGATAGCGTGCTGCCTTGTCACGTAGCGGGCCCGGGTTCGATCCCCGGTCGGGACAGTTTTTCTGGGTGAGGTTTTTATCGGGGTTTTTCCTCGCCTGTAAGACAAATGTCAAGAAAACTTTAAGGCCCAAACGGTCCCCGAAACCATATGGCTATCATCATCATCATCATCATCATCATCATCATCATCATCATCCTTCACCGGTGTAGAAAGCAACGGGAAGTTACCACATCTACAGTTCCCTAGTAAAGCTGCAAGCATAGCATGAAAATGCTATGATTGCAGTGAACGACCTGCCCTCGGGCAGAATTACTATGGATGGATAATATATAAAAAGCGATCATATGGAGATGAGTAAAGAACTTCACTCCTTTTATCATGTATAGGAAATGTACAATTAGATATGCTGTAAAAATATTAAATAAATAGTGTAATTTATTTAACTTGGTTACCAAGTATTTTAAATTTCACAAAATAAAGAAAATATTAACTTTTTGACAAGAAAGGGTCTTCTCTATAGTTAAATATGCCTAATATGAGTATAATTTTATTACAACCATATTAACTGATTAAAATTTATCTGATGCTGTTAATAGATTGAACCATTAAAATAAATAAAAATGCCGACAAGGAATTTGCATTGTTCGTTTCAGAACACTAAAATTAACTTTCACGCGTCTCAACTATAAAGACAAAAAAATTAACGAAAAAGTACAGTGTACAAATTATTAATTTTTTTATTTAAATGTTGGAAATTCTGTTATAATTCTTTCAAAGCAACTGATTACAAATTATATTGCTGACATGAGTTCTATTTTTAAACTAAACAATCGAAAGAAATCTCTTACAATGCACGAAATCTTACTTTATGACTGATTGTTTGCACGTGGTGCACATAGTACAGCGTTGTCATACGTATGTTCACTCTGTTGGTTTCCAATAACGCTACACCCAATAATAATGTTATTTTACACTACAGGTTATACATACTTAATCACATATACTCCACACCAATTGTATTTTTTATACAAGAAACTTCATATGATTTAAAACTGTTTTTGCAATTAACAAGCATGGCTCTGTTTCATAAAGTGAATGCTAGTACAATGTGGCAACATCGCACAATGAATCCTCGATAACGCGACACACATGTCATGTCAAAGGTCAAACTAATGCGTGAACCTTTCACGTTCAAGGACTGCCACACACACATTTTCTAAACACATAAGAACCACGCTCTTGTTTTTAATTCCACTCACATATTGAAGAATCGCATAATGAGGAATGATTTAAATGCCATTAATACAAATATAAAAATGTAATTAATATAATTAACGTAATTACTTTACAAGACAATGTCGTTAATACCTTTTTGTTAGTTATGTACCGATAACGTAGAATCCCAGAGGAAATTTGGATCCATCAATTATCGTATTGTGTACAATAATTTTTGTATGTTTTATGTGACTGACTGTAGCTTACCCATAATAATTATAGGGTGCATTTTAATTATCTAGAATATTATAATACAAGTATTAGTATTACATTTATAATCAGGAAGGACCGAAATATGGTACACTGCTCAAAACAATTAGAGGAACACTTGTAATAAATTGAATAAGTAATTGTTTTTTAAAGCTGTGATGCTGAAAGTTGGACAATATGTAAATTGAATTATTAATTTTATCATTGGATACAAATTTTAAAGATCCATGGCCTAAATACAGAGAAATTATCTAAAATAACAAATCTAGAGATTTTTTTTATTTTGGAAGGCACTGGCCACTTCTAATTGATAAGCTTCCTGATGTTGCTATAGTGACGAATGTTGATTATTGCCTTGTTTATTGAAGTCTCTGACAAAATGAGGCATTTAAATGAGTTTGAAGTGTATCATGCTCTACATCTTTTACGAAAAGGTCAATCTCTGCGACAAGTGGCTAGAGAGCTTGGGGTTTCTCCTTCCGTGGTGTCCAGGTTACGCAACAGGCACAGAGAGACAGGTCAGTATTGTAGAAGACGTGGTCAGGGCCGTAAATTTAAAACAAGCCCCCAGGATGACAGATACGTTGTTCTTTCTGCTCTTCGACAGCGTACAAAAAACTGCAAAAGACCTGCAGAATGACCTTCATGTGGCTTCCGGAATCCGGGTTTCAGACCAAACCATAAGGAACAGATTAAGGAAAGAGAATATTCGTCCAAAAAGGCCCGTAGTAAAAAACCACGCTTAACAAATGGGCATAAGGCAGCAAGACGTACGTATGCTGGAAACCATGGTGATTGGAACCATAACCAGTGGGAGTCTGTGCTCTTCTCGGACGAATCTAGGTATCGTCTTACACGTTGTGATGGTCGATTGAGGGTGTGGGGACGGCCAGGAGAAAGATTTTCTGCAGAGGCTGTACAGGAAATTGATAGATTCGGAGGAGGTTCCATAATGGTGTGGGCCGGAGTTGTGTACAACAATCGTACAGACCTTGTACTTCTCTAGCGACTGAATGCTGTCCGGTATATCGAGCACGTTCTGGAAGAGCATGTAGTACCTGCTGCCATTGGAGTAGGCCCTGAATTTCTGTTTATGCAGGATAATGCCAGGGCACATTCTGCGGCTGTCACCAGGGATTTCCTGAGGAGGTATGAAATTGAGACAATGGAGTGGCCAGCGGTCAGCCCAGACCTCAACCCTATTGAACACTTGTGGGATCTTCTAGACAGGAAGGTCAGGAATCGACATCAAGCTCCACAAACTCTGCAGCAACGTGGAGATGCTCTGAAGGAGGAATGGGAGAATATCCCGCAAGAGGAAATCCAGAATCTTATTGGGAGCATGCCACGAAGGCGCCAAAGTGTCATCGAATGTCGTGGAGGCCATACACGATACTAACTCTGTATAACGAGTGTTTAACTTTGAAAAATAAGCACAAGATTCAATTGCTTACATAGCGGAATTATTTGAAAAGTTAATTGTCAGCGTTATTCATTTGTTTTTACTGACATGAGCAATAAATAAATAAATAAATAAATAACCACAAATAATGTACTTTATTAATTTCATGTTTGTACCTTTATCCAATGAAAAAATATTTGCATATTTCATAGTGTTCCTCTAATTGTTTTGAGCAGTGTATAATAAAAACAAACTTATACAGTGAAATCGTAAAACAAAATTTCGTTTAATTTTGCATGTTTTCAGGTATCGGAATATATCATGTTCTACTATTAATTTAGATCAAAATAATCCGTATTTCAAACATTAACTTCTATAACCAAAGAGAGATGAACAGACAGGTGAATGGAGAAGACTACATAACAATGAACTACATGGTCTTTATAGGAAGCCAGATATAATAAGAACAGTTAAGTCCCGTAGACTGCGATGGGCAGGACATGTTGCGCGTATGGGGAATGAAAGACGTGCATGGAAACTTCTTGTAGGAAAGCCAGAAGGAAAACGCCCAGTTGGTAGACCAAGAATGAGGTGGGAGAACAACATTAACTATGATTTGAGGGAAGTAGATTATATAGGGAATGATTGGAAATCATTAGCTCAGGATAGGGATGTATGGAGAGCTTATGTCCGCGCGGCCATGAACCTACGGGTTCGATAGTGCCAGTGAGTAAGTAAGTAAGTAAGTAAGTAATCGTAAAATTTATTCTGAAAAAATATCGAAAAAATTACTCCTGCGCCAATTTCAAAATTTTCACATCGGTATGACATTTTCATGTAATTACTCTACATTTAAATCCTTCCGCTGACTGCCTTTTAGCTCAAATTGTCACAGAAGAAGGGCCAGTAATTATTTTATGAAACAGCCGAGCTGAACAGTCTACCAGATTTCCTAAACCATGTTTATGTTAATAGACAGCGGAGTCCAGCAAGCAACTGACTGCATTATGCGTATTAGCAATATAAGTCAGGGGACAAAAAGTCAGTCAGTCACGGGACTCCAGCGGGAAAAATAATGACTTTACAAGAAAATGTCATCTATACTTTTTTGTTAGTTGTGTACCGATAACGTAGAATCCAAGAGGAAATTTTAATCCATCAATTATTATGTTGTGTACGGTAATTTTTATCCGTTTTCTGTGACTGAATGACCATAACTTACAGTTAACAACTATAGGACACATTTAAGGTATATAGAATATTAGAATCCAATTAATATTGTTTAATTTACGACCAAGGAGGACCAAAGTATGGTTTAACAAAACATTTTGTGAAATAAAACGAATTCATACGAACAAATCATTAAACAAGAATTTGGTAAAATTTTGCGTATTTTTTCAGGTTTTGAATATGACAAGTTCTACCGCTATTATTAGATTAAAATAATGCACATCTGAAATATTTTCTTATAGAATTATAAAATTTGATATTTACAGATATATATTAGATCAACTAACAATGAACTACATGGTCTTTATAGGAAGCCAGATATAATAAGAACAGTTAAGTCTCGTAGACTGCGATGGGCAGGATATGTTGCAGGTATGGGGAATGAAAGACTTGCATGGAGACTTCTTGTAGGAAAGCCAGAAGGAAAACGCCCAGTTGGTAGACCAAGAATGAGGTGGGAGAATAACATTAACTATGATTTGAGGGAAGTAGATTATACAGGGAATGATTGGAAAGCATTAGCTCAGGATAGGGATGTATGGAGAGCTTATGTCCGCGCGGCCATGAACCAACGGTTTCGATAGTGCCAGTGAGTAAGTGAGTATATTAGATCAACAGAATTACTCCTGCGTCAGTTTAAAAATTTTCACCTCGGTATGACATTTTCATGGAATCGCTCTTCATTTACTTTGAAGCAGTTTCTAAAAATTATGATTTATTATAACTGATGAAAGTGATTCAGAAATATGGCTATACGTTTGATCGCATTTTGTGACGAAAATATTATTATTAAAGGAAATATGATGTTATCATTGGAAAGGGCATCCTTCAAATTACAACAAAAGAACAAAACAAAACAAATCACTGCTCACGTGCAGCTTGGCGGGTTGATTTTTTTGGGCTAGCGTCGAAGGCCTCCACAATTCTCTTCGTTGTTTCTGCGTCCGTGCTAAAGCGAGGCCTTCCAGGAGGTTTGATTTTCTGCATCCTTCCCGTTTCCAGCAGTCGTTTTCTCCACTTCCCCACAGTCGACGGCTGCAATGCTACGTTAAACTCACGTCTTGCGGCCTCACAATCATTAACATACGGTATTGCCCATGCAGCAATTGTAATTTCCTGTTGCATATTCAACGTCATTTTGACTAATGACGTAAGTTCTACACTGTTTTGTATTCCATTGTTGTAATTTGAATAATTGCCTTTCCAAAGGTAACTTCATATTTTCTGTAATGGTAATATTTTGATCACACAACGCGATCAAACGTATAACCATATTTATGATTCACCCCGTATGTCAGCATGGAAGCTCGTCCAGTTGCTAGCGTCTTAAAACTCAATCATCAAAGTTTGAGCCGACATCCCTCAATGGTGGTTTGGAAATTAATTA
Source organism: Diploptera punctata (assembly GCA_030220185.1). Taxonomy (NCBI): domain Eukaryota; kingdom Metazoa; phylum Arthropoda; class Insecta; order Blattodea; family Blaberidae; genus Diploptera; species Diploptera punctata. The sequence continues at coordinate 547,341 of JASPKZ010003438.1, forward strand.
CCTGAAGTAATAATTATTTCCATACTAACTAACTCACTGACATTATCAAACTCGTACGTTCATGACCGTACGGGACATAAGCCTAAAGCTCTCTCCTGAGCTAATATTTTCCAGTCAGCCCTGTATAATCTACTTCCCACAAATCATGGTTAAAGTTGTTCTTCCACCTCATTCTTGGTTAAGAAGCTTGCATGCCCCATTCGTACCACATGTCCTGCCCATCGCAATCTACGATACTTAACTGTTTTTGTAGTTTAACTGATAATAAATTCGTTATTTCAGTCAACATCACGTTTATTATTAGTTTAACTGTATCAACTGCTCCAAGGGAATAATACAAAGGAATATTGAATTTTATCTTTTCTTATTGTAACTGGTTTCCCATGAAGATATTTTAGCTAACTGTTATGTAATTGTCCACCGCTGTAGTCTCGAGGTAGCGTGCTGCCTTGTCACACAGCGGGCCCGGGTTCGAGTCCCGGTCGGGACAGTCTCCTGGGTGAGGTTTTTTTTCGGGGTTTTTCCTCACCTGTAAGACAAATGTCAGGAAGCTTAGGGCCCAACGGACCCCGAAAATCATCCGGCCATCATCATCATTATCATCATGCTTCACAGGTGTGGAAAGCAACGGGAAGCTACCACACCTATAATTCCCTAGTAAATCTGCAGAGCATAGCATGAAAATGATACGATTGTTGTGAAGGACCTGCCCTCGGGCAGAATTACTATGGATGGATTATGTAATTCTTCTCCATTTACCTTCTGTTCTGTAGTCCAAAAATTTTCCTAAGGGCTTTGTTCTCAAATATTCGTACTATTTTCTCCTCTCATAAAATGAGAGACCATGTTTCGTATCCATATAGTACAACTGGGAGAATAACTACTTTATATAGACTATATTCAGTTTAACAATTTTTTAGAGTAGTCGTCTACAACAGATCAGATTTTTAGCTTAAGACAGACTTTAGAAAAGAAATGGGAATATAATGGTACTGTACATCAACTAGGCCTATAAGTAGACTTCAAAAAGGTATACGATTTAATTAAGAGGGAGAAGTTATATAGTATCCTGCAGCAGTTCGGAATTCCTAAAAAGTTAGTTAGACTTATACGAATGTATCTAAATGGTACAAAGGGTAGGGTGCGTGTAGGCAAACAGTTTTCGGATACTTTTGAAATCCATAATGGGATGAAGCAAGGAGATGCACTATCTCCTCTGCTATTTAATTTTGTACTAGAGCTTGCCATCAAATGTTTAGAGGATGGAGAAGGCCTACAACTCAATGGTTTTAATAAGCTGTTAGTTTGTGCTGATGATGTAGTACTATTGGCCGATAACGGGGTGATACTAAAGGCCAACGCGCACACACTACTGAGTAGCACTAAGAAATTGGGACTGGAAGTAAATATCAATAAACTTAATATATGGTCACACATAGAAATACATTATATAATGTAAATGGACAGCTAATGACAAATGAGGGAAATTTTGAGGAAGTGCCTGAATTCAAATATCTAGGAACAATAATCACAAACAGGAATGAGATGCACAAGGAAATTAAACATGGGCTCAATTCTGGAAATGCGTGTTATTATGCATTACAGAGACACTTGACTTCCCAACTCCTTTCAAAAAACGTTAAACTGAAAATATCCATCCATAGTAATTCTGCCCGAAGGCAGGTCCTTCACTGCAATCATAGCACTTTCATGCTATGCTTGACGCTTTACTAGGGAATTGTAGGTGTGGTAGCTTCCCGTTTCTTTCCACACCGGTGAAGGATGATAATGATGATGATGGTGATAATGATAAGGATGACGATGATGATGGCCATATGATTTCGGGGACCGTTTGGGCCTTAAAGTTTTCCTGACATTTGTCTTACAGGTAACCCCGATAAAAACCTCACCCACAAAAACTGCCCCGACCGGGAATCGAACCCGGGCCCGCTGCGTGACAAGGCAGCACGCTACCTCGAGACCACAGCGATGGACACTGAAAATATATAAAACAATTATTCTACCAGTTATATTATATGGATGCGAAACATGGACGCTTACTTTAAGGGAGGAAAGAAGATTTGGAGTACTTGAGAAATAAAGTTATTAGAAAAATGTTTGGACTGAAGAGAGATGAACAGACAGGTGAATGGAGAAGACTACAGTGAACTACATGGTCTTTATAGGATGCCAGATATAATAAGAACAGTTAAGTCTCATAGACTGCGATTGACAGGACATGTTGTATAAATGGGGAATGAAAGACGTGTATGGAAGCTTCTTGTAGGAAAACCAGAGGGAATATGCCCAGTTGGTAGACCAAGAATGAGGTGGGAGAATAACATTAACCATAATTTGAGGGAGGTGGATTATACAGGGAATGATTGGAAAACATTAGCTCAGGATAGGGATGTATGGAGAGCTAAGTCCGCGCGGCCATGTACCTATGGGATCGATAGTGCCAGTGAGTAAGTAAGTTATTTAGTTAGTTAGTCGGGACGATTATAGTCTGTCCGTGGAATATGTAGAGAAATTCGCCAGCTTTCCGATTAGACACTTTTCTCGCTTGAAGCTCAAGAACGTGAGTAATATCACGTGATCTATTCTCCCTCCTGCACTTCTTTCCGCGGCCTCATTGGTCGCGCACTTTTGCCCGCATCCTGCGTAGATGGATTATTTCAAACAGCTTCTCTACAGAGTCCCTGTAATGCTCAATAGCAAACATTTTCAGAACTGAACCAAAGTTTAATTTCTTTGTGTATAAGATTAACTTAAAATAATAAAGTTTTTTTTTTTTTTGCAAATGCCCCAGGTTGTCTTTCGACATTCCTGGTGTTCTCTCCTGGCATGGCGTACTTGTAACCCACTTCTGAGGTTGGAACGTCTGGAAGGAGGGGTTATGTTGCCCCGATAATATGATTGGTGATGATGATAGTGGTGCGCCAGGAGAGTCCCTAATCCTAAGCTTAATCTAAGATGAATATGAATGATGATTGCGATGGCCATATGATTTTGGGGACCGTTTGTGCCTTAAAGTTTTTGTTGACATTTGTCTTACAGGTGAGGAAAAACCCCCGATAAAAACCTCACCCAGAAAAACTGTCCCGACTAGGGATCGAACTCAGGCCCGCTTCGTGACAAGGCAGCACGCTACCTCGAGACCACAGCCGTGGACATAATAAACTAATATTAAAATGCATGGAAAACACAACAATGGCAATAAGAGACCTGCTGGATACAACCAAATATTTTCATATGCAATAAAACTTTAGATATTTAATAAATATTTTTGGTGATAAAATTGTATTACACAAAGTCAATAAAAACCCAAATCTCCAATTTAAAAAATCGAAAGTGCCAATGCGTTTCAGCAGCGTTTCAAGACTTAATATTGACTAAACACAAACAAATTGAAATGTGTAAACTGAAAACCAGATAAAAACAAACTACAACACACGACATAATTGATTATAAATAACATTTGACATTACAGAACTAATCCTCCTCTCCTTTTAATTAACGAAGAGATGGCACTGCCTGGAATAGGGCCCCTCTAGTTATTCATAATTTTATCTTTGTTTTTATAAATTTCAAGGACGTCACGGAATTTGAAACTAATGACCGATCTAACCAGCCTGAGATTAATTCTATCAATATTGTGATCGTGATTAGAAATAGAATAGCAAATCAAAATTGCTAATAGATTTGAAGTACTGGAATCTTCAGATGACAATGTGGCAAACGAAGAAGAAACTGATATAAATAAAGAATGGGAGGCTATAAGAGATATTATTAAATTGTCAGCATCAGAAAGCATTGGTCGTTTAAAAAAGAGGCAAAACAAGAAATGGTTTGATGAGGAATGTGCCGACATTGTAAAGAAAAGAAAGATAGCAAAAATGAAATGGTTAAACGAGCCAAATGAGGTAAATTTAGAGCAATTGGGTAGTATTTGGACGGGAAACACAAGTTACTAAAGAGTAAAAAGAGGAAATATTTGAGAGAGAAGATTTATGATCTTGAAATGAACGCAAAAAATAGGAACATTAGAGAATTATATCGGGGAATTAGTATAGAGAAGAAAGGGTTTAAGGCTAGAACAAACATAATTCGGAATGAAAATGGGGATATGATTGCAGATTCCAGGAGTATATTAAATAGATGGAAAAGTTATTTTAATCAGCTGTTATCACCTCTATGCTGATGATCTTCAGATTTACTTACATTCACCTCATTCTCTCTATAACTGCTTGACGAAAATGAATGACGATCTCACCTCCATCTTTAACTGGTCTTCAAGTATCGGTCTATATCTAAATCCTAACAAGTCACAAATAATTCTAATGGGACAACAAAGACTGCTTACAACTTTTGATATATCTACACTTCCATACATTACTATAAATAATATAATTATCACTTATTCTTCTTCAGTAATAGATCTTGGACTACATCTAGACGCAAATTTAACGTGGCAAACACAAGTGAAACACATATGTAAAAAGACTTTCTCCATCTTACATTATCTTAGACGTTTAAAGAATTTTCTCCCAGTTTCGTTAAAACAAATCCTTGTGCAGAATCTTATGTTGCCACACTTCGATTATTGTGACATTATATATAATGATCTAAACCATGAATTGTCGCAAAGATTGCAGCGTGTTCATAACGCTTGCGTTCGATTCATTTTCAATATCCGCCGTTATGACCATATTTCCGAACACTTTAATAACCTCTCTTGGCTCCGTCTTACTGACAGACGTAAATTGCAATCTCTTTCACTACTTTTCAAGCTTCTGAATTCCTACATTCCTACTTACTTTGCGTCCAGATTTGAGAAGTTATCCTCTTACCACAATATTGACACTAGGTCACAAGATAACAGTCTGCTAACAATTCCTCTTCATAGCACTTCCTCTTATTCTACTTCCTTCACAGTAGCATCTGCCCGCTACTGGAATTTTCTTCCTCAAGATATCAGGGGTGCCGCACACTTCGCACCTTTAAGTCACGCTTATACAGTTACCTGTTGTCTAATAATTAATTTCTCTTTATTTATTTAAATGTATACTATGTCAATAATTTGTTCTCGTTTTTTTATACCTTGTACATATTATATATTTAATTCGTTAAATTTAGAGTAAATCAAAATAGATTATAAATATTGACTGTATTGTACTGTATTGTTTTTATATGTAATTATTTATGTAGTTCTAAGACTTTTTTATTGTATTTTGTATTTTTTAAAAACCTGGTTGAGTGGCAGACAAGGCCTTAAGGTCTTAACTCTACCAGGTAAAATAAAGTTATTTATTATTATTATTATTATTATTATTATTATTATTATTATTATTATTATTATTATTACAGAACAGGACATTGAGGAGGATAATTTACATACAGCAGAAATGCTAGTCGCAGAACCAAATGCATTAGAGGTTGAAATGGCGATTGAAAAATTGAAGATGTATAAAGCATCAGGTTCAGATGAGATCCCAGCAGAACTGATAAAATCAGGGGGAGAAAAATTGATGGACAAGGTACGCTGGTTGCTTAGTATGATTTGGGAAAAAGAAGCTCTCCCAGATGAATGGAAGGAATCAATTATCGTACCAATTTATAAGAAAGGAGATAAAACTGACTGCAACAATTACAGGGGCATCTCATTACTTTTAACTTCGTGCAAAATTCTTACAAATATATTAGTAAGCAGATTTACTCCCTATATTGATGACTTTCTAGGAGATCATCAATGTGCATTTAGAAGAAACAGAAATCCAGAATGGGTTGAAGCAGGAGATGCACCATCTCCTCTACTATATAATTTTGTACTAGAGCATGCCATTAAATCTTTAGAGAATGAGGAAGGATTACAACTCAATGGTACTATAAGCTGTTAGTTTATGCTGATGATGTAGTATTATTGGCCGCTAGCGAAGAGATACTAAAGGACAACACGCACACACTATTGAGTAACACGAAGAAATTAGGACTGGAAGTAAATATCAATAAAACTAAATATATGGTCACACCTAGAAGTTCATTATATAATGGAAATGGACAGCTAATGACAAATGAAGGAAATTTTGAGGAAGTGGCTGAATTCAAATACCTAGGAACAATAATCACAAATACGAATGAGATGCACAAAGAAATTAAACATAGGCTCAATTCTGGAAATGCGTGCTATTATGCATTGCAGAGACTCTTGATGTCTCAACTCCTTTCAAAAAACGTTAAACTGAAAATATATAAAACTATTATTCTACCAGTTATATTAGATGGGTGCGAAACATGGACTCTTACTTTAAGGAAGGAATGGAGATTGCAAGTATTTGAGAATAAAGTACTTAGGAAAAGTTTTGGACCAAAGAGAGATGAACAGACAGGTGAATGGAGAAGATTGCATAACAATGAACTATATGGTCTTTATAGGAAGCCAGATATAATAAGAACAGTTAAGTCTCGTAGACTGCGATGGGAAGGACATGTTGCACGTATGGGGAATGAAAGACTTGCATGGAAGCTTCTTGTAGGAAAGCCAGAGGGAAAACGCCCAGTTGGTAGACCAAGAATGAGATGGGAGAATAACATTAACTATGATTTGAGGGAATTAGATTATACAGGGAATGATTGGAAAGCATTCGCTCAGGATAGGAATGTATGGAGAGCTTATGTCCGCGCGGCCATGAACCTATAGGTTCGATAGTGCCAGTGAGTAAGCAAGTATTGAGCAAACCCAGATTTATCAATTCTATTCAATCTAAAATGCCCATTGTTCTTCTTATTCATAATTTGTAGGATTTTCATCTTGGGTTTTTTAATAGGATGAAAATGCTCATTAAATCTGATTAAAATAGATCTTGTTTGTCCAACATACTTCTTATCACAGTTTTTACATCCGAACTCATAAATACTGGATTTTTTTAAAAAAATGATCTTTATCCTTAGGGTTTTCGAGAATACTATTTAACGACTGACCGAAAATATAAACTAATTTAGTATCTAATCCATTAATAGTCCACCGCTGTGGTCTCGAGGCAGCGTGCTGCCTTGTCACTCAGCGGGCCCGGGTTCGATCCCCGGTCGGGGCAGTTTTTCTGAATGAGGTTTTTATCGGGGTTTTTCCTCATCTGTAAGACAAATGTCAGGAAAACTTTAAGTCCCTAACGGTCCCCGAAATCATATGGTCATCATCATCATCCTTATCATTATCACCACCATCCTTCACCGGTGTGGAAAGCAACGGGAAGCTACCACCACTAAAATTCCTAGTAAAGCTGCAAGCATAGCATGCAAATGCTATGATTGCAGTGAAGGACCTGCCTTCGGGCAGAATTACTATGGATGGATGGATCCTTTAAAAATCTTGCTCAAACCTCTAGTTAAAGAGGAAGCATACGGTATAGTTACAAAATTAACATTATTGTTAATAGCAGAATGGAAAGTCGTGGAATCATTAATCGATTTTTTTGATTTGAACTTTGGAAGTCAATTATCATAAGTAATGCCACGAGTGATTTCCAAACTATCGACAAATTCACGACTCCGAAGTGAGGAATGATTTTTCTAGAGAATTTGGAAATCAATAGTCGCATTGGTTAGGACTATTTAACGAATAAAATTAAGCTGTTTACTAACAAATCATTATTTAAATATAGTTATTTTAAAATATTTATATATTTAATGTAAACGGCGATGTTTGAAAACAAATGAGAAACGATTGTTACGCTTCATTTGTTCATCACTGCATCCAGATCACATTATTTATTGCCAAAGGATCGCAATATTGTAAGAATGCACTCTAGTGGAGAAATTCATAAGTTTATAACCAACATTACTTACTTACTCACTGACCTATCGAACCCGCAAGTTCATGGCCGCGCGGACTTAAGCTATTTATACATACCTATCCTGAGCTAATACTTTCCAATCATTTCCCGTATAATCTACTTCCCTCAAATCATAGTTAATGTTATTCTCCCACCTCATTCGTGGTCTACCAACTTTCCTAAAAGAAGCTTCCATGCACGTCTTTCATTACGCGCAACATATCCTGCCCATCGCAGTCTACGAGACTTAACTGTTCTTATTATATCTGGTTTCCTATAAAGACCATATAGTTCATTGTTGTGTAGTTTTCTCCATTCACCTGTCTGTTGATCTCTCTTTGGTCCAAAAATCTTCCTAAGTACTTTATTCTCAAATACTCGTATCTCCTTTCCTCCCTTAAAGTAAGAGTCCATGTTTCGCACTCGTATAATATAACTGGTAGAATAATAGTTTTATATATTTTCAGTTTAACGTTTTTTTGAAAGGAATTGGGACATCAAAAGTCTCTGCAATGCGTAATAGCACGCATTTCCAGAATTGAGCCTACGTTTAATTTCTTTGTGCATCTCATTCCTATCTGTGATTATTGTTCCTAGGTATTTGAATTCAGCGACTTCCTCAAAAATTTCCTCATTTGTCATTAGCTTTCCATTTCCATTATATAATGTATTTCTACGTGTGACCATATATTTAGTTTTATTGATATTTACTTCCAGTCCCAATTTCTTAGTGTTACTCAATAGTGTGAGCGTGTTGTCCTTTAGTATGTCCTCGCTATCGGCCAATAGTACTACATCATCAGCATAAACTAACAGCTCATTAATACCATTGAGTTGTAAGCCTTCCTCATCCTCTAAAGATTTGGTGGCATGCTGTAATACAAAATTAAATAGTAGAGGAGATAGTGCATCTCCTTGCTTTAACCCATTCAGGATTTCAAAAGTGTCCGAAAACTCTTTGCCTACACGGACCCAACTCTTTGTGCCATTTAGACACATTCATATAAGTCTACCTAAGTTTTTAGGAATTCCGAACTCCAATAGAATACTATAACCAACTTTTTTTTCTTTTTTTTTTTTGTAAGCCCATGTTTTCTCTTTACAGAGATTTAGGCGCTCTCCCCCTACAGGGAAGAATTTGAACCATACTAATTTAGTTACACTTGTTTTTGTATTGATGTCATATTTGAGTGGTCCGTGGTTAGCGTTCCGCCTCATACTGAATCTAGGAAACCAAGGTAGTACTAGTCCTATGATGTAAATATCTCATTTATATTTTTCTGCAACGTTATTTCCTGAGAAATAATACGTTTAAGAAAGTGCAAAAAGTGTTTTTTTTTGTGGTATAATAAATTGCTACAAATGTTTTTATATTATATCCCGCAAGCACTGTGTGTTTACATTCGTGTACTATATATACAATCTGGTAGCCACATGCATTCACTGCAAAATAATGATATGACCTATTCAGAATGTTAAAAAGGAGGAGTTTCATTTTAAAGTGATAAAATTAAACTGATAAATTTTGAGGTGAAAAATGACTGTGATTGGTTGTAAATCAAAATGCATTGAAATGTAATTGGTCATTGATTCCCATTTGGGGCATGAGTTAAATAATCAATAATATTTTCATTAAATGCATTACTTTAGCTATATCTTTAATGGTTTGTAATTCTCTGCAATATCTAATTTCACTTAACGGAAAGGTAATAAGTCGGTGAACTAAAATTTGAAACTGGCCATTTTATGTTGTGAACAATGATAATTGTACTGAGTTGCAAGATTGGTATTTTATCCGAAAAGGCGTTTCTAATTAATTGGTAGCGTATCGAGGAATATAATAGGATTTTAGGGCCGGTTAAAGGTCCTAGGGACTTGGAGGTCAGGACTTTTGGTAACGAAATGATTTATGATTGCTGGCTACTTTGATGAGACATGAAGATTACCGCTACCAGCTAAATAAAGAATCTATTTTGAATGTGTTGACCTACATGCTAAATATATGGTCACACATAGAAATGCATTATAGTTATAATGGAAATGTACAGCTAATGACAAATGAGAAAAATTTTGAGGAAGTGGCTGAATTCAAATACCTAGGAACTATAAACACAAATAGGAATGAGATGCACAAGGAAATTAAACATAAGTGAATTCTGGAAATGCGTGCTATTATGCATTACAGAGACTCTTGAAGTCCCTACTCCATTCAAAGAAGGTTAAACTGAAAATATATAAAACTACGATTCTACCAGTTATATGATATGGATGCGAAACATGGACTCTTACTTTAAGGGAGGAAAGGAGATTACGAGTATTTGAGAATAAAGTTCTTAGGAAATGTTTGGACCAAAGAGAGATGAACAAACAGGTGAATGGAGAAGACTACAGAACAGTGAACTACATGGTCTTTATAGGAAATCAGATGTAATAAGAACTGTTTAGTCTCGTAGATTGCGATGGGCAGGACATGTGGCACGAATGGGGAATGAAAGACGTGCATGGAAGCTTCTTGTAGGAAAACTTGAGGGAAAACGCCCAGTTGGTAGACCAAGAATGAGGTGGGAGAATAACATTAACTATGATTTGAGGGAATTAGATTATACAGGAGATGATTGGAAATCATTAGCTCAGGATAGGGATGTATGGAGAGCTTGTGTCCACGCGGTCATGCACCTACGGGTTCGACAGAGCCAGTGAGTTAGTTAGTTATGAAAATTCAACATAGTTACAACGTAAAAACATATTCACAATAGTAAATTACACTTTACATTAACATACTTTCACGATGGTAATTTTCCGGGGATAAATGTTACAAATATCACTTAGTAATGGGATAAATTATATTAGAAATGTCTTAAGTTGCGTAAGTAAATAGCTGGTTATGTTCAACCCCATCCAATTAGATCTTATTCTGAATCAGTATTGAGTTGCATACCTGACAGTACAGCGACTTGTGTGTGCAGCTTCCCTGGTAGACGTACTTCGAAACACAGGGACTGAATGTGACTGATCTCAGGTGTCACAGAATTTAATATTTTTGTTTACGAGACAAAGCTTATCAATAACGGAACAGAAATATTTGAAACTAATATGAAAGTTGATAAAATATCAGTTACAGTAAATCTTCTTCTTCTTCTTCTTCTTCTTCACTTCACGGACTAGTTATATAAATCGGACCAACGGATCTGTGCCCCTATAGCGCTGATACCATTCTTAGAAAAGTACAGTCTATACTCTCACCCTATCACCGCACTCCCCTCCCACTACGTCAAACGGTAACCAACGGTAACTTACCGAGTAGGGATGTTGCCAAATTTCCCCCAGTCTCATGGCTCTTGAATATTGAATAATGCAAGGTTGGAGTTGAGTTGACAACACTGGAGTACAAGTGCAAGAGAGATATAGGAATGCAGGGAGGGAAATGATTTGCCGAGGCAGAAAAGGAAGGTAGGTTTTAGTTTGCATATCTTACGGAGGCACAGATCCGTTGGACAGACAGTAAACTGCCTGTTCCATCTCACAGTCGTTCTATCTTTTCACTGGCCTTCCTACATTCCTTGAATCTCTTGGTTTGTAGTTAAATGCTGCTTTTGCTAATCTTGTTAAAAATTAAATTGTACATGTTGGTAGGTACCGTTGTCCTCAACTCTGTTAAAATATTGTATATAAAATTAACTGCAGCGCTTTCGGAAGTTATCTTCCATCTTCTGCAGGTTGAGCTTTCGCTACTCGTTGTTATTGTGTACGGTGATATATACTCCAACTGTTTGTACATCCCCGTACATAACAACGAGTAGCGGAAACTCAACCTGCAGAAGATGGAAGATAACTTCCGAAAGCTTACTCTTACTTACTTACTCACTAGCACTATCGAATCCATAGGTTCATGGCCGCGCGGACATAAGCCCTCCATACATCCCTATCCTGAGCTAATGCTTTCCAATCATTCCCTGTATAATCTAATTCCCTCAAATCATAATTAATGTTATTCTCCCACCTCATTCTTGGTCTACCAACTGGGCGTTTTCCCTCTGACTTTCCCACAAGACGCTTCTATGCAAGTCTTTCATTCCCCATTCGTGCCACATGTCCTGCCCATCGCAGTCTACAAAAGTTAACTTTTATTATATCTGGCTTCCTATAAAGACCATGTAGTTCATTGTTAAGTAGTCTTCTCCATTCACCTGTCTGTTCATCTCTTTTTGGTCCAAAAATTTTCTCTTTATTCTCAAATACTTGTAATCTCCTTTCCTCCCTTAAAGTAAGAGTCCATGTTTCGCATCCATATAATATAATTGGTAGAATAGTAGTTTTATATATTTTCAGTTTAACGTTTTTTGAAAGGAGTTGGGACATCAAGAGTCTCTGCAATGCATAATAGCACGCATTTCCAGAAATGAGCATATGTTTAATTTCTTTGTGCATCTCATTCCTATTTGTGATTATTGTTCCTAGGTATTTGAATTCAGCCACTGCCTCAAAATTTCCCTCATTTGTCATTAGCTGTCCATTTCCATTATATAATGTATTTCTACGTGTGACCATATATTTAGTTTTATTGATATTTACTTCCAGTCCTAATTTCTCAGTGTTACTCAATAGTGTGTGTGTGTTGTCCTTTAGTATCTCCTCGCTATCGGCCAGTAGTACTACATCATCAGCATAAACTAACAGCTTATTAATACCATTCAGTTGTAAGCCTTCCTCATTCTCTAAATATTTAATGGCATGCTCTAGTACAAAATTAAATAGTAGAGGTGATACTTTCGAAAGCGCTCCAGTTAATTTTATATACAATATTTTAACAAAGTTGAGGACGACGGAACCTACCAACAGGTACAATTTAATTTTTAACTTTCATCATATGACTTCACCTCAACGGAATTTGATATTGATTCATTCTTCTTACATGTTTAAACCATTTATCTCCTCTCACCGCTGGGGTCCCGAGATCGAGTCTCGGTCACTCCTTGTGGGTTTGTGGTGGACGAAATGGAGCTTGGGCAGGTTTTTCTCGGGGTTTCTCCCGTTTTCCCCTGCCACAATATAATTCCACCATTTCTCCACACTTATCTCATCCATTTCGTTTCATTTCGTTCATCTGCCCCTGTGATGGTGCGACAGGAGTGGTCGGCCGGCACCCTTATCATTCACTGACCTCTCTATATAAGGAGCTTCATCTCATCTCATACTCGACCCGACCCTGAGTTGGACACGAGTTGATGATATTTATTTATCTCTATATTCTTTGATTTTATCATTCAGTGGATATATATTTAACCCTGTTCTTATACTTTCATTCTTTATCTGATCCAATCTTGTGCAGCCTTTCGTTCTTCTAAGGAAGTCCATTTCTATGCTTTGTATTCTACTTTGTAATCCCCGCGAATAAGGAGATTTTACTGTATATCCGCTTTGAGAGTGATTCTAACATAAACAAAAGCAAATTGTATCCTTCCACCATTCGCGCTACAATTACTGTCACATTGACAGGGAGCACGTGTGAAGTTTATAAGACATGTGATAGTTGAATGCGATAGGTTACAAGAAAGCTGGTGAGATTTTTCACTGAACTTGTAAAATACATTTAATATAACTTATTTGACCACTAGTCAAAGGTTTGCCAGACTTGTGTTTTAAAAGTTTAAATGGCGACACAGCAACACAAAATTCAACACCTTCAGCCATTTTGTTGCATCAGAATCGACTGAAGCATGACTCAAATGCACCATTCATATGTAATAAATTATTTTAAATTGTAATTATTGATTAAGTATACTTTAGAATATTTTCTATGTATTCAATAATATTATTTTTATTCACGAAGAATAAAAGTATATTCAGAGGACATATTTTTAATTTAATGAAGAGAACTACTTTTTCGCACACTTATTGCTTCTACATCGTATGTCGGTGTCCATAACCAATGACAACTGAGCAGGTCACATGGTTTTGTTTTGACGACTACTTAACTCATGCCCCTAAGATAGTCAATGACCAATCACGTTTCAATGAATTTTGTTTTACAACCAATCACAGTCGTGTTTCACCTCAATATGTATCAATTAAATTTATCATATTAAAGAAAGCTCTTCCTTTTTAATATTCTGAACAGGTAGAGTATCATTTTACAGTGAACGACTGTCTAACAAATACATTGAATTTAGCAATTTATATATTGTATTCACGTAGCATCGATGTAAGAAGCCTAGAATACAAGTGGCTCCCAGATTGTATATATAGTGCACGAATGTAACCAGCTACCGCTTGCGTGATATAATATAAAAACATTTATAGCAATTGATTATGCCACAATAAAAAGAAACCATTGTTTTGCACTTTCTTAAACGTATTATTCTCCAAGTATTTATGTTCCAGAAAAACATAATTGACATATTTACATCATAGGACATCAGATATGAATAACTTATAATGTTGGTTATAATATACAGTTTGATGTGTTTAATTTTTTCTCCACTGTGGTGCATTCTTACAATATTGTGATCCTTTGGCAATAAATAATATGATCTGGTTGCAGTGACGAACAAATGAAACAAACGTTTCTAATTTGTTTTCAAACATAGCCGTTTACATTAAATATATAAATATTTTAAAGTAACTATATTTAAATAATGATTTGTGAGTAAACAGCTTAAATGTATTTGTTAAACAGTCCTAACAGGCGCCACTCTTGATTTCCAAATTCTCTAGATAAATTGGAAATCACTCGTGACATTACTTGTGAGAATTACTTTAAGAGCGGATAGGCTTTAGGCTACATAACTGAATAATTCAACAATTGAATGGAGATATATAATTTGTGGGAAGTGAAAATTAACATAATACCAGTACTACATTTGTTTAAATGTGCTATTAATTTATCTTCACGTGTTTTACTGAAGTATTTATTGATAAATAACACTGAGCAACAAACATGACTTTTTTTTTTGTCTCGGAAAGAAAAATATCTGATTCTGATAGTATTTTTTCTCCTGAATTCAAATATGATATCGGTTTTTCTCCATCACGCAAGATTTCCGAGAGACAGGCATTTATAATTTCAAACACTTTAATATTTTCTACATTCGTAACTACCCAATATTCTAACATTCGGATTCACCTACAAAGTGAGAAATGACAATTTTCTGCTATATTTCGCCTGTGGAGCATCCCTCTTGATGGTCCAACAATAATCGGCCAGCATATTAGGATTCCATTTGCCTTGATATCTCTTTTCCATAGGTGAAATCTCCTGAGTTACCTCGTTTGGTCTTATTTTACAATGGACAAATGGACAAAAAACGTTTATTTAAAAAATATTTAAATCCATTAATTGAAATTGAAATAAAAAAACTGTGGGTGGTGATTAGAGAAATTCCGAATACATATTTGAAAACACGCGATAAAAAACTGCATTAAGTACAACTATTGGTACTCATGAGACTAAAATCATGTTGACCAGTGTAATTTGTCAAGTTATCAAAAATTAATGCAAAAAAATGTAAAATTTCTAGGTATTTTACTTTTTCATCTTATGAGAAATATTTATGGTCAGCCAGCAATAAACATTAAATACGTTAATTTGTTGGATTAATATTTCACCAAGAGGCTAGCCTCATGGGCTAGTGGTCAGTTTCTTATTACTGTTCATGAGGTCCCGGGTCGAACCATAGGAATTTTTCCTTAAAGGGAATTATTCCTGTGGTTGCCCAGGGTCTGGAATTTAGGTTAAGTACTCTCCTGGCACTTCGTTATCATTTATTATCCATCATATCATCGGGGTAACGTAACTCCACCTTCTAGGCCACCTTCAGCACCAGAAATGTCGAAATGGCAACCTGGGGCATAGGGGAAAAAAATGGCCAAGACAGAAAAAAGTAATGGAACAAAAACTGGGTATGCCCATCTGGGAGGTTTAACAAAATCAGCATTTCCCACAAAGAGACTATTAGCCATGTTAGAGAAACTTACGTGTTGGCTTCCTTAGAAAAGGTTATTGAATTGTATACAGAGTGAGTTTTAATTACACCGACAAACTGCAGAAACTGATTCCTGACTGTAAATGGAGGGAAAAAATTCCTATGTTAAGTGTCCATAAATGCATCGTTGCCACGGTACATGTCACTGACGAATGGCATTATTCTCTCGGTCCTGTTGCATGGCCTGCTAGATCACCGGACTTAAACTCCCTGGATATTTACCTCTGGGAGCATCTGAAAAGCGTTGTGATGTGCTTACCCTTCAACAGCGTGCCCACGTCGCCCGCGACGCTATTCAGAGAGAGGTCGGAACATGCGAAAGAGTGACGCAATCCACGTTACATGTGAACGCATGCATTGCATCCCATGGAGGCCACTTTGAACATCTGTTGTGACGTCGATGTGATTATGCTATGTACTGTGTGCCGGTACGATTTGTTGTCGTTTCACGCTCATCGTTCATTTTCGGACACATGTTTATAGGATCTTTTTTCCTTCATTTCCAGTCAGGGATCAGTCCCTGAAGTTTGTCAGTGTAATAACCGTGCACCCTGCATACATACGTATGAAATATCTTTAAATATTGATTTTTTACACAGTCAAAATTATGGCAGGTTTATAGAAACATATTTACAATAATAAACGCCCCCCTGCTATTTATAAGCTGAACATTTTGTAATAGGCTCAGTCAGGTTATCTGCTCATCTTCGGTTTTCAAGATTCACACATTCAAACCCGACCAAAATCAATGGATTCTTTGAAGGCATAAAATCCTTAGTATGGGCTCCTCTGGAAAGAAAATAAAGTCACGGGTCCTGTATCATACATTTACGGCGTATAACAGAATTTGGAGTCTGAAAAAGGAGACATTTGAGCAAAAGTTGTTGGCCCTTTTATGCCAACATTACAATTGCTAATGAGTATAATGACATAAGTTGTTAAAGAGTGTCATTAAAATAGAATAAAGCATAGCATTTTGCAAAAAAAGTTTGGACGTGAAAGATGAATTTTCGTTGCACAGCTGGGGTAAATGCTATGACCACCAATTGCCATTGCATATCATTCACAATACAGTAAAAGCTCCTTATTCGCAGGGGATATGTTCTGAAAATACAGAAACCGCGAATATGGAATGGCAATTTATATGGGTATATATACCAAGATTAGAAAATAGAATTGAAATTATCAAAATAAAATCAATCAATGAGAGATCTTGGACAATTTATATTAATTATTACTGCCAGGTTTAGGCAAGGCCTAAAGAACTTGGTAATTTTTTCCTGTTTTGCCGCTTTTAAAATATATTTCCATTAAGATTGATATTCAGCTGTGAATTCCTTATTTTGTGTTCGGATTCGTTGATTCATTAACATTGAAAGAGTGTGATGTAGACGCAAACGACTCGCCAACGCATAAGGTCAATCATTTATATTTTTACTTTAAGTGGCAACACAACTTTTTTCCGCTTCGGGACTAATTTAATTTCTTTTTACTCGATATTAGAAATTGGCAACAAAGCAGAAGAGGCGTGTGTTATTCAATCAAAATTATTACAACGATGGCAAGTTGAAACAATAAAACACCGATCGTGGCAAGGGCGGCATTTATCAACGGACATATCAAATACTATGGCGGTAACTTTTAACAACGAACTTTAGGCTTAATGACAATAATGTTTGTTTTACTTTGATATTAATTTGTCCATTTTGTTTGAATAATTATTTGTAAAAGTCACCTTGGCACGTGCCCGCAGTAAAGAAAGTTACCGATGAGTTAATAAAGGATACTAATCCTTCTAATATACCGACTGGATTCACGAGTAAAGAAATTTTAACCATGAAACTGTGTCTCAACTTTTTTAACCCGCGAATAAAGAGCTTTAGCTGTACACATAATTATGTCCATAAACTGTTGAAGTGCCACAGAAAATGTAAGAACACAATTATGTGGGCTACCGATTTTCTTATGAAATATATGTTAAATATATGTCAAATCATAAAGAGAAATGGAATGAAAAATTTATATCCTCTATTTCTATAATCGTATAAGTCTGTTTACACTATATACACATAGAACTAACAATGTTTAATAATATTCGTGTTTAAACGCATGGGAAGAAGTATTAAACAAACTAAACTCCATGACGCAACAAGACCCTTGACGTACCAACTTACTGCTGGTATCACATCCACATCTGCCATAAATATATTTATTTTAGGATTGTTTCTGTTATTTACACAGGTATCCTAAACCAAATATACAATTTTTTTTTCTTCCACACTTCCCAGTCTTGCATATCTGCTTCTGTCATATTTCTCTTCTTCGTGCTGTCTTAAATTCCCTTTAACCACGTTGGCTTTGGTCTGCCACGTTTTCCTTTTCCATGAGGTATTAATTTCAATACTTCTTTGTTTGTTTCTTGTCCCTTCTTCTCATTATATGTCCATATCATCTTAGTTGGATTTCTTCAATCTCTTGTACAATATCCTTTTCTACATTGATTATTTCTCTTCATATATATATATATATATATATATATATATATATATCATCACTGGCACAACAACTCATTTCTGAGTCCTGCCCTCCAATTAGCTCGGTCCTGGCCTCTCTCCACCAATTTCTCAATCCCAACTCTCTATCAACTCCATCCACTTCATCCTTCCATCGTAGTTTCGGTCTTCCTCTTTTTCTTCTACCTTCTGGTTGAGTTGGCCATATCCTTTTACATATTTCTGACTCTTCCTTTCTTCTTACATGCCCTGCCCATTGTAGTCTGGTTAATTTAATGAATTTACTAATTTCCACCTTTTGAATAATGCATACAACTCCTGATTATAGCGTTTTCACCAGACACCATTCTCACATATAGGGCCACACATCCTCTCATATATATACAGTGGTGGATAATCATCTAGCCAGTATAGGTATGACATATGGACAACATGTTGAGTCCCCCAGTCATTGTAATTGGTTTTCTCAGCCAAGAGTGGTTTCTTACTGTAGCTACCCAAAATCTTCACAATCCTGGAAAGGCAATGCTCCAATATTGGCAAAACTTTCTCCCCCATGGGGACTCAAACTAGCAGATGTCCCATAGCTCTGCACTGAGGCATGGCACCTTAGTCCATTCAGCTACAGCACGGAACATTCAAACACTCTTGCTTATTTTTTTGTATATAGCACAAGATATTTAAATCAACTTGAATAATTGTTATAAATTAAAAAAAAACAGATGGGGGAAAAATTTCTTCATATGCTCACATTACTTGATAAAATTCAATTCGCTGACAAGTCAACATCCCAGAAGATCAAATAAAAGTTTAAAATTATTTTTCTCAAATATACTGGCTGCTTAGAAACAGGCTAGTCTGTTCTATGTTTTTTTTTTAATTTTACAGCGGAGCAGAATGAAGTTTTGGATACTACACAATTCTTTTAAAATTCATTACAAAACACCAATGAGGTCACTATGTAAAAGTTAAAAAGTAAAATTTGTACACCTGAGATCTCAGTCGTCCTGAACTAGATAAAATGTTGTAAAATGCCTCCTATGGTCCACCTTCTGCTTGTAAAACAATACCAACTGTTGCTTATTAAAATTTTATATACCGAGTTTAGGTTCTCATTGAGTAGGTGTATGTTCCTGGTTTCTTTTAGTATTTCAATTTCTTTGAATATATTAATTCTCAAGTTAAAAAGCAAGATGAAAATATAGGACTGCATACAGAACCGACAATAAATTAAATAACATAATTTCAAACAAAATAGACTAAAGGTATGTAAAAAATGCAAAAGTGTTTACAAACTAAAATGTAGCAGTTGTTAATTTTTTTTTTATTGACAGAACAACAAGGAATTTTAAAATCAGATTTGTTATAAACAGAAAACTCTAGGATTAAGAATAGATATTTTATTTAATTATTTCACATTAAAACAGATGTTAAAATATGGAGACAGGAAATATGATTTATGATATTAGAGACCAAGTTTATGTAGGATATCTAACAGTATATTTCTAAATACAGCTAGCTATATGTAGGAAATATACTGTTAGATATCCTACATAAATTTGGCCTCAAATATAGCTAGCTATATGTAGAAATATACTGTTAAGTATACCTAGCTATATGTAGGAAGTATACTGTTAGATATCCTACATAAACTTGGCCTCAAATATCATTATTCATATTTCCTGTCTCTCCATATTTCAACATCTGCTTTAACATGAAATAACTAAATAAAATATCTATTCTTAATCCTATAGTTTTTCCTATTTATAACAATTCCTACTCATATTTCCTGTCTCTTAACTAACATTTTAAGGATTTTAAATATAATGAGAGTAAATCAAGATTTACACGAATCAAATGAAAGTTAATTGGAATGTTTTAACAGATATCCAGAGGGATAAGATCAAGGGGTTGACTGTCCTAGTAATAGCTTAGTTGCGTGTCAGATGTCTCATTGAATCAGGTGTATTGACCACATGCCATCCGTGACTTCTATGAGCAAATAAGGTAACTAAAAATTAACTTGCTCTAGTAACTCCGTACAAAGGAGAGACTATGGCTCAACATTATAGATAAGATATAATCACTATGAGGTTTAATTTAAAATCTTTATACATAAAAGAGTGAGTGTCCGACCTTTATGGACTCAAAAACTACTTGACTGATTTTAATGGGGTTTTCAGCATCATTTAGAGAATTTTTCTGGGACATTTAATGTATATAACATATTACCATAACGCTGTAGCATAGTGGTTAAGGCACTGCGCTACAAGTCAAGGGTTCAAGTCCCGGTGGGGTCAAGATTTTTAAACTTACCCAAACCTTCTGGCGGCACTATGGCCCTGGGGTCGAC
The DNA here is from genome assembly GCA_030220185.1 of Diploptera punctata. Lineage (NCBI taxonomy): Eukaryota > Metazoa > Arthropoda > Insecta > Blattodea > Blaberidae > Diploptera > Diploptera punctata. The sequence continues at coordinate 568,021 of JASPKZ010003438.1, forward strand.
TCAGCCTCTAACGGAAATGAGTACCAGACACTTGTTCTGGGGGGTAAAGGCGACCGTCACGCAGGGCTGACAACCCGGCTGACATCAAGTGCCGATTTCTAGAAAAAGAGGGAGCCTTAACCTCCCACTACCCAAAGGGCCTCCAGAGGCCTGTAGTGGGATTACTTTACTTTTTTACTATTTATTATTTATTTTACCTGATGGAGTTAAGACCGTAAGGTCTTCTCTTCCACTTCACCAGATTAAATTGCACATACAATAAATATTATGATTAATGATACACAGTAGATAGACTACACAATATAACGTTGACAAGGGAAAGAAAGAACAATAGTAATAATAATAATAACAAAATAACCTATAATTAGAGTAAGCAAATGGCTTGGTAAAGAAAGTTTAAAAATATAAAGAAATAATAAAAGTGTACATGTAACACAGTTATATATTATATTGTCTAAGGAAATATGAAGTGAGTTTCTTTTTAAACTGTTTTTGAGTCGGGCAGTCCTTGATATATCCATCCATAGTAATTCTGCCCGAGGGCAGGTCCTTCACTGCAATCATAGCATTTTCATGCTATGCTTTGCAGCTTTACTAGGGAATTGAAGGTGTGGTAGCTTCCCGTTGCTTTCCACACCGTGAAAGATGATAATGATGATAATAATAAGGATGATTATGATAATGATGGCCATATGATTTCGGGGACCGTTTGGGCCTTAAAGTTTTCCTGACATTTGTCTTACAGGTGAGGAAAAACCCCGATAAAAACCTCACCCAGAAAAACTGTCCCGACCGGGGATCGAACCCAGGCCCGCTGCGAGACAAGGCAGCACGCTACCTCGAGACCACAACGATGAGGGGAGGGAATTCCAGAGTCGGGTGACTGAAACAAGGAAGGATGAGGAATAGTGAGATGTTCGATGTAGAGGAACAGCTAGAGTTAAATTTTCTCTCGATCATGTGTTTAAGTTTTGTTGGGAGGATAGCGAATGAAAGCGAGTAGAAATATAAAGGGGTGATGAGGTGGACAAAGTGTTGTATAAGATGCAGAGACAATGTATCTTTCGCCTATCTTCCAATTGGAGCCAAAACAACATTCCAAATACTGGAGTTATGTGGTCTGATTTACGGAGGTTGCATATATAATGTGCACAAGCATTATGAACTTGTTGCAGTCTTTGTCAGAATGTGATATTCATGTCAGTTAGGAATAAGTCACAATAATTGAAATGCGACATAATCAAAATTGAGACAAGTATTTTTTTCAATGAAGAAGGAAGGAAATGTTTACTATAAGACTGCAACAAAAAATAAAGCATCGGTGAAATAAAAAATTTGCTTTTTGGACACTTAAATGACTTATGCTGCCTAAACCATAACACACCAAATTAATGTACACAGAATTGAATATCTAAAAAAAATTCTACAAAGAAGTCCATGACAGCACATGTCTATCTTTTATGGATAACTCACAATAACCATTTTTGTTTCAGCTCACTGACGTGAAGAAGATTGGATAAGTGGATTCTCAGGCAATGCCAGGGATTCAATTTACAAAGACTTTTCCAACAATACAATGTTAATTGTTACATAATTAATTCTTCTTTGTGCAAGGATTAAACCTTTTTGGTTTGTTCCGGCTCCAAGTGTTATAGCTGCTGTGTCCATCTCTTTCGTGGGCGTCCCCGATCTCTTTTTTTCCTCCTCTTGATTGATAGTTCAGACTTTTCCTAGACAATCTGTTGATAAATCATATTTGAAGAGAAAAATTATATGCTCAGACCAGGACTTGAACCCGGGACCCCTTGGTTCTCTAGACCAAGAGCTCTACCACCTGAGCTACCTGAGCAAGTACCGATCTAAACACAAATCTTTCTCTATATACGTTGTAATTCCCGCCCACCAAATGCTATGAAGTCTTTGCTTCCATCTTTGCAAATGGCAACTCCTTTATTAAGAAATATTTGGGAATTATATATTATAAATGCCAGTATGGCTTTTTTCAATGTTTTTTATTATTTCATACATCTCAATGATGGATAAATCATATCATAAATAATCTGTTGATATCCATTCTGCAGACATGTTCATACCATTTTCTCCTATAGTCTTCTATTTCATCTGTCAAACTGAATATTTGTAGTTCTTTACAGATATCGTCACTTCATTTTTTATCCTTTAATGTATAGCCTGCCACAAATTGTAAATATTTCATTTGTGCTGCTTCTATTCTTTCAATTGACTGTTTATTCAAAATCCATATTTCTGAGTCATGCAATATTGCAGGTACAGCCAATACTTTATAAAATGTTAAATGTGTTTCTTTTCTTACTTTCTTTCCCAGTGTTCTTATAGGGCTGCTACATAAATATTGAAAAATATGTAACTTATTTTATTTTATTTTAGGAAGTAATATTTTCAGGTTATTTTAATAAAATTATTTTTAGTCTGTTTTTCATCTTACCTCAATATTAATGTTGATTTGTTCTTGAACATGTTTCAATTATATTTGATTATGTTCAAGAACAAATCAACATTAATATTGAGGTAAGATGAAAAACAGACTAAAAATAATTTAATGTAATTTATTATTTATGTTTTTTTTCTCTATACAGATATACATAGATAATTGAAATCTTTTACTTGTTCTAGCATTTTGTCATTTGAAGAGTTCAAGGGAAAAATCTGTTATGTCGCATTTCTTATTTTTTTCAGGAAACAAAATTTAAAGTTTGAAGACATAATATTTAATGTTCTCAAGTTATTATTTTTATTCGTGTTTAGGATGATCATATATATATATATACCAGAGATACATTAGTACTGCAATGGTATACATCTGATTAACGTGTATAACAATATGCTGCAATTTTTGTCATGAATGCAATTTGTACAGAGGAAAAATATGACAAGTCCATAACATATTTCAAGTTGCTACTAGGATTCAAATACTTGTCACTTATTTAAATTCTCATTACAATGAATTATCTAATATTTGTTATGAAGTATTATTCTGTCTTTTTTTCATTGGATGGGACTAATGCGGAAGATGGTCAAAATACTCTTGCACTTCACTACAGCAAAATCTTTTCAAGTCCTGCTAACCTCTGTATTTCTCAGTATATATTTTAAGATCAACTGTAAAATAATCAAAATAACTTCCATACATAGTAATTCTGCCCGAGGGCAGGTCCTTCACTGCAATCATAAAATTTTCATGCTATGCTTGCAGCTTTACTAGGGAATTGTAGGTGTGGTAGCTTCCCATTGCTTTCCACACCGGTGAAGGATGATGATGATGATAAGGATGACTCTGAGTCATGAAAACAGCTGAGGTTGGTGACAATGGTCGCTGATACTGCAGTGCTGTGTTTAAAAAACAAAGTATGAGGTAAGAAGAAGTCACGATTCATTTAATTCTTATGAATTGAACCTCATAATGTTAAAAATTCCCAAATTTAATATATAAAATTATTTTTACACTTACATGGTTCTCCTGTTTCATGTGATTGAAGCCTTAAACGTTTTGCAGCATCACTAATAGGACCAAACTTCTTCCTTTTTTTAGTCAGCTTCTCCACAAACATATTTTCTTCAGGAATAGATTCATCTTTATTCATATTACTTACACATAACACGATACCAGGTCCAACTTTCTTCATAAATTCAAACTAAACTGGTATAATTAAACACAACAATGACTGTGACAACAATGACAATATTAGCTGCAACTATAATTATACCTACACAGGCTAGGAATCATTACGTCATTAAATTTTCCAATTAGATTCCCTGGACTTGTTAGAATATTCCCCTGTTTTGCATGGACTTGTAAGATTTTTCTCCTGTACACATTTTAAAGATATTGAAATATCTCTGGATTTGTCAGATTATTGCCCAGTTCTGTGAAACTATCTAAAACTACATTGGCTGGGCTATTAAATTATTAAAAAATCAGAAAATTTGGACTTTCTGGTTTTTCCCCTGGACTCTTCATTTAGTGCTATTTTTGTTCTTTCCATTCCTTTGCAACACTGGGCCATTACTTTAGTTTTTGTAGAAGACATTTCCAGGTTGTAATTTTGTGCAATATTATTTAATTAAAAAATTGTTCTTTGTAAGTAATACATAATTAATTACATTAGTTTATACACAACCTGTTTAAATTATTTTGTCCATGTGAACAATGTCACGGGTCCCGCTAGTTTAAAATAAAATTCTTTTCACCACACCTCATATCCTGTCTTCTGCTTATTTTATGTTTACAATCCCTAATTTTTAAGGGATTATTTTGAACTTTATTTTTGTTTCATGCTATGCTTTGCAGCTTTACTAGGTGTGGTAGCTTCCCGTTGCTTTCCACACCTGTGAAGGGTCCCTTTAGGTGCCGTGAGCTGATTAGATCGGCTCTGATGTTTTTGTCCATTACCTGCCAGACAATATACTTAAACTACATGCAAAGCCGATCACATCGGCGAATGCGATTTAAATCTCTGACACAAGAGATTTTACCAGTGGCATGCAGAGGGTTAATGATTACATCTTCAGTAATTACATGACCGTAAACTTATAGGCACTCATCTTGATGGTTGAATAACACTTTAAACAAAAAAAAATAAATAAGAGATGCCAACATACTGTATTTGTTCGTGTAATTTGCGTCCCGTGTACTTTGCAAACCCTAATTTTTAAGGGATTATTTTGAACTTTATTTTTGTTTCATGCTATGCTTTGCAGCTTTACTAGGTGTGGTAGCTTCCCGTTGCTTTCCACACCTGTGAAGGATGATGTTGATGGTCAGATGATATAGTATATTATAAAATAATTATTAAATATTGACTATCATTCTTGATTTAGTCTATTTAAAATTGTAAACATAAAATAATAGTCGGCCTATATATTAAAGTCACATTAAATCCACAGAGCTAAGTACGTACTTTAGAGGGAAATGTGAAAGAAAATGAACTCATCTGTTAGTTACAAACATCACAGAATATGGTGAAATGAAAGTTTCTTACCTCTCCTCATATAAATCTTCTAAGCAGATCGCGATTTCGAGACCATAACGGTCTCATCTTCAGTACAATCTTGGCGACTGATGTTATGTCATTCGGAAGAAACTCTTCTTCTTCCCTCTGTTGGTGGACCGATGAACCTCTGGATCAGGTGAAAATTTGCGGGAATTTCTAAGTTCATAGTGATTAATTCCTATAAAAGTTAAATATAAGTCTCAGAATATAATTCTTATATCCAATGTGAAACGGGAAACTCATGTATCCCTGTTTAAACAATATGTTCTCCGATGAATTTTCATGTATCCCTGTTTAATTAAAGACAAGTTGGAAGCTGGAACTTCCAGCAAGATGCAATGTTCTTACAGAATGAAATGAAGAGTTTCGTTTCCAGTCGATCAATGGACAGCATCCTGCCTAGTGACACACATACTATGGGTACGTTTTCAGAGAATCCGGGAGTTTAACATAGCGTCCCATGCATCAAAGCTCTTCTGGGGAGTGTTAATTGTTTTACAGCTTCTCACTTAAAAGTCAGATTTTGTTTGAAAAGTATTTCAAGAACATACTGTTCAAGATAATGAAAACAAGTATGTACATATTTTAGTTTCTCAGATTGAAATAAAGATTTTTTATTTAATTTAGTGATTAAAATATAGGAATTTTAGGAATATAGGCACAAAATAGATTCTAACATTAATTTAGGCAATATGGGATCACCATTTTTATCATATAAATATATGAAATGTGTAAATACAACTTCATTTTAAGTTATCTCTTCAGATACAAAATGGGTTTTTGCTTAAAATCTGAGGTCTATTTATCACTTCTCACTGAAAATAGTATATTACGATGCGAGGTTGAGAAGTGGTTTTTACAGAATCGAAGAAAATGTTTAAAAACTGAGCAATAGCAATGTTTTTAATTTCTGAGAAACTGTAAAACACTTCACAAAAGAGCATTGTACATTATTTTTTGCACGATGGTGTTTCAAAATAATAAATAATATCTTTGTTGGAAATACATGCGTTCATTATAAACAATTGAGTAATGTTAACAGTGTGGGCAATGTTTATTAGTTGAAACTACAGGAGGTCGTGAGACCAATTAGTGATAAAATGGTGGCAAGTAAATATTTATTGTTTTACATTGTTTCAAATAAAGTTCAGTTCATTTAAAATGCAGTGATTTGTTTCATATAATGTATATTAACACTACCTCTTGGATATTTTTTTTTGTATATATACTGTATTTGTATACATAGAGTGCAGCGGTTTTACTTCCCACACGCGTTTTGTAATATGTAATATTACAGTACAGTTATTTTATTATATTATAGTTATTTAGGTTGGCAACTCCGAAATGTAGGAAGTTAAGCTTTCAATCATGCTTGCCATTGCTGTAAGTACGACAAAACGCACTATCGCACAAATACAAATTTTATTCGCTGTCTCAATTTTTGTGTGTAGATTTTTTTTCTTAGTGAGTTGAACAATAGTCAGATTCTAGATAACAAGGATGAAGATATATCATATTTTAAGAGAAAAATTATACGCTCAGACCGGTCTGAGCGTATAATTTTTCTCTTAAAATATGATTTATCCATCATTGAGATGTATGAAATTAATAATAGGAACATCGAAGGATGAAGATGTTCATCGAAAGATGTCCAGGAAGGAAAACAAAACATGAGGGAAAATGTATATTTGTGATTCAAGGCAGAATTCATAGCCATCACTTAAAAAACGAGTGATCCCAAAGTGATTGCTTATTACAAGTAAACACTATGTATTCACCTATTTTCACTTAATGAAGATTTACTTGACATGACGTCATAACTAGGGAGTGAATTTTTATGTTCTAAAAGTTAAGATTGCAGTGTAGTATAGCGATAAAATTAATTTAACAAGTCTTTATATCCAATCAACTGATTTTTTATAATATAACTTGCAAAACCATTTCTCAATAATTTTTGTATGGGATCTAGCAATACTACATTTATATTTTACATCTTACTTTTAAATTAAGAAAGAAATTATGTAAATAGAACACTATTTATTTTTAATTTAAAAGTAAAATGTGTAATATAAATGTAACAATGTTAGATTCCACACAACAATTATTAAGAAACGTTTTTGTAAGTTACATTACAAAAAAATCAGTTGATTGGATATAAAGAGCTTATTACATTAATTTTATTGCTATACTATGTTGCAATCTTAACTTTTAGAACATAAAAATCCACTCCCTAGTCATAACAGATAACTACCCTTTACTCTATGAACTTGCTCTTCTCATTATGTTAATAGAAGGCTGTTTTTTATGTTTCTAAGTTTAGCTGTTGTGATAACACATTGTTTGTATAATTTTATTGCAATAAAGATAATTTAAGCTGATGATAAATATGCTGAAAGAGAGGGAAAAAATCTCAAGATATGATTTATTTTAGGAAGTAATATTTTGAGGTTCTTTTAATCACTTTTTTTTTTTGAGTCTGGAGATATATTACCTCAATTTGAGGGTAAGATATCTCCAGACTCAAAAAACTTGATCTCAAGATATGTTATGGCTAAGAGAACTTGCTTCAACTTCAAGCAGTTATAACTGTTAACATTACAACAGTTAAGAATTAAATTAATGTTTTTATTACCTCACCTCACATCCTTTTTCTTCCAAACTGCAGTTTCGGAGCTTACCTCCACCATCAGTAGCTCCGAAACTGCAGTCTAGAAGAAAAAGGATATGAGGTGAGGTAATAAAAACATTAATTTAATTCTTAAATTAAATTAAACCTCATAGTGTTTTTTCCCTTGTAAAAGTTAAATTCTTAAAGTTATTACTATTTATATATAATACATGCTTTAAACTTAAAAAAAAAAAGCTGACAAAAATACATAATTTTAACTTTATATTTGTTCTTTTTGTCTGGTATAGGTATAGGAATGTCACATTGTAGTTAGGTTTTAACATTTCTTTATTTTAAACTCAATATTTAAATGTTTGTGTTGAATACCTGTGATCAATTATAACTTAAAAATTTGTCACACATTAAATATAAAAATCCTCAACTCATGGCCAACTCAGGGTCAGATCGAGGGATGGGATGAGATGAGATGAACCCCTTATATAGAGTTCTGTGAATGACAAGGGTGCCGGCCGACCATGCCTGACGCACCATCACGGGGGCAGATGAATGAAATGAAATGGATGAGTATGGAGAAATGGTGGAATGAAATTGTGGCAGAGGAAAACGGGAGAAAACCCCACCCAAGCTCCACTTCGTCCACCACGAAACCCACATGGAGTGACCGAGACTCAATCTCGGGACCCCGATGGTGAGAGGTAAGCATCTAACCGCTTGCGCCTCTGTCATACATTGATTCTTCAAAATTAGGTCTACCACAGTATCACTGTAATATATGATCATATTGCGAGAAATATGCCTCCTGAAGTATGAGTCAATTTTTATATCTTACCTCATAGTTTAGTATTTAAGAAAGCAAACTATGAGGTTCCGATTGAGGGTCTTTCCACTTTTCAGCGGTTGCCCTTTTACCAGCCGGCTGCTGGCCCTTCACATCCACATGTGTCAATCACAGAGGTAGATGATCAACAGCCAGTGTAGGGGTGACATGTGGTTAGCATGTCGAGTCCCCCAGCCGTTATAGCTGGTTCCTCAACCTGGAGCCGCTACTTATTGTAGCTACCCAATTGCCTCACGATGCTGGGTGGGCACCGGTCCCATACTGGCCAAAATACCATGAGAAAATTTCTTCCCCCATGGAGACTCGAACCAGCGCAAGTCCCTTAGCTCTGTGTCAAGGCTTCCTACCTTAACTGCTCGGCTACGGCGCAGGTACTTACTATGAGGTAAGATATAAAAAAATGACTCATTCTTCATGAATAAGAACCTAATAATGTTATTTCCCACATTTAACTATGAATATCCCTCCTACCTACCTGTGCATAAAACCTAGGTCCAACGACTTTGTTAACAGCAATGGGATTGGCAACTCTCTGTTGTTTTCATTATGTACTGAAAGTACATTTTCGGTACGCAACATCTACGTCATCTTATCTTTTCTCTACAGTTAAATTCAAGAACAGTGCCAATTCCTGTCCTCTTTGTGCTTTCTCCTACTTACCCCCCTCTGCGCTGTGTGTGGTTGCACAACTTTCCCTCTTGCTAGGAACCCTCAAATACACGAAGCAAGTTAGAGTCATCGTCATCTTTATTGTCGTCTTGATCACTTTTGGTACAGCTCGAGTGGAGCAGAGCTACCATGGTTTGGTCGGTCCTGTAAGCCAGGGTGGGGCATCCGGGGTGTGGACCCTAACCCTTGGTTGGACTGTCGAGTGAATGTATGTATGAGTGTTTATTACTATTATTTTGTAATTCCATAAGGCTGGAATTTATTGATGACCGAGATATTTAATTTATATTGTTAATATTATTTATGTACTTTTTTTTCTTTAAATTTACATATTTATACTATGGTCAAAAAGGTCATTTATGTTCAATTCAATTGTATGTCAATATCCGATTATACATTAAACATCTTTTAGTTAAAGAATGTTTGTTTACTGTTTAACTGGCTATGATATTGCTGCTTCATATTAATTCCTACACTATAGCTTTCTCAAGTCAAATCAGCTCCCTTTTTCCTTATAGCTCTCATTGAAATACCGTTAAGAATTAGATTTTTTTTTGTGATCCCACAACAGGCCCGGAGGCCTTTGGGGTAGTAGGAGGTTAAGTCTCCCACTTTTTCTAGACAATCGGCACTTTATGTCAGCCGGGTTATCAGCCCTGCATGACGGCCACCTTTACCCCCAGAACAAGCGTCTGGTACTCATTTCCGTTAGAGGCTGAGTCGACCCCAGGGCCATAGTGCCGCCACAGGGTTTGGGTCAGTTTAAAAATCCTGACCCCAACGGGACTTGAACCCTCGACCCTCCGGCTTGTAGCTCAGTGCCTTAACCACTACGCTACGGCAATACGAACTTATAAATTAGTACAAAGTATTTAATATTTCATGGTATTTATTAATATATGTTAAATAAACAGCATAGGAAAGATGGATCAATCTTTGCCTCTTATGGGCCCGGGCAAAGGATTGTAAATAGCATTTATATTTATGAATCACTTAAGTATTATAGTAATAAAAAGAGGAAGATCCACCACCACTAAGAGTATGCAATTATTTTAGTTTATTAAAGGCAATAAATGTATCTAAGAGTGGTCTTGTTTTAACGATATATTTTCTTAGAATCTAGTTCACTATACATTTCTATTTCGTCCAACGAACCTCACAAAATTCTCAAAATCACTCTTAGTAGACATTTAGAAAGTATTTAATTTGAGGGGTCACTTAAGGATACTCATGAGCTGCCTTAAGCAATCCCTCAAATACGACAACAATGAATTTATAAGTAAACACTTAAGGGGTCACTCATTTTTAAGTGACAACTGTGAATTCTGCCCTCAGTCTCTTAATATATTTTGATATTCTAATATACAGGGTGTAACAGGACCTCACTGACAAAATGATAGAGATGATAGGCCATGCAGAGAGGATCATTTTTTGTGAAGTCGCAAACACATCGTTTATGAGTTATGTATAGATGAAAGTGTTCACCCGTAAGGGTCGGAATTGAATATAAACAATTGTACACGTATCATTTTATTGAAAAAAGACATGTTTTTATAATAAGTGTTCAAACAGTTGACCCTGTGCCTCATTGCATATTTAATATCGTTGCAGCAATAATTGGTCAGCATGTCCGATCATGGCAGGATTCTTTTTGACGTTGTCAAAACACTTATTGTAAAAACATGTCTTTTTCAATAAAATGATATGTGTACAATTGTTTGTATTCAATTCCAACCCTTACAGGTGAACACTTTAATCTGCACATAACCCATAAACGATGTGTTTGCGACTATGTTTCTTCATAAAAAATAACCCTCTCTGCATGGCCTATTCTATCATTTTGTCAGTGAGATCCTGTTACACCCTGTATTAAAAAAAAAAGTAATATATTTAATTGACCTTCGTGAATGTTTTATTGTGAGCTATAAATAAAATAAAAACTTTTCTTTTTAATAATAATTCTTTACAAATAAAGAGCAGTACATAATGTGATAACTTAGAAAGAACAAAGAAGAAGTTATATTCATTAAAATTCACACCTTAATACAATATGATAGCATTAATAAGAGTGTATTTGGTATTTCCATTACATAATTTATGTATACAAATAGCAAATGCTTACGGAAAATATTACTAGGGATTTAATAATGGACGAATTGTTTCTGATACCTGCTAAAAACTGAATTGCACAATTTAATTAATTTTAAGAAAGCTATATTTAGTGTCTGAGACCATCGTGATCAGGTAAATATATTCCGACGAGAGAAACAGTGAGGATCCCTGTGAGACCCACAAGAGCGACAGTAGTAGTGGCATTAAATAATTGGGCATATTGATAACGACAATACCAAGCAAGTCCCAAAAGCAGGCTCAATGATGCAAATAAAACACTACCTAGATCCCAGTCTCTATGGGCAGCATCTCCTAAATTAGAGTTGGCTGCAGAATCATGATTTTCTGTAGATCCAGCTTGATTTGTTGATCCTGAATATTGTTGATGCACTAGACAATGAACAACACAGTTGTCAAATAACCCATAACCTTGTAAGGTTTCATTATCACTTTGCAAAACTTGTCCATTAAAGATGAGGCGAACCAGCTTATCCCCAGATAATTCCAAACTGAAATGACGCCTGTAAACAAATTAAGTACTTTTTAAAAATAATATATAAAAATTAACAATTGATCTAGGGAAAAAATAGATTACAATGACCTCAGAAGAATGGAAAAGGAAAGACTGCAACAACAAATCCTTAATCTAAATGTCAAATACAAACAACTAGGAGAAAGACCATAGGAAAGGTGGATTGACCAAGTGAAAACAAATTTACGAGACAAGGAATACGATCAGGAAGAATTAAAAAGAGGAAAAGCATGGAAAAACAGAGATGGGTGGAGAGAGGGACATTTTGGATCAACCTCCAATAAAAAGGACACTATAAAAAGATGACAATGATAATTTTGTTCAAAGAACCAAATACACACCACATATCATCCTTGGGCAATGAAAACTCCTTAAATACCATTTCTACCAATTGTACTTGCATGCCATAGCATAGATGATTAAGGCAATATGCCATAAATTGGAAGGTCAGAGGTTCAAGAATTAGTGGAGTCAGAATTTTTAAACTGGCCTAAACCTTCTGGTGGGACCAAGGCCCTGGGATCAACTTAGCCCCTAATGGAAAAGAGTACCAGATGTTTGTTCTGGGGTAAAGGCAGGACTGACATCAAGTGCCAATTATCTAGAAAGATGGATGTTTTAACCTCCTAAGGTCTGTTGTAGAATAACTTTTTCCAATTTTACAGGAGAGGAGGGAAAAAATCATTACAAAAATTACACATGAACTTGTGGAACAAAAATTTCATTTCTACCACTAGATGCCAATGCATTGTAAAAGGTGTAACAGGTTTTGTGTGGATTATGTGCCAATTTGTTTTATACTGGGTACAATGTAGTGTATTGAAATTCATTGGAGAGCATTTTTTTAAACAACTCACCTCATAGAATTTATGTTTTCTACGATACGATGCAAAGTCATTCATTTACTGGATTATTCATTTCAAAGAATGTTGGTACTATATTTCTGTCTCTCTTACATTAGGAAGCACTAATTAATTATGAATTTTTCCTATTGGACTTTTCGTATCGTTGAAAGGCGTTTTGTTCAACTCAGAACTGCCAAATTAAATTACACTAACTAGCAAAGAATGTTCTAGAAACCGCCTCCAAGGCTTATATTACGCTGCATTTTTTTGTCAAGCCAGATGTGGGAAAATTATGTAGTGAGTAACATCTCGTACCCATCTCTATGAACTTCACGTCAAATTCAAAATTATATAACCTTTTGGTGTAAAGATTTCTTACAAATAAATAATATCTGATTAATTCAATTTACGGGAAAGTGAAACCTAAATTATAATTGTGTCAAATGTTTGTTTTTTATAATAAATAATTTTTATTTTCTATTTATCTTATGTTTTTACAGTCCATTTAGCTCTGTGGCTTTCACGGATCTCTGAACTGAGATTCACCACAACCCTCCAACCGCGGTTTCAAATGAAATCGCATTCATCCTCAGCCATAACTCCGACTGATGAAATTCTTCGACTGTCAACTCTTCTACTGTCGCCATCTTCAGCGCTGTCATCTATGGTTGAATTTATGAACTTCAAAATCAAATTTATTTTGTTGCGAATATCAAAATTCATTGATCTATATTTATTTTTCTGAATGTATATCTTCTCCCAAACTGTCAATTCTAAAGGTTTATCCACTTGTTTTAAAAGTTTTGCTTCTCTTCCAATTTTATGATGTTGTAATAAACTATGTACAACAATTGCATTATTTCTATTTTGCAATTTTTAATATTTCTAAAAGCCAGAAATGTCATAATAGACAACCTGGTGGCATTAGGGAAAAAATTTTTTGATGTTCTTTTCTACGAGTTTCAAAATTCCATTTAGTTTTTCCTATATAAACTTTATTGCAATCTTTACAATGCACTTTATGAATTTTGATATTCCTAATGAACTAAATTTGATTTTGATATTCATAAATTCAACCATAGATGGCAGCGCTGAAGATAATAGAACAGTTGACGGCCGAAGAATTTCATTAGTCGGAGTTATGGCTGAGGATGAACACAATTGTGTTTGAAACTGCGGTATCATGGAAAACAATTGTATGAGGTGAGTTGTTTAAAAAAAATGTTCTCCAATTAATTTCAATGATTATACCTCATAATGATTACTTCTCAACATTAATTTAATGTAGAATTAAGTGTAATAGAATGTTTTTTTTTTTTTCCAAGGCTCATGTATTTACAAGGTTTTCATTCCCCAGTAACAATATTTGGTTTAAAATTGTCATGAGAAATTTAAAAAAAAAAGTGCATACACACTACTACTTTCAACTAATGAATAGAGTATGTGCAAATAAAACCCAATTGTAACTTAGGTTTTAATTGTTCTACTTATTCTTTAGTTGAAAAAAGTCATCATCATCTTCATGGATTAGGTCTGTTCTGATATTTGACAGTTTTAAAGCAATCTTCTCATCTTCTTGTAGGTCATCCTGCAGTCCTATTTCCTTCTGGCTTGTACTGTAATAATAATAATAATAATTATAATAATAATCCATCCATAGTAATTCTGCCCGAAGGCAGGTCATTCACTGCAATCATAGCATTTTCATACTATACTTTGCAGTTTTACAAGGGAATTATAGGTGTGGTAGCTTCCGATTGCTTTCCACACCGGTAAAGGATGATGATGATGGCCGGATGATTTTTAGGGAACCTAAGCTTCCTGACATTTGTCTTACAGGCGAGGAAAAACCCTGGAAAAAAACCTCATCCAGGAGTCTGTCCCAACTGGGAATCAAACTTGGGCCTGATGCGTGACAAGGCATCATGCTACCTCGAAACCACAGTGGTGGACAATAATAATAATTGCAGTCTACTATTTTCCATCCTATTAATATGGTTCATCCAGTCTCTTTTAGAGTATCCAATTTGTTTTCTGTTATATTAAAAATATTTAATTCTTCCCTGATCTGCAAGGTTGGTCATGTGTTAAGGAGAGAATGATAACATCACAAAAATGGCATTTGATTAGAATCCCTAAGGATTGAGAAGGCGAAGAGGAAGACCTTAGGGCAACATGGAGTAACACCATCAGGGATGAAGCTGAACAGGCAGGGATGAGTTGGACTGAAATTAAGGCATTGGCAAACAACAGTGTGTTGGTGAGCTTTTATCAAGGCCCTATGCTTCCCAGTGGAGTGACCAGGACTACTATTACTGATTTGCAAGTGTATAACAGCTCTTAAAAATTTTCAGTTGAAAGGAGAATAGAGTAAAATTAATAGGTCTTTGGATTTCAGAGATCTGCAATGAAGTCTAGAAGAGGGAGAAACAATATTGCTGCTCATACATGGAATGACAGTGGTGATGTCAAGAAGGAGCACCAGAACACTAGAAATTATAATGTAGACATGGTAATATTGCAATGTTATACAGGGTGTTACAAAAAAACACCGACAACGGAGGTGAGGTAGAATATTGAGATATGCTGATCATTTTTTAATAAGGTACCAATGTCCAGAAATGATGTGTTTTCACACTATGACTAGTTAATTATGTCTCAAGATCAGTGTTAGTTTCGAAAGGTTTGAAGACTCATTGCATGACAACATCTCACATGTACAGAACCTGTGATATGTGGTTTCGCAACGGAATGTGGCTACAACATGACAGCTCCAGTTCACTTCGATGCCAATGTGAGGAGACATTTGGATAGTATGTATCCAGGTCAATGGATTGGCATAGGGGGCCAGTCTCATGGCCTCCGAGTTCACCTGATCTTAACCCTCTCAACTACTATTTGTGGGTCAACATGACACAGTCTGTTTATCAGACTCCAGTAGAGTCACGTATGAATCATATAGCACGAATCCACGCTGCTGCAGAAATAATTCAACTGAGGCCAGGCGTATTTGAACATGTGCGCCAATCACTACCCGCTGATGTACACTCTGCAATGAAATGGGAGGTGGATATTTTGAAAACTTGATGTGACTGTAAGAGTACTGTCAAGTATTGAGTCTTGAAATTCAACTAATGGAACTCTTGAGAAATTAGCTATTCATAGTGTGAAAACGCATCATTTCCGGTCACTGGCATCTTATTAAAAAATTATCAACATACTTCAATATAACGATTTTATTATTAATTTAAAACTTCTCATTAATTTAAAACTTCAATGAGAAGTTTTAAATTAATAATAAAATCGTCAATAGAAGCCCTACTGGCTATAAAGTAGTGTTAAATTCCCAATAAATGTCTTCTTAACTAAGAAGCCGCCATTTGCAAAGATAGAAGCTATGGTTTCAAGCATTTGGCACGAGGGAATTACAACGTACATAAGAGAAAAATTTGCGTCTAGATCGTAACTCGCCTCGGTAGCTCAGTTGGTAGAGCACTTGGCCCGGAAAGCCAAGGGTCCCGGGTTCGAGTCCCGGTCTAGGCGAAAATTTTTCTCTTCAAATATAATACTTCAATATACTACCTCACTTCCGTTGTCAATTTTTTTTTGTGACACCCTGCATGTTTTGAAAGCAAGATCTAGTTATACATACTAACTGCATTAACCAATTGTGGATATCTAAGCATCTCGATTCAGACATAAATATTTTTCTCCTCTTATATAATTTTACATGCCCATAGCTGCATGTATGAATTTACATATAACATCACAATAGTTTCACAGGTGTAATAGTAGTATTTTAATACACAAGTGATCTTCTTGGTGATAAAATATTAAAATAAACAATCAATATACCCAATTCACCAATTAATGATTAAAACAGTCAACATGTTTCTACAGCTAAAATGTCATCCTCAAGACCACATATTGACTGAAGACAAAATGGTGTCAATATCTGGTCTTGAGGATGACAGCTTAGCTGTAGAAACATGTTGACCATTTTAATCATCAATTGGTGAATTGGGTATATTGACTGTTTATTTTAATATAATACACGCCGTAGTATAATGGTTAAGGCACTGTGCTACAAGCCAGGAGGTCAAGGGTTCGAGTCCCGGTGGGGTCAGGATTTTTAAATTGACCCAAACTGGCAGCACTGTGGCCGACTCAGCCTCTAATGAAAATTAGTATCAGACACTTGTTCTGGGGGTAAAGGCAGTCGTCATGCAGGGCTGACAACCCAGCTGACATCAAGTGCTGATTGTCCAAAAAAAGTGGGAGCCTTAACCTCCCACTACCCCAAGGGCTCCTGAGGCCTGTAGTGGGATCACTTTACTTTAGTAGTATTAATAATCCCATCCTAGTCTTCTTAAATAAGAAGCTGCCAATTGTTTTGTGAACAATGTTTGCAATAATATATAAGAGAGAGAAAAACTTGTTCCTGAATTCAGATGCCTAGATAACACAATTGGATAGTGCACTAGTATGTATACCAATTCCAAGCTAAGTTCTAGCTGTAGTGTGAACAAACTTGCAGAAAGTATTACTCCGTCTATTGGGAGAATCATGGTGCTACTTTTACCCACCATATGACTGAATTGTGTACGGAGCTGTCATCGATAGAAACATTGTTCTTAGCCAACATCACATTTTACGAGAAATAAGACAAGAGTACAAGATAAGATGGTACTAATAATTAGGAACTTCCATTTCTTATTTATTTATTTATGGCAAAAAAATAATATATGGGCCTACCTAATCAGACGTTCACACTTTTTCCATGATGTCAATAGATATCCTTTACTTACAATTTCATATGAGCAGAACTTTTGCTCCATGCTGATTCAACTGTAAATTCTGCTGTTATTTTCACCACACCCCCCCAGGAGCTATCACCTTGACGTGGTGGGGGGGCTTAGTACCCGATGAACCAGACGACTCTACTGGGGAAGATTGACTTAGGTTAATCTTGCTGGTGGGCAAGAGGCGAGGGGAACTAAGTATAGCTCACAATGAAGAAATGGCGTCTGTATCCATATTGGGCGGCCACATCTTTGTCAAGTCTTCAACGGTCAACAGGGCGACAAGGAATAGCACAGCTAAACTTGTAGGGCTTGAAGAGCGGAAGAAGCAGCCCTCTCTTGGGGGGGTGGATACCCAGAGGAGCATGTTTGGAGGCTCAGAGAAAGCAGCCCTTCCACCATCCTTGTCCTGCAAAGTGCTCGTAACGCTTCCAGGAGACATTTATCTTACTGAGAAGCTTCATGATAGAATAAGAAATGAGGATATAAGAGAAGAACTGAAAGTACAGCCTTTATTGGATAAAGTCACGAATTACAGACAGAAATGGATTGATCACATGGATGGAATGAGTAAGGAGAGATATCCATTGTTAGCAAGAAATTATCAAGCAAGAGGAAGGCGTGATGTTGGAAGACCTAGAAAACGTTGGGCTGATGCATTATGAAGTCGGAACGGGCAATTGCCTAATCCCTGGAGTGATGATGATATTTTCACCACATCCTCAATGGCTATTGTCACACTAATATCATTTCCTGGTAGACATGTTTCCACAGATCCAGATTTGGCCCAGAGAGGAAAATTATTTTTTTAGAAAGAAAAATTAATGCTCGGACCAGGATTCGAACCCTGGATCTGACTGTGCGTCAGTATGATACTGATTACACCATCTGAACTCCGACACGAACATCAATAATTCTTTCCACTTATACAACTTTCTTTCATCATTTTTCTTTCTAAAATAAAACTATGTTCAATTCTGGAAAATGTTAATTTAAAATATAACATCAAAAAAAGAAAATTGTTTATTCTAATTTTAAATGATTCGAGGGAGATAAATTATACAGGAGACATTGGAAAATATTAGTTCTGGATAGCGATGTATGGGGACACTCTACCATTGCCAGTCCCAAGTCCAGATGAGAAAGGAGGAGGGGGAGGAGTAAAAACCTCGTTAAAGAACCTGGGTTCAGCTGACTCGGCTGATACTGCCTTGTAAGGGCCCCTTGCCAGGGATACGGTGAAGACCTCAATGGCAGATATGGCAGAGTGGGAGTCCTACGGTAGGGCACTGGAGGCGGAAGAGGCAACCACTCCCTACGTTAACAGGGAAAACTGCTGCCTTGCAGGCTAGAGGGATCTACAAAGGCTAAGGGAGAAAACCCCAACAGAAAAACAAGGGATGGATCAGACTCCGTAGCTGTAGTGGAAGCAACTAATCTAAGGCATGGAAACCCTAAAATCAAATGACCTGGTCCTCCAGGTTGGGAGTTTGGTGTTAGGCTAGCTCCCTAGCACAGTAAAATAAAACATGCTTGTAAATCTCATCAAGAATCAGCCGGACAGTGTAACAGGAAACAACACAAGTGAGTCAAAAGGAATGTGGCAAGAGACAGATTGGCATGGAGGAGGATTGTTGAGAAGGCCAAAACTTTCACTTTTGAAGTTGTCGCACCTTAGGATGATTAATGGGGAACTTGGTAACCATATCGCCATGAACCTCCAGGTTCAATAATCCCACTGAATTATTTAGTTAGTTATATGCAATTCAAAACCATATTCAACAAACTCAAAGTATGTTGATTTGTATAACTAATGAATAAACATAGGTCTATAGATTTAAATCCGAGCAAAAAAATGCAAATCCAGTTCTTACTAACTTTAAACTTTTTTTTTATGTTATATATTAACCCAATGGCTCCGAAGCACAGAATGGTTCCGTGGTCTAGCCCGACGGACAGATGACCAAAGCACGGAACTGTTCCATGGTCGTGTTTACAATGTAGTTCACATTTTCATTTAGAGATGGCACTAACATTCACTTTTACATTCCTTTTGGCTACATTTTTCTTCATGCATTTGGCAGCATTGGAGTCTAAACTATCGATAAATGGGGAAAAATCATAAATACATATCGTTCCATAACACATGCAACTATTGCATTTGTGAATAACAATGGCTTCAGCTAGGAGTTTGAATGCAGACAAAATTATGAAACTTTTGTAAGAAAGCAATGAAAGTGAGCTTGAAAGTGATGAAACTGAATTTGATTGAAGTCATTCTGACTCTGAAAGTAATGTTCATGGAGATAGTGAAGAAAAAGAGAGCAGAAGTCCGTTGGTTGTGCAAGAAGTGTCAAATACTGCTACATTGAGAGGACTGTTTCGAAACCTATCACACCAAGTTGGACTATAGAAACAGTAAAATAATGTTAGGTTTGTGTATTGACATAGACTTTCACGGCCAGAGTTGCTATGATGATCTTGAAGATTTTCAGGCTGTAGGCCGTGGTCATGAGGCTTGTAGTTCCCCAAGAGTTCGCCATAGACTGCATCTGGCGTCCTCAAGGGTTGTCTTGAGGTTCCCCAACGTTTCGCCAGAGACTGCGTCTGGCAAAACGTCAGGGAACTACAAGCCTCACAACCACAGCCTACAGCACGAAAATCTTCAAGATCATCAATGTTACGTTTGTACCATTTTAAAGGATTAAATCAGTTAGGTTGAAAATAATTGATAAAATTTGATATAAATAAGAAACAAATTAAAAATCCCATTTACTGTTCATTTTTCCTAAAAAAAAACCCAGTTCCAAATGACATAAAATTGCAAAAAAAAAAAAAAATCCAGGCTCAATGGGTTAAATTAAAATTTTCCAGAATTGGATATGTTTATTTTTTTGTTCTTTTTCACTGTACAATAAATTAATAATTGTTTTTGTACCCCTCTTTCATTTAAAATTTCCAAATGACAGAAAACAGTAGTTTAAAGTTATATTTTGAAAGAAAACCCGGTTCAAATGTAATTTTTTCTTTCTAAAATATAACTTTAAATTATTTTTTTCTGTCATTTGTAAATTTTAAATGAAAGACACGGGTACTGAAGACAATTAAAAATGTATTGTACAGTGAAAAAGAACAAAATTTCATGCCTCTTTCAAAAGCAACTGGACATCTGGCACTGGACATTTAAACATGGAGATATCCATGACCATCACCGATGTGTTAATCTTCAAGAGGAAAAAGGTAATCCATATTAAATAAAAAAATACCAAATCATAACTACAACCAAAAAAATGAAAGATAATAAAATCAATGCTAATCTTATTTCATAAGAAATTGTTTTTAATCAAAACTAAACAAAATATTCTCACATCTATTATTATTCAGTGTCTATGCTACAATTAATCAAATTTCAAGGGGTTTGACAAAACTTTTCCATAATGGCAGGTTTTCAGGTTAGACCTATTATTGTTTCCTTAATTTCTGCAGCAATGTCATAATAATAATAATAATATTAATTAAATTTCATCCACATATTTGTACGGGAAGTCATTTTCTTCATATGCCTATTTAAAAAATAAATAGAGAATCAGATTTTGTGCTGAAAGTGATTTGAGACTTTATTTAACTTGTGTGGTTCCTGACTTCAAAGCTCTGTGCCATGGAAAGCAGGCGCAACCTTCTCACTCAATTCTAAGGAAGAGGCAAGTAATTGCAATGAAAAACTTTTATTTATTATTGCAATTAGGCCTACACGTGTGTAACTTTTAAGCTGTAACTAGAGTAACTTTAGGTTTTAATCGTTAAGGGTTAAATTAATTTAAGGTTATTAAATCTTTTGCTTGGAATTAAATTTTATGCATGTCAACTGTTAAGTATGTATATTTAAAAGTCAGAGGTTCACTCAACTCAGATCGTGGTGGAAGGGGTTCGTGAGTCGAAAAAGGTATTGAGGTTTGAGCACAAACACAAACTACACCAAGGTATATTATTTTGAGTCTGTTTATCTTACCTAAATAATTAAAAGAACCTCAAAGTATTACTTCCTAAAATAAAACACTATACCAAGGTTTTTTTTTGTATTAAATAGAGCCAAAAATCTTCATGAGATTTTTTACCATAGGCTTAATATTGTTCAAAAAAAATCATTAATGTTATTTCATGAATACTTAATTCATTTATAATGTATACCATGTCATGTATGATCCATATGAAGAAACTTCTTTGTTGAAATGTTCATAAAAACTTGAACTCTTGTATTTTCATTTTTTATGACCTGTAAACTGATTTTTAATGTGTTTTGAAAGTGTGAAAGTTTAAAATTGACTCAAAATGTAAAAAATATACCAAAATGCTACATAACTGCACAATTGACATTTTTTTCTTACAATTTACTTGTGACAAGAGAACTCGAATGAGAGAACAAAATGTTCGGCTGATGTTTCCATTAAGCACAGTGATAAATTTAGAGAACTCGAATGAGAGAACAAAATGAGTTGTGAACGTGACACAGCATTGAGAATGTCACAAATGATGTGAAGAAACCCTGGGTTTGCGAGGAGTTATGAAGTATGAGGTGAGTGAAATAATAAAAAATAAACAACAAAATGTTCGGCTGATGTTTCCATTAAGCACAGTGATAAATTTGTCTAAGTCCCAGGCAGACACCATGCACATGTGCCAACAGTGTTTTAATTTCAAATTATTTCCCACCATTTACATAAATTTTACATTTTTTCTAACAATTATTTCAATATATTTTTCTATGATATTTAACTATATATGTAACATGAAGACGTGGCAGCCATATTGATTTTAATGAATATTCTATACAACAACAGTGCAGCCAACATAGGATATGTACTTCAGAATTTCAGAACTTACTATTTAATTTTGGGCGTTGCATTCTTTCACAGATTAGAGTGTTTAAATTGCTTTCAGTTAGCTTTTAGGTTGGTCTTTAAGAGGTTAGAGTATTTAAATTGTGTTAGGTTAGCTTTTAGGTTCGTAAAATATTGTGTATATGTTGGCTGCATTAGATGTTCCATAGAGTAAACCACTTTGCGCTTGTTGGCACATGCGTGTGGTGTCTGCCTGGGACTTAGAAAAATTTCTCACTGCGATTAATGGAAACTTATTCCAAATGTTCTATTGATTTTATTGTCTTACCCAACTTTCATAAGTTACATTAATTTCATGTATTTTCTTTTTATTATACTGCTTTATTTAATTGTATATTCGGTATGTTGCTTCAACCTATATTAATTCAAAATAAATGCATTTTTATCTCACTATCAACCCATTATAAAAGAGACTTTAATTTCATATTTAAAAATTTCAGAAGTAATTACAATTAACTCATAACTTGATACAGTAAAACTTGCTCAAAGCGGAATTACATGGGACCAATTTTTTTTTCTACATTAGGCAAAATTCCGAATTATAAAAAAAACTAAAACTTATTACTAATCTTAGATTATAGAGTAACGAAAATAGTCCCATTTCGTCAGCTTAAAAAATGTCTCTCAGGCACGTATTCTGAAATTAAAGTATGTAGTTTTGGTTTCCGATTACTAACTTTTGTCCACATCCTTTGATTCCCCATAAAATTTCATTTCACAGTACATTGTGTTGTCTTTTAAAACTGTCCAGCCAACTTGAAGATGCCTTCAGATCATTATTCCCTAGGGATTTAACAACAGCTAGAGCTAGACTTTGGAGCATCGGTCTGGAAATTTGGAGATTTATCTTCAATGCTTCATAGCATTGGAGATTTATCTTCAATGCTTCATAGCATTTTGTGCTGGAATTACAACGTATATAAGAGAGACATTTGCATCTAGATTGGAACTCGTCACGGTAGCCCAGTTGGTAGAGCATTGGTACGGAAAGTCAAAAGTCCCAGGTTCAAGTCTCGGTCTGGGTGAAAATTTTTCTCTTCAAATATAAGTTTTACTGTACTTTTATTCAATCCATTGAGCCTGGATTTTTTTTGCAATTTTATGTCACTTGGGACTGGGATTTTTCTTAGGATAAATGAACAGTCGCATGAAGACGTGTTTTGGTACAATATATATTTACAATTTTTCCCCATTTATCGATAGTTTTGACTCCAATGTTGCCAAATGAACGAAGAGAAATGTATCCAACAGGAGTGTAAAATTGAATGTAAAATGGCATCTCTAAATGAAAAGCTAAACACGACCAGGGAATAGTTCCGTGCTTCGGTCGACAGGTGAGACCACAGAACCATTCCATGCTTCGGAGCCAATGAGTTAAAATGCTAAAAATCAACTTCCCTAAGTATAAAATATTCCCCGTTGCAATTTGTGGTCTCAAATCTTATTTTTTTATGTTTTATAATCTAGTATAATGTCCTGTGCCATAGCCGAGTGGTTAAGGCAGGAAGCCTTGGTGCAGAGCTATGGGACTTGCGCTGGTTCGAGTCTCCATGGGGGAAGAAATTTTCTCATGGTATTTCGGCCAGTATGGGACCGGTGCCCACCCAGCATCGTGAGGCATTTGGCTAGCTACAATAAGCAGCGGCTCCAGGTTGAGAAAACCAGCTATAATGGCTGGGGGACTTGACATGCTGACCACATGTCACCCCTACACTGACTGATGATCATCTACCTCTGCGATTGACACATGTGGATGTGAGGCCAGCAGCCGGATGGTAGGCTAAGGGCCTTCTAGACCTGTCGTGCCTGGAGAAATAAAAAAAACTAATATAATTTGTTTTGAGCTGTTTGAATGGAAGAGATGAGCATATGGCCTTATCTTTGCCAAAAAAAAAAATATATATATATATATACAATAAATTATTATTATTCAATTTTAAAACGCGTTATTTAGACAATATTCTTTATCTGACCAACCATAAGACTAGAAAAACATTATAGATTTTAATAATCTTTACCTGGAAACACCTACCTCTTAAAATCGCCTAATTGTTCTTGCAGCTTTCCTTCAACCAGCTTTTGGTCATCATTAAGGTACTTCAGCCTTATTCTGATGCTTCCAGCTGAAGGTGAATTATCATTCATACTAGTTGGAATATCTTCTTCAGTTGCCTGGCTTAAAGAGTTTGAAATTTCAACATTTTCATAGCTGACAGAATTAGGTACAGTCTCAGACTCCAATAATGTTACTCGTCTATTCTGGAAGAAAGCTAGTCGCCTGTTTCTCAAAATATTTGATTCTGGATCATTTAATAATTGAATGTTAGGACTATTTCCGTTCTCAGTTAAGTTTTCAACTCTTGTACAGGAATCTGTTGAGGAAGTTTCTCCAGAATCACTGCTCTGCTCTACACCAGTTGAGGTTGAGGTGCTGGATAGAGTGCTAGATTCTTTGTCACATATCTGACAAGTAGCACCTGCATCTAATTCTTGCTGAGAACTACGTCCAGAATCGGTAGCTTCAAGCTGACCGGTGTCAATGCTATTCTCAATAGAAGTTGTTGTAGTAGAAGGTGGCGTTGAAGTAGGTTCTGTTGTTACTCTGTGCCTTGATCTTCTCTCTAGGATCAGAACTGTACGTATTAACGGTTGATCTGCAATACTGGTCGACCACCAAGCAATTGCTCCAACAAGTATGAACATTACAAGAAGAAAAAAGTGTGTCACTTCATCTCCTACACCTTCAATAAGTGTCATTTTTTAATTACCTGAAACAGAAATAGGACTTTAAAAATATATCAGGTAAGTTAAAGTGGACAATCCCTATTATTTTCAATTTTTTTTTCTTTTCATATCTGAACATAAATAGAAACTAAATTGAAAAATGAGAAAGCAAGGGATAAAAGTAACATTTGTGAAGGATTTATCAAAAATTCACTGGAAGTTACATTATGAGATAAATACATATGTTCTAATGCAACCCACTGCGGAATGCTGGTGGCATAGAATCCCTGTACCAGTAATATGAGGTCAATATTTTACAATATGCAAATGTTTAGGAAAGGTGCTAACAAAAGTGTATTTATCAAGATGTCAACATTGATGTCACTATAATTAGCGCTGATATGTGGATTTGATTTTCATGTGAAATCCCTCTTCTGGAGTAATGGTTCAGGTTCTGGATGCTCACACATAAAAACCCGAGTTTTTCATTATTTGATACAGAAATTGAAAAAATGACTTACGTGACTGGTACTGGATATTAGGTTACTACAAACTAAGATAAGCTAAAGTGGGTGCTAGTTCGAAGAATAACTGCAACATGACATGGTTCAACATATCTGCACATTTTCTTCACTTTACCCATGGTAAATAAAATCACTCCAACATAAATGATATGGCATGCAAAGAATGATTAAACAATATCGAGAGAAACAGTACTCATAGTTCAACAATGAAACAACCTCAGAATGTTAACACCTTAATCAAAATAACTGATTTTAATTTACTTCGTTATAAAACCATTGAAATGTGGAAGTTCTCCCACAGCTGGTCACAACATTAAATAGTTTACTTGTTACAATGATAATTTTTTTGAAAATTCAATCACTTTTCATAATTGATGAAGGTTAATTCAACACATTAAAAACTTACCAGATGTTTTGTTCATGATGTTAAAATATATCCTTATTTATACACGAAACTGATAAAAATTCAAATTCTAATACTTCAATAGCCAACAGAGAGTTAAATGTCTTCAGTCTATAAAATCATACTAATTTTTTCATATTGTAAATATTGTTAAACGAAATTTAAGCACACTTTTAGAGTAAATGAAGGTCATAATAGTTGCTGACCAAGAAAATCAAAATAAAATAAATTTTATTTTACCCACTTTCTAAATATTTGGTTGATAGTTGCAATACTACTTGTACTTCAACATAAATGTAAACTTTACGATGTCAAATACTCAACTCAAAATTGTATTTAAATACGTTGTATCTCAGTTTGCACAATTATTATAATTAATTTACAGTTTATTATTACGTCAAATGATGCAAAATAAGAAAAGAAAAAGATTGACATCGCCACCCAAAAGCTAGTCCGTATGACCTAATATATAACATTTAAAAGCTAATTTTATTACAATATTTGCATAATGGACTTAAATTATACATACCTAATAGCAACTTATTTCTTACCGGGATGTCAAAACTATCAAAATAAATTAGAGTATTTCGCAAAATTATAACATCCAATTATTACACATCAGACATGAAATACTTCCATTGCAAATCAGTGTTACCAATCAAAGTTGAAAATGGTTGAAACCCAAAGAGGTTTATTATTCCTCTATGGAATACAAAAGTGCAGAAATGGGTTATCTCTGTAATAAACCGTAGCATAATGCTACGGTTTATTATACAGCGTGTCAACCCAATTCTATCTACAATCCACAGAACCATACCAGAAATTCATAAGCATCAGAAATAGGAAGAAGAAGGAAATAGACATAGATTTCTACACCACAACTGCCATGCTGGACGACAGATGGACCAGAGAGTGCAACCCCCAGAGACACGTCACAACACGACTCGCAGTACACGGATTTCACAACAAGATATGTACAAACAAGAAATTCCACGAGCCGACCGAAGAATGCAAGTGTGTGTTGTGTGGACAGAGATGCGGCAAATACCACATCATAACATGTGCGAAAAGGACAAAACCCATTACAGACTACAGCAAAGACTAAACCACCACTAATGCTCAACCTGAGTGCACATTTATTATTATTATTATTATACAGCGTGTCGCGCCCGACGTGACGCGAATTCGCGTTTCGCTCGGCGTGATGCTGGTTCAGCATGGAGCGCATACGTTACAGCGCATATGTTTATGGAATTGTCGCCAGATGGCACCACATATATGGAAAATCAAAATGACCAACGTTCATAATAAATTTCCAAATGTGTTTACAAAAACTAATGTATACAAACCTGTCCCTGCATAACCTAATAAAATAAATTACATACATACTATTTAGTAAACTATAAATTAATCTGATGTACACTAAACTGACCCATTGGAATCTAACAAAATGAAGTGATTGAACATTTATTTCTTAAAATATGGTTTGGGATTAAATGCAAATGTTGGTCAATCACACATATGTCCTGCCATCTGGTGGATTTAATTTTATGAGCGTTCACGTATGCCAACTTCAATTCTAATAAAGAACTTTGAAAATAAATTGAGAGGAAAAATCATAATTTGTGTACATAGATAAACATATTAAAATTCTTCATTTAAAAAGTTTCAAGTGTTGTTGCAAAACGATTAAAATAGTTCGAAATATTAGTAAAGACAGAAAAGGTAACAGCTTTTATTTATCTCTTGACTAAGTTCAAGCCACAATAACTTTTTTCTGTACATCTCTGTACTCCTTCATGCTCATATTGTATAAAACATATATAGAACTCGATGATTTGCAACAAAACTATCTAACTTTCGTCGTTAAAATTTGAAAGTTATAAAACAAGTACTGCATTTCCGACATTTTGTTATAAAATCATAGTTTGTTTTTAGCAATTACACCAATGATTACGGGTAATATCTTCTATATTCTTTGTTTGCGCTGGCAAATTGCGTCCTGGATTCCAGAGATTCCAAAACACGACGCGACATGTCAGCGCAAATTTTTTTGCGCCAGCAATTTGCGTTGTAGATAAACCACTTCCATTTAAATACATGGGAAGCAATTTTTGCGCTGGCGCGTTGCGTCGTAGATAAACCACAGCATAAGATTGATGCATCACGTTCGAAACTACGTACAGTATGCGTACACTTTTTTTTCTCCCTTTCTTTATTTATTGTGTATGTCCTGTAAATTAGTTACGTATTACCCGTTTAAGGAATAAGCGCAGTTGTTGACGGAGGGCACTGCAGTCGTGTTTATGCAGGAATAGACCACGTGACACTGCTATCTACGAGTGCAAAGGAGAATGGCAGGGATCCCTGGGGGAATGGGGCGTGGGACGCTGACAGCGTACACTGCCTTATATGACGTCACGTGTACCAACAAACAGAGCTTCCTGATTCTTCCGCCTGCAGAGATACTTTGAATGAGTAATACGTAGATTTATTTCTCGTTTGTTTATTCATTATTTTACAGAACACGGTATTGGAAGGTCGGCGCAGTAAATGAGTTACAAAACTATCTACGTACGTATTGTACAGACAATGTATTGAAAGGTTGTAATATTAATGCGCATGCTTTAGAGTACACTAGGCTTCGCAAATAAAATGTACAATTGTACTGTACTATACAGTAGTTCTGTACTTATATAATAGTGCAGCGATTACAAGAGTTATAACATGAAGAGGTACAGTGTATGTGCACATGGCATACATAATGTTATTGGGAAATAAGAAACAATACATTTAAGTAAATCAGAAAAAAAAAAGTAAAACACCTGCAGACTCAGAGAAGCTGTTCAAATTGGCCACCTCCATTCTCACGACATCGGCGACTAAAGTATTCTCGTATCCCGTTCAAGGTGTCTCGCGGATCACATTCACATGCTGCGATTATGCGTGCAACCAACAGTTTACCTGTATCAACAGGGGTCGCATACACCAGTGTTTTTAAGTGTCCCCACAAAAATAATCAGGTGGACAGAGATCAGGAGAGCGAGTTTGGCCACACTACAGGCGAACTGCCTCTTCCTATATCTAGCGGCCAGGATACGCTTCATCCTAATGATTTCAACACATTCCGGCAGAAATGGGAAGGAGCCTGATTGTGAAGAGGAACTTCTTCTAACAATCTAGGTAGGACGTGCTCTAAAAAAAAGTCATATAAATGACACCATTTAATCTCTGGAGAAGAAGGTAGGGGCCAATGATGTGGTCAGTAATTACATCTACCCATACGTTCACCGAAAATCTCTGCTGGTGACCCCTCTCAAAGATGGTATGAGGATTTTCATAATCCCACATATGACTGATCTTTGAGTTCAGAACCAGCCCATCCGTATTTAATATTGCCTCATCAAGGAATAACACCAAGGAAAAGAAGAGCGGTGGCTGCAGCAAAGCCCAATTACAAAATTTATCCGATGAACGAAGTCCACTGGTTGTACTTTTTGCAAATGAAAGGGATAGAACTGGTCTTCGTGCAGGACTTCCTATACACTTTGATGGTTCGTGCCCATTATATGTGCGATAGCATGAGTAATAGTACAAGGATAATCTTCCACCCTACGAAGAACATTTTATTCGAACTCTGCAATGCGGCGCGTACGTCTTTCGCCGGCATCTTCTCTGTTTACCTTCAACGCTCCATGCTCCCGCAAACGCCTATCAACAGACTCAAAGGTTGTTCGGTGAGGATGGCGTCTATTCGGATACCGCTATGCGTACATGAAAGCAGCTCTTGAACCATAAATCAGATGCATTTCGGCAAGTTCAGCATAACTGTAAAGTTGTTCCATTATGCTTTCATGTAATGCGACTGATACTGAAGCAATCTCTAATAAGATGTTAATTTAATAACCAATACGGGAATAGGTATTTTTCGCATGCTTACGCTGAACACATTTTTAGTGTCAACATATCATAATACACACGCAGAAAAAAAAGTGACCAGCCGCGATTTGAACCATCAGTGTTCGAATCTCAAATCCGTCGCGTTAACCATTAAGCCACAAGTTAACTACACAAATTTTGCGTTTCACTCTGAGCGAAGGCTCACATTGTACCGATTCTACTTTAACCGGGTGCTGTGACCTGCTAAGTTTGACATTTTAAAGAATTTGATAACCCAATATTTCATAAACGTTGTTAATAAATTATTAGAAATCAGGATCTCGGAATTAATACTAAGATCGAAGTTATTCTAGTATAATTTTCTTCCTGTTGATTTATCTGTACTAATTGTCGATTACTTTGATTCGCTATAACTCGCCCATTTTCCCTCGTAGACCATTAGTTCCCTATCTCAAATTACTCGTATAATACCCCTCTGTAAGCAGTTAAATTTGTGCAGTATAATTAATTTACACCCTGTATATTTTAATCAAGACAAATACGCGAACTTGGTTGAAAATAAAAACCAATAACTTAAATTGATTTCAAATCAATGTAGTGCTGGAAATAAGAATTGTATATTTTCAGGTATAAGAAATGAGGATATAAGAGAAGAATTGAAAGTACAGCCTTTATTGGATAAAGTCACGAATTACAGACAGAAATGGATTGATCACATGGATGGAATGAGTAAGGAGAGATATCCATTGTTAGCCAGGAACTATCAAGCAAGAGGAAGGCGTGATGTTTGGAAGACCTAGAAGACGTTGGGCTGATGCAATATGAAGTCGGAACGGGCAATTGCCTAATCCCTGGAGTGATGATGATGATGATATTTTCAGGTTAAATCCCCTATCAGTCCTTTCTTCAGAATTATTAAATTGTTGTAATAACTAACTCTATCGAACCCGGTAAGTTTATGGCCGCGCGGACATAAGCTCTCCATACATCCGATTGAGGGTTTTTCCACTTTTCAGCGGTTGCCCTTTTACCAGCCGGCTGCTGGCCCTTCACATCCACATGTGTCAATCACAGAGGTAGATGATCAACAGCCAGTATAGGGGTGACATGTGGTTAGCATGTCGAGTCCCCCAGCCGTTATAGCTGGTTCCTCAACCTGGAGCCGCTACTTATTGTAGCTACCCAATTGTCTCACGATGCTGGGTGGGCACCGGTCCCATACTGGCCGAAATACCATGAGAAAATTTCTTCCCCCATGGAGACTCGAACCAGTGCAAGTCCCGTAGCTCTGCGCCAAGGCTTCCTACCTTAACCGCTCGGCTACGGCGCGGGACGCTCTCCATACATCCCTAACCTAAAGCTATTGTTTTCCAATCATCCCCACATAATCTTCCTCCCTCAAAACATGGATGTTATTCTCCCACCTCATTCTTGCTCTATCAGCTGGGTGTTTTCCCTCCTACAAGAAGCTCCCATGCACCTCTCTTATCCTACATACATGTTGTAATGTAGTAAATAATTGTATTTTACTTGTATTAACAAATTAACTTTATCTAATCTTTACAAAAATATGTTTGAATTCTAGCAACACCACCTAGATACTTAAGTAATATTGATTTCAGTTCAATTCCCAAAGCTGAGAGAAATGCTACAGTTTGGGTACTGAAAATTTAACCTTTCTCTTTAACCAACGAAAACATTTCACTTGACAAATCTAATTAATATGCAAATTAATTTGATATTTAAAACGTATATATTATCCTCAGCTTGTGTCCAATTCAGGGTCGAGAATGTGCTTTTTTTTTATAGAGGCTTAGATAGATGTTTTAAAAGTTTAGCTTCTTCTTCAATTCTATGATTCTCTAACAAACTATGAACTGCAATTGTCTATTTTCCAATTTCACCATTTTTTTATATTTCTAAAGCATTCTTTCATGCAAAGGTGTCCAAATTCCTTTTTTTTCTATATATAATTTATTGCTATCTTTACAATTAATTTGAAAAATTCAAGATTTTTTATCATCTGGGGTGTTACATTTTTATTAGTTATCATTTTATTAGAATCAACAGTTTG